>JAJKFL010000427.1:1630007-2045378 GCA_021186555.1 Reticulitermes speratus
TGTATTGTATCTGTAAATATCGTACACTTTGTAGTGTTGTATTGTATCTGTAAATATCGTACACTTTGTAGTGTTGTATTGTATCTGTAAATATCGTACACTTTGTAGTGTTGTATTGTATCTGTAAATATCGTACACTTTGTAGTGTTGTATTGTATCTGTAAATATCGTACACTTTGTAGTGTTGTATTGTATCTGTAAATATCGTACACTTTATTGTACCATAAATTTTATTAACATAAGACGTGTTTCTGAATAAATGTTATTTTTATTGCGCCTAATCAAGTCAAGCCGAATTTCCGAATTATTCGAAATTTTGCTTATCCGAAATCGGGTCCGCCCCCTTTATTTCGGATAATCGAGGTTCTACTGTAGTTGTAAGCTTCTCAAATAACAGCAGTGCGCCTTCGTGACCCTATTGACGCCAATTCAAGTGTCTCTGTGGCCCAAATTCTAAGACACACTATAAGCTTAGGCAGTACGCAACACCTCCAGTGAAAGTGACTCTGGTGTTGCATGACGCATGCGCATTGCGTGGGCTCGGATTGTCACGTGTTGACAGCAGTGACTTCGTGATCACAGACAATTCACAGACCAGTCACATACCTTTTGTACAGTACCGGGACTGAGTGGTGGTCGCGATAGCTCAGTCTGTATAGTGACTCGCTACGAGCTGGACGGTCCAGGGATCGAATCCCGGTGCGGGCGAGAATTTCAGCACCCGTCCAGACCGGCCCTGGGGCCCACCCAGCCTCCTGTACAATGGGTACCGGGTCATTCCCGGGGGCAAAGCGACCGGGTCGTGGCGTTGACCACCCACCCCTATCTAGTGCCGAGGTTAAAGAAAGAGTAGATCTATACCACTACTCCCCCTCTGGGCCTGTTCTAGGGAGATCTTTACCTTTACCTTTTACCGGGACTAAGTGAACAATGCTGCATGGGCGAGCCTTATCTGTTGTATGTTTTTAGGCCCTGAGCTAAACTTATCAGCCGCCACTGATTTTAAAGTTATTTACAGATCTTGTAAGTATTTTTAGTACTGTTTATCTCAGACGATGAATTGGCTCTCGACTGTTACTGCAATTTCCTTCTCTCAACATTGACATATCCTTGTGCCTCACGACAAGTTTTTCTTTCCAGCAAACACGCCGAGTGACCTCTGTCGGTTTGCCGTTGACTTTCCTTACGTAAGACGAAGTTCGCTGTGTGACTCAGTTGACATTTTGTAGTTTTAAGAGCCATTTATTATTATCTCACCACCGATGTTTAGGTCTTGCAGGTGATATGGTGAGAGTGTTGTTCATTCCATGCATGCTACATGGCGGTTCAGTTGATGTGCGAGCCCACAATGCTTTGTGCTCCACTCCTGAAGTCTTAACGTTTCAATAATTTGAATACTTTGCCATCATTAACTGCTTCCAGTTTTGTCTTTTCTTTTTGTGACAGAACGGAAGTAATATGAGTGCCTTTGTGCTGACACATCGAGCAGCCTTCGGGTTTTTCTTGTACCTTAAAATCGCTCTGGCGTGACACTGCAGTGGGCTACTTCGTGCATCGAAAGACAAACCGTGACAAAGGATACAGCATAGCAAATTAAACGTATTTCTGGTCTGGAAAATCATTGGATCTGGTATACGTTTTCAGTTTTTTTCACGACGATTGTCGACCAGTTTATGGTATTGTCTTGGATTTGTGTCTTATGTAGTAGAAGAATGTTTCGACGTTTCGGAGGAACTTTTTGCCTCCATTTTTTAAAGTAACTCGCATATGTCCACATGCACATTCCCCAGTGTTTACCCTTTAGATTGTCCTTCATTAAACTCACCCCTATTAGCTCGGTATACCAGCCCTCTGCTTCACTCCCCCCCCCCCCCAATTCTCTGAGTGGCCCGATTTCCTCTAGTTTTCCAAACATAACCAACACATTTCTTTTCTTCCCAACCGCTTCAACATCCACGTGAACCATGATGTCGTCCTGAAGATGGAATCAGTACGTTTCTCCGAAACGTCGGAACACTGATCTACTACACGGAGCAGAAACCCAAAACAAGGCCATCTATATAGCTCGCTGGATGACGTCATGACTGGAAAATAATTAATAACTTGATTATTCAGGCGATGTTATGCTCCGTAGTTATGTAGTTGTTTGCCGACGTTTCGACTGAATGTAGTGCCTAGATATTCAAGGTGCAAGCGGTGATCTTGGGCTCCCGGATTTTTTTAAGATGGAGATGCTACTGTCCTTCGAAACGTCGGGAAACAGCAACCCAACTGTGCAGTGTAACATCGCAGAAGACCTGAAACGTCAGCAATACCTCTGTGAGAAACTTAAATCTCGTAAATTAGTAACTCCCTGATGAACGCACTAAATTAATATTTATGTAATTATTTGGCAGACTAACGAGCCTAATTATGTAGCTCGCTACTTAGCCTAGGCAACTTCGCCTATTACCACTGACTCTTTCACAGTGAAGCACAACTTAGTACTTAGACCAGACCAGCGGCTTCTAATCGTCTCCAAGTATAACGACCCCTTAACATTAACATTTCGCAGACCCCCACCTATTAATGTGGGCCGCGATAGCTCAGTCGGTATAGCGACTCGCTACGGGCTGCACGGCCCTGGGATCGAATCCCAGTGGTGGACGAGACTTTCTGCACCCGTCCAGACCTGCCCTGGGGCCTACCTAGCTTCATATTCAACGGGTACCGGGTCTCTTTCCCCGGGGGTAAAGCGGCCGGGGCTTGGCGTTGACCACCCACCCTCATCTAGCGCCGAGGTTAAAGAAAAAGTAGAGCTATACCTCTACTCCCCCTTTTGGACTTCATGGCCTGTTCTAGAGCGAAATTTATCTTTACCTTTACCATATATTAATGCTTTAACTTCAAGTCTCTGCTGAGAAAACTCGCATTAAAAATAAATGTCTAAAATCAGCGACCGGTATAAATTGTTTCATACTTTATTGAACAAAACAATAGTAACAAAAGACGCCAAGCAATAGTTGCTGTGAAGTTATGTGCATTAACGGGGCTTTTGAAATAATCCTGTGGTCCCCGTGGTGTCCGCGGCCCGCAGGTTTTGAACCACTGGTTTAAATATTGGATAGAACTGCTTTGTAAAGAGACTGGCCCCCGGCAAGGCCGCTATATGACACGACAAACAAAACAGAGAAGTGTGAACATAACACCTGCTAACAAACTAAATATGGACATAACATACAGTGCGATCCATTTTAAATCTTCTACTCAAACAAAATATTTAATTCTGAAATTCTTACACGTGCCTCTAAGTACAGCCAAGGTGATTGGTGCCGGTGTTGGTATCATTCGTTTGTAATTTACGTTTATTGTAGTATAAACTACATTTCTTCATATTTGCCTACAATTTTACAAGGATCGCCCTGTATAAACAGGCCATCGTTACTGCTATATAACTGAGGAGCCAACGTATCTAAAATAAAACCACATTAATGTACGCTTCGCCCACCTGCTGACCTTACTACGCTTGACCTGTGACGTCACACACAAAGACAGCAGTTAGCTATTTATATGCAGATATAAAGTGGCAGTGTCGATACTTCGGCCTTTACGCTGTAGAGGATATTACACTTCACAGTTGATATGTCGATTAGTAGAACACAAGCTTGAAAGTAGGGGGCGAATTGTGTCAATAAGACGGCCTGGCCACGTGTGTGACATGTAGACGTTTGTTGCTAAGATAATTGTGTCAATAAGACGGCCTGGCCACGTGTATGACATGTAGACGTGTCTTGCTAAGATAATTGTGTCAATAAGACGGCCTGGCCACGTGTATGACATGTAGACGTTTGTTGCTAAGATAATTGTGTCAATAAGACGGCCTGGCCACGTGTATGACATGTAGACGTTTGTTGCTAAGATAATTGTGTCAATAAGACGGCCTGGCCACGTGTATGACATGTAGACGTGTCTTGCTAAGATAATTGTGTCAATAAGACGGCCTGGCCACGTGTATGACATGTAGACGTTTGTTGCTAAGATAATTGTGTCAATAAGACGGCCTGGCCACGTGTATGACATGTAGACGTTTGTTGCTAAGATAATTGTGTCAATAAGACGGCCTGGCCACGTGTATGACATGTAGACGTGTCTTGCTAAGATAATTGTGTCAATAAGACGGCCTGGCCACGTGTATGACATGTAGACGTTTGTTGCTAAGATAATTGTGTCAATAAGACGGCCTGGCCACGTGTATGACATGTAGACGTTTGTTGCTAAGATAATTGTGTCAATAAGACGGCCTGGCCACGTGTATGACATGTAGACGTGTCTTGCTAAGATAATTGTGTCAATAAGACGGCCTGGCCACGTGTATGACATGTAGACGTTTGTTGCTAAGATAATTGTGTCAATAAGACGGCCTGGCCACGTGTATGACATGTAGACGTTTGTTGCTAAGATAATTGTGTCAATAAGACGGCCTGGCCACGTGTATGACATGTAGACGTTTGTTGCTAAGATAATTGTGTCAATAAGACGGCCTGGCCACGTGTATGACATGTAGACGTGTCTTGCTAAGATAATTGTGTCAATAAGACGGCCTGGCCACGTGTATGACATGTAGACGTTTGTTGCTAAGATAATTGTGTCAATAAGACGGCCTGGCCACGTGTATGACATGTAGACGTTTGTTGCTAAGATAATTGTGTCAATAAGACGGCCTGGCCACGTGTATGACATGTAGACGTTTGTTGCTAAGATAATTGTGTCAATAAGACGGCCTGGCCACGTGTATGACATGTAGACGTGTCTTGCTAAGATAATTGTGTCAATAAGACGGCCTGGCCACGTGTATGACATGTAGACGTTTGTTGCTAAGATAATTGTGTCAATAAGACGGCCTGGCCACGTGTATGACATGTAGACGTGTCTTGCTAAGATAATTGTGTCAATAAGACGGCCTGGCCACGTGTATGACATGTAGACGTGTCTTGCTAAGATAATTGTGTCAATAAGACGGCCTGGCCACGTGTATGACATGTAGACGTTTGTTGCTAAGATAATTGTGTCAATAAGACGGCCTGGCCACGTGTATGACATGTAGACGTTTGTTGCTAAGATAATTGTGTCAATAAGACGGCCTGGCCACGTGTATGACATGTAGACGTGTCTTGCTAAGATAATTGTGTCAATAAGACGGCCTGGCCACGTGTATGACATGTAGACGTTTGTTGCTAAGATATTGGTAGAACTTTCGAAAGAAAATATTTACATTGTGCGGTTTTCAAGTGTGACATGTTTCAATAACGTTACATAACGCGTACGAAGTCTTATGAAAATAATAATCAGCTAGACAGTTTTAGAGTCCGCAGATTGGTCTTTCAATATCTTTTTTTTTACAGGTTCATAAAGGATGGGTCACATCTTTCGTAGAAACTGCCTTCTAAAACACGTTATTGAAGGAAAGATAGAGGGAAGGATAGAAGTGATGGGAAGACGAGGAAGAAGACGTAAGCAAGTACTGGATGACCTTAAGGAAAAGAGAGAGTACTGGAAATTGAAAGAGGAAGCACTAGATCGCACACTGTGGAGAAGTCGCTTTGGAAGAGGCTACGGACCTGTCGTAAGACAGACTGCAGAATGAAGAGGCTACGGACCTGTCGTAAGACAGACTGCAGAATGAAGAGGCTACGGACCTGTCGTAAGACAGACTGCAGAATGAAGAAGCTACGGACCTGTCGTAAGACAGGCTGCAGAACGAAGAGGCTACGGACCTGTCGTAAGACAGACTGCAGAGTGAAGAGGCTACGGACCTGTCGTAAGACAGACTACAGAATGAAGAGGCTACGGACCTGTCATAAGACAGACTACAGAATGAAGCGGCTACGGACCTGTCGTAAGACAGACTACAGAGTGAAGAGGCTACGGACCTGTCGTAAGACAGACTACAGAGTGAAGAGGCTACGGACCTGTCGTAAGACAGACTACAGAGTGAAGAGGCTACGGACCTGTCGTAAGACAGACTACAGAGTGAAGAGGCTACGGACCTGTCGTAAGACAGACTACAGAGTGAAGAGGCTACGGACCTGTCGTAAGACAGACTACAGAGTGAAGAGGCTACGGACCTGTCGTAAGACAGACTGCAGTATCAGTTTTATAAAGGTTCCTAACATGAGCTATAAGCTGCACTGCTGTGACGTAGACTAACTGTATATGAGACGCTGCGACTGAGCGTTTCAACAACAAAGTTGTGTTGACGGTGTGTGCTGCTGTTTGCCGACAAGACAGCCGTTATATAAATTTGTATGACATTCATACCGAACAATTCTGCCAGCAGTGGAGACAGCGACGCAGGGTTAGAACAGCAACACATTTGTAATTCAGTTTTCAAGCCTGTTTTCCATTAAGGTTCGGTTCAAGGTAAGGGAGAACCTTCTGTTGTATTCGTGACTGTGCCGTGTCTTTAACGTGACTGCTAGGGTGGACCCTGCTATTGAAACACTGTGCAGAATGTTTGACTGGCCTTTGACTGGAACGAGCCTGTCCCTGCAGTGTGGATCGGGCCTGAATGTGACTACAGTTTGTTGCTTTTGTGTACCAGTGAAGTTACTTCGTCAGTTATTTGTCAATAATAATACTAACATTATTATTATTATTATTATTATTATTTGAGCCTCAAGTACGTATTACCAAGGGCTGTAACTGCCCACACCAGGTTTTCTTCAGTACAGATCCCCTTTATTAGTCCTTATCATCTCTGTCATTTACATTTGTTATACGAGTATAATCTGCAGTCTGTGTGCCCATATTTAAAATGGTTCTTCGTTCTCTTCCACAGTCCTTCGTGTTATTTTCTTCTTGTGCTTTACCCATGTACATTTTATCATACGAATTTTTTTTTATCGCAACAAGTAACAGTACATAAAATTCCGTTGTACACTCTTTTAAACTGTGACACGAACTGTGTCCACTTTTACAGTTTAAAGTATAAATATAAGGTATACGAAATATAAAAAATAGAAATAGACTCTTCAGCATGTATATTGTCATTAAAATTTAAGATTGTCATTAATAATTGCTTTAATTAATTAGTTAGTCTGCAATTCCACGACATGTGCCTACTTCATGTGATTCTTCGGCTTCTCCTCATGTCAACAGAGCACAAACTGAACTGCCTTACGTAACCCACACCTCCGTTCCATGTCCTTGGACCCGAGCTGCCATCCAGTAGGCCGTGTCTATGCACAGTCTCCGCTCAGACATGACGCAGGTGGCACTGTGCTGCTTGCTGTTGGCCGTCGTTCGTGTTCAGGCACAGCGCGAAGTGTTCAGGACCGAGCTGTTTCCTGAACAGCTGCAGCAACAACAGGTTCAGTTCATGCAGCGACAGATTCAGGATCACCTACAGCTCCTGCAGACACAGGCTCAGGCCGCCACGAGCTTCGAGCAGCAGGTGAGTTTGTCTGTGTGTCTGAGAGTCCAAAGAAATGACTGTGTTGAGAATTGGTTGTTGATCTGCTCGGAAGATGTCACTTAATTCCTTAAAGCCTCCAGCTAATCCAAATCATATTTAAAAATCATTTCCCGCCTCACAGTAAACACACTGCATGTAAAGCACAAAGGGCGATGTATTTATCCTGTTTGGGAGAAGAGTCGCTGAATTTTGTGCGGAACACGCTGACAAATAAACAGGGGCGTAGCTGTGGGGGGGAGGGGGGCGAGTGGTGCTGCGGCCCAGGGCAGCAGAGTCCAAGGGGCGGCAAAATGAATACTTTGGATTAAAAAATTGATTTTCTGCGTTCAAGAGATTTTAAATTGAGAAAACTAAAATGAAAATCAATAAATAATTTGACTTGTTTTTAAATTCGCAATTTCTGTCAACGGCGGCCATTGTTATTGCTCGCCCCAGCCATCAAAACACGTAGCTACGCCACTGTAAATACAGTAGAACCCGGTTATAACGACATCGGTTTATGCGACACATCTTCTATAGCGTCAGATATTCTGTGGTACCAATTAATTCCTCACTGTTAACCGTAACATTATACTCCTCGGTTATAACGATACTCGTTTATAACGACACAAAATATTCAGTCCCTTTCATGACGTTATAACCGAGTTTGACTGTATATACATACACTGCGGGGGCAAAATGCGTAACTTGTTAATGCTGGTGCGTGTTGCTTTGGTTGAAAGTGTTAAAGCGTGCAACCCAAACCTGTCGTCTTTATCGACACAGTAGATTATCGGAAGTTTATTTTAGTGCTGGTCCTTGCGACAGTTTGTTAAATACTTCAAACTGTCAATTACTGTACAATTTCGCACTGTGCCGTATTCATAATCCCTTCTTCCGCCTTCCTAGAGGATAATTCAACAGCAGCAATCCCAACTGCTACAGCAGCTCCAAGACGCGCAGCGGCAGCAACAGGAACTACAGAGGCGTCTGCAAGAACAGCTGGACGGCGTCAGTCAGCAGCCATTTGTCCTGACTCAAGTAGTAGAGCCTCAAGTGCCAGAGTTCCAAAGGCCACTTCAGTCTCCGGAAGCCATCCTCTTCCCGTCGGAGACTGAGGATCTGTTCCCGTCGGAGCCCGACCCTCCTCCCTGCTCTACTCTTAGCGGTGAGCCTGGCCTTTGTCGCCCGCTCGTCCGTTGCATCACGTTCTACGCTGAGGTGCCCGAGCTTCGAAGGCAGCCTTGCAGCCTGCAGGGACGGGAGCTTGGCGTCTGCTGCCCGCTAAAAAAGAGACCGACCGGTGAGTGCTGCCGACAGGTGTTCAGTACAGGGGCGCATCCAGGGGGGGGGGCTGTCGGGCTGCAGCCCCCCCAAACACCCCCCCCCAAAAAAAACTGGAATTAAAAAAAAAACACAGATTTTGTAGATATTATGATATCAAAAGTTTCACGTGATTTACCCTTCAGCTGCAGTCAGCCACTGAAATCAGCTGATGACTAGTACATTAGAATTTTGAAAAATAAATTAATAAAATTAAAAAAAAAAAAACAAGACAGGACACTGCGATTGAGTCATGTAACATGTAGTTATATTTGTATGTATATAGATGTAGTTGTAGACAGTTATGTTGTACTTACGACATGATTTTTATAACATAACTTTTAAAATGAAACATAAATTATATATAGCCTCAGGGTTGGTCCCCGCCCAACCTCCCCCCCCCCCCCAATGAAAAATTCTGGGTGCGCACCTGGTTTAGCAACACTGTCGTAAACTTTGTCATAAGTTTAAGACAGTGTTGTAGCTGTTGCAAGTGCAACATGTTTCAAACTCTCCACTAACACCAGGCTTTTGCAGTACGCAACCTTTGTATCTATTTGTAAAGGTAAAGTTGTACCAGTACACAAAGGGAACGTATAGAGGGGGAGTGGAGGTAGTGTTCCAGTCATTCTTAACCTCGGCGTTAGTTGGAGGTGAATTCTCTGCCTCACGCCCCGTCCGCTTTACCCTGGGGAAGGAGTCAGCGTCGTCTGTTGAACAGCAGACCAGGTGGTCTCTACAGCCGGTCTGAACGCTTGCACATACGGTAAATGTGTTGCGCCTGCCGGGATTGCAGCCCAGGCATCTTGCAAGGCGTAATCCACCCAAATATCTGACCGTGAGTGTGGCTTGAGCTGACCTTGAGCGTACCGAAAGTGTGGATGGAGCTTGGTAAGCGCGATACCAACGATTATATTCATCCGAAATATTGGTACGATTTGACCAGACAGAACGGTGTCAAAATAAGACCACAAACACCGCATTCAAGTTACGATCACCATCCTGTATTTGCCTGTTAGAGACTCGAACTCCAGACCTTGTTAAGACAAACGATACTAACCATACGCGTAACTTAGAGGGGGCAATTGGGGGGGAAATTGGGGGGGGGGGCAATTTGGGGGGGCAAATCCCCCCCCCAGTATTTTTTGTACCTGAGAATTTTTTTTCGGGTAAGGTAAAGGTAAAGTTCTCCCTAGAACAGGCCATGAAGGGCCAGAGGGGGAGTAGAGGTATAGCTCTACTCTTTCTTTAACCTCGGCGCGAGATGGGGGTGGGTGGTCAACGCTACGCCCCGGCCGCTTTACCCCGGGAAAGACCCGGTACCCATTGTACAGGAGGCAGGGTGGGCCCCAGGGCCGGTCTGGACAGGTGCGGAAAATCTCGCCACCACCGGGAATCGATTCCCGGACCGTCCAGCCGTAGCGAGTCGCTATGCAGACTGCCTAATTTGAAAAGGGGCAAATAAAAAAATTGGGACGACAGTGGGGGAAAGGGGTGTATGTATATTAAGGACTGGTTCAAACCAATTTTCCCCTATTTCTAACTTGACTGCTTCGTAAAGGTCCTAATACCCATGGTCGATTTTGCCCCTTCCCCCCCCCCATTGTTATTAACCAAGTGACCCCTGTGACACTAACAATTAAATTCCAATTATCCCACAGACTGTTACATGAAGACATTTTGTATAACGTTGCTTTCCTCTTTCACTTTCCGCTTGTTCCTGTCGATAAAGCCGTAATTCCTGCAGTTACAAACCACACGTAACCCTTATTAACACTGTTTATCTCTCGACTGCTGTTGATGATGTCATTTTAATGACGTCTTGGTGACGCACGGGGTTGGACATCATCACGGGGCTATATAACAAACGTATCTGATACAGTCATAATGGCGGATTCGAATTTTTAACCGCTTAAAGCTCAATGGTAACTATGTGTACCGCCTGCTTTAAGCATTTTAAAAACTCGTTTTTTTCCCCATACTAAAGACCGATTATGTCCGCCCTGCAGCAGTTACCGGTTTGGCTTTGTAACTGAGATGCGGTGTGTTTCCTGTGAGATGGGAAGTGCGTATTGAAATGTTATTTAGACGAGCTGCAGGCTTCAGGGGGCGAAACAATACGTAAATGTTCTGCTTATCGTGTGGCAATTGTGCGCAGTCTAAAAATAGACTATACGAAATTGTATTTTGGTAAGCTGTATTTGAGCATTAGTTGTGTCAGGTAATGATGTTAACTGTGTATAGAGGGGGTTGGGATAGGTCAGTGTAGTGACTATGTCACGGACTGGAAGATGCACGCGTCGTTGTTCAATTCTCAATAGACACAAGAGATTTTATCTTCAACAAAGCATCCAGACCCAACCTAGGGCCCACTAAGTCTCCTATTAAATGGGTTTCGGGGTCACAGCGGCTAAGGCTTGAAGCTAACCACTCACCTTTATCTAGTGCCGAGGTAAAAAATGAGTGGATTTATCCTTCCACTTCCCCATACTACGAGTCGTCAAAAAGAACTTCACCTTTACACTACTGTGTGTATAGACGGAACTGTTATACCTACCTACAAAATTACAGTGTCACTTGGATCGGCTTTTAAATCGGCCACGGTTTTAATGTCGAACCACAGAAATGTGTTTCTCACCCAGCACGTGCTGTGATTTCTGCCTTGGCTCGAGCCTGTCCACTCCCTCCAATGATAGATGGCACAGTGATTATTGTAATACAAGCTATCAGACAGAGATGGCAGCACGTAATTACGCGTGGAAAGAAAACGGTGGGGATGCATAACGATCTATCGCTGAGAAATGAAAGTGTTCGCTGCTGTAATTACTGTAATGAAGTTACATTCGCCGGTGGGGTAGAGATATTTTTATTCTGAGGTATATGCTGTCAGAATGAAGAGTTGTTACATTTTCTGACGTTAAGAAAATTATCCAAGATGTGAAGGTTATACAGTGTGTCCACAAAGTCCCTTCGGGGTTTTGAAAAATTGTGGCGCGCAAACAAATTGAGCTAGCCACATGCGGTTTGCGGCAGATTACAGTGAAACTCTGGAAGTTTTTTACTGACCTCAGTAGACCTCGATGTGGGCTCCCTTGGTAGCACGGAGAACGTCCAGACGATATTCGAGCTCTTGCCATGTTCTGTGGAGCATGTCCGCTGGAATAGCCGAGATCGCATTCTGATACGGGTCTTTAGGTCATCAAGTCATCTGTTGGCGGCAACAAAAAACTTCCAGAGTTTCACTGTAATCTGCCGCAAACCGCATGTTGCTAGCTCAATTTGTTTGTGCGCCACAATTTTTCAAAACCCCGAAGGGACTTTGTGGACACACTGTATGTTACAGTATGTAACTACACTGACCTGTTGGTCTTTATAGGAGAAGAGCTGTTTTTTATGTGAGGTAGGAATTGATTCTTATATATTATTACGTAAGCAAACATCGATATTTAACGGCTTAAAAATACTTTTACGTCGGGTTTGACACAAATCTCAACAATTAGCCCAGATGAACACAACAAGAGACTAAAGTATAGGGGACAGTTTTAGTTAAAATTACGTTTGATGCATAAAATAAGCAAGGATTTTACAGGAAACAGAAAACAACAACAATTGTATCAATGTACGAAACAGGAGACAACAATTGTATAAATTAAACAACGTTGTTAAACATTTTAACCTTCGAAATAATCATTCTTAGTCATCCGCCCATTCGACCTATATAACCTACACAAGTGAGATAGCATTGTTACATAAATTAACAAACAATACATCAGCCTTGAATTAAAGGTGCAGGATATAGAAGCATTAAGTCACAACTACCAACCGAGTCGTGCTTGTGTTTGTACAGTTTCTGCAGGACAGAACAATTCTCAGAATTGCTCGCAGGCTTGGTTCAGGGTCTGCGCTCAGGGTTCTACGAACGTGTCCCGTTTCTAAACATCAGCACACTCATTAGTAGTCAGGAATTCCCCCGCGACATTTATCAGGTAAGACCATGATGCAATGGGCAAAAAATTTCAATGGCGCGTGCGCTGTTACAAGATCGAAGCTAGGAAATGCGACAGGCTAAGGATCCAGTCACAGTGGCGAGACAGTGCTTGATCTGATTGTGGCGCTGTGTGTGTCCATAGTTGGAATTAATGCCTTCCGAACTCGGACAGGAAATTATGTTAACAAGTGTGTGTCTTTTGGGATAGGACGGGTAGACCCTGACGTCTCCAAGGAACCCAGTATCTCATCTTGAATGGTAAAGCAGGTTATTTTTGAGGAGCTTGATCCTGAAGATGAAGGCATTACATTCCTTCGAACGTCAGCCAGTAGTAACCAAACACAGAATAACATCCCAGAAGACTTGAATCTTGGGCAGCACTCCTGTCATAACCTCAAATTTCGGAAGAGTGTCACACTTTTGACAAAAATTTCGGGAATAGGAATAGGCCACAACTTGCACTTTCCTATGCAGTGTATTCCACGATTTTTAGTGTCTAAATAATCTCTGTTGTTGTTAAAATATCCGTAATTAAAGAAACCGGAAATTGACGCATAAACGGTAGGTAAGGTCGTGCGTCTTAGGTCCGTTCATGACGCCGTCACATTCGCCCGTGTCATGCAGAACAATGCCTCGCCTGCAAAATCCAAGATATCAGTTAACCCTTTACAAAGACTAAACACAGAAAAAGAGAGAGGTGTAAGATACAGTAGAAGGGTATAAAGAAGGGAAAGACAGGGATGAAGTAACAGACGTTTTCTTTCGGGGGCGGGGGAGGAGGAGGAGGAAAGAAAAACATCACTTTCTTAGGTTACCAGGCTTCGCCCGCTCGTCCTTGTGATAGGAATATTATGAACATGAAAACGTTAGGATGCAAGTTGTGGTTTGAAACAAGAACCACGCAAAATCATCATGAATTATATATAAATACACCCCGTACCGCGCAGTAAACACACTCCGTCTCAGTTATACAAACCAGTCAGTTAATGCTGTACAGTGAAATAATAGCTGTTTGTTCTGAGATCCACACAAAACACATAAATACAGTCCGTACCGCGCAGTAAACACACTCCGTCTCAGTTATACAAACCAGTCAGTTAATGCTGTACAGTGAAATAATCGCTGTTTGTTCTGAGATCCACACAAAACACATAAATACAGTCCGTACCGCGCAGTAAACACACTCCGTCTCAGTTATACAAACCAGTCAGTTAATGCTGTACAGTGAAATAATCGCTGTTTGTTCTGAGATCCACACAAAACACATAAATACAGTCCGTACCGCGCAGTAAACACACTCCGTCTCAGTTATACAAACCAGTCAGTTAATGTCGTGTAGAGAAGTAATCGCTGTTTGTTCTGAGATCCACACAAAACACATAAATACAGTCCGTACCGCGCAGTAAACACACTCCGTCTCAGTTATATAAACCAGTCAGTTAATGCTGTACAGTGAAATAATCGCTGTTTGTTCTCAGATCCACACAAAACACATAAATACACTATGTGGGCAGAACGTAGAATTTGTGAATGTTAAACTGGTGGTACATATAGTAACCACTGGGCTTTAAAATATTAATGGACAGTAGTAATAAGCTTGGCATTGTCACACAGCTGTCGGTTTTCCCATTACCTGTCACATTTACAATTTCTGAGGATCCCAGTACGATGGTAGCTCGAATTCTCAACGTAGTGTCCAACAGCCGAGCTCAGGAACTCGCAACACATTTGTGTTCCAGTTGTACCCGCCGGGCTGGATCGCCCGAACCACGGAGTGCTAAGACCCCCGCCTCCCCCGCCAGTCATCATTCCCCCGTTCACCCCACAACAGCTCAACAATGCCGCAGCCGTAGCGCTGGAGAGGATCAGGCAGCGTCTGGAGTTCGTGGCGTCGCTCTTCGCTAACAATGTGATTGTACAGGTGAGTACAGTGCGGTGAATTTAGTGTGGCCGCGTGCGCAGAACGGAAAGTAATTCGACCATGTGATACTGCATGTGAATACAGTGAGGCGTGTTTAATCTGACCACTCACTATATCCAGTACGATGAGTTTGTAATTTAGCACGCAGGGATAATCAGAAATGCAAGTAAGCTTCTGGAAAGCAATAAGTAACTTAAGGCTTAGGCCTTATCATAACGATACTTAAAGTGGAGTATAATATTTAAGCGAGCTTCCGAACAGGTTGAGGTGAATTAACTCGGGTTCAAAGGCAGTGATGGGCGTCTGTACCAGTGGTGGAAGAATCCGGCTTCTCTTATCAGATAGAGGGAAAAGACGTTTATTGTCAAACTGTGGTTATTGTCACAGGTGGGGACGCCCGCCGCCTGGCACCAGGAGTTCTTCCAGACGACTAATGCGACGCTGGAGCAGGGGATAGAGGCGCAGAAAAGTGTGGAGGCTAGCGTCAGCCTTGTGCAAGAGTGAGTGCAACAGTGGCTTATGACCCAGTGATACATTAATCACGATATGGGTTAAATAAATAGGATTAATAAATAGCTGTACTTGGAAATGGCGAGGCGACATGGAACTGAGACATGGAACTGAGACATGCAGCAAATTTAGAGGGAAAGAACAGTGTGAAGGTAAAGAAATATTTAAGGTAGTGGCGTCGTTACTTTTTTTTCGGGGGGGGGGGGGGACGCCGCCGTGGCGAGTAATCACAATGGCCGACCCTAAACGAAAATCGTGAATTTAAAAAATCACAAAAATTTATTAATTTTAAAATTTATTGAAAACAATTTTTTTTAGTGAATTCTAAAAAGGCTCTGACGACGGTACGTAACATTGAGAACTAATTGGTTTTTTGACTTTATCCATCGTCCGGAAATCTAAAATAACTAGATAACACGACGTTTCGGAAACTGGATCTGCTTCCGTCCTCAGGTGAAAGGGGAGGGAGACACCTACTGTGTTGGGTCCCTTAGATAGAGCTAACCTCAATCACTGGACAACACGGCGTGAAAGGGAAGTTCTTCAGTATTAAAATAAACCTAGTGGGGGTATAATATCGCGTTAATTTTGTTTCTGAATTTTGATCAAAGCTGTGGAGTTGCGATGTCCGTGGTTTATCGTTCTTCGTATCTCATCCAGTCAGTCAGTGGCTTTCAAAGTGAAATAGTACGTCGAATGTATCTTCGTAAGATAAGCAAACAAGTCGATCAGACCTTTCTGAGGAATTTCTGTACTTCCTGCATGCTGCATGTCCCGTCCATCCAATTCTATGTTATATGACCATCCTAATTGCCGATCTCATTGGCCGCGCGGTCTCAGGCGTGGGTCTGTGGCCACTCGCTTGCTGGGATTGCGGGTTCGAATCCCGCCAGGGGCATGGATGTCTGTGTCTTGTGAGTGTTGTGTGTTGTCAGGTAGAGGTCTCTGCGAAGAGCTGATCACTCGTCCAGAGGAGTCCTACCGAGTGTGGTGTGTCTAAACTGTGATCGTGAAGACTCGATAATGAGGAGGCCTAGGCCCCCAAGGGGCTGTTGCGCCATGGGGAAAAAATGGCCATGCTAATTACAAATTCGCAATGACGAAGTTGCTAGTTACATGCACTTCACCAGTTGCTAGTTACATGCACTTCACCAGTTGCTAGTTACATGCACTTCACCAGTTGCTAGTTACATGCACTTCACCAGTTGCTAGTTACATGCTCTTCACCAGTTGCCAGTTACATGCACTTCACCAGTTGCCAGTTACATGCACTTCACCAGTTGCCAGTTACATGCACTTCACCAGTTGCCAGTTACATGCACTTCACCAGTTGCCAGTTACATGCACTTCACCAGTTGCTAGTTACATGCACTTCACCAGTTGCTAGTTACATGCACTTCACCAGTTGCTAGTTACATGCACTTCACCAGTTGCTAGTTACATGCACTTCACCAGTTTCTAGTTACATGCACTTCACCAGTTGCCAGTTACATGCACTTCACCAGTTGCTAGTTACATGCACTTCACCAGTTGCCAGTTACATGCACTTCACCAGTTGCCAGTTACATGCACTTCACCAGTTGCCAGTTACATGCACTTCACCAGTTGCCAGTTACATGCACTTCACCAGTTGCTAGTTACATGCACTTCACCAGTTGCTAGTTACATGCACTTCACCAGTTGCTAGTTACATGCACTTCACCAGTTGCCAGTTACATGCACTTCACCAGTTGCCAGTTACATGCACTTCACCAGTTGCTAGTTACATGCACTTCACCAGTTGCTAGTTACATGCACTTCACCAGTTGCTAGTTACATGCACTTCACCAGTTGCCAGTTACATGCACTTCACCAGTTGCTAGTTACATGCACTTCACCAGTTGCCAGTTACATGCACTTCACCAGTTGCCAGTTACATGCACTTCACCAGTTGCTAGTTACATGCACTTCACCAGTTGCTAGTTACATGCACTTCACCAGTTGCCAGTTACATGCACTTCACCAGTTGCTAGTTACATGCACTTCACCAGTTGCTAGTTACATGCACTTCACCAGTTGCCAGTTACATGCACTTCACCAGTTGCCAGTTACATGCACTTCACCAGTTGCTAGTTACATGCACTTCACCAGTTGCTAGTTACATGCACTTCACCAGTTGCCAGTTACATGCACTTCACCAGTTGCTAGTTACATGCACTTCACCAGTTGCTAGTTACATGCACTTCACCAGTTGCCAGTTACATGCACTTCACCAGTTGCTAGTTACATGCACTTCACCAGTTGCTAGTTACATGCACTTCACCAGTTGCCAGTTACATGCACTTCACCAGTTGCTAGTTACATGCACTTCACCAGTTGCCAGTTACATGCACTTCACCAGTTGCTAGTTACATGCACTTCACCAGTTGCCAGTTACATGCACTTCACCAGTGTTCCGTCACTTCCGCTGTCTCGGGTCCAGATAGTCTCCTCAACATCCTGTTCTTGACTTATTGGAAGAGACCAAGTTTCACACCCACACGGAAAACGGCAGAATTGTGTATTTGTTGTCCGTATGTATGTTGAAAGTTCAGGAAACTGAACGCTTGTGTTCAGGTTCCAGCTGAGTCCTGATCAAGGCCTCTTCGCACTGCCTACCTTCAGCATTCTGAACACCGTCATATCCGACACGTGTCCGCGACCGGCCAACTGCCGCCCCGACAAGTACCGGTCGGCTGACGGCAGCTGCAACAACTTGCAGAACGAGCGTTGGGGACGAGCGGGGACCGCCCTGCAGAGGGTGCTGCCACCCAAGTATGGCGACGGTAAGTGCCGACAGTGGCGACACGCGTCGAGTTGCACTGAACAACCTGTCAGTTTATTATTATTTACCAATTATTAATTATTGTGCTTCAGAATTACATCTTATCCTTATTTAAGAGAGTGGGCCGCGATAGCTCAGTCGGTACAGCGACTCGCTACGAGCTGGACGGTCCGGAGATCGAATCCCGCTGGGGGCGAGATTTTCCGCACCCGTCCAGACCGGCCCTGGGGCCTACCCAGCCTCCTGTACAATGGGTACCGTGTCATTCCCGGGGGGTAAAGCGGCCGGGGCGTGGAGTTGACCACCGACTCTCATCTAGCGCCGAGGTTAAAGAAAGAGCAGAGCTATACCTCTACTCCCGCTCTTTACCGTTCATGGCCTGTTCTAGGGTGACCTTTACCTTTACCTTATTTAAGAGAAATGCAACTCAGTTCATTTTCACGTGCCATATTAGAAATACAGATCGCTGGACTTGAAACCGGCCCGCTTTATTGATTTCGCCGTGTAAGCGGGCCCGTTTTAAGTGGAACACTCTGTAGATGAAAGACCTGCTTCACGCTCCGGCCGTCTGTAACTCCTGTACCCAAAAGCTACACTCTGAACCCAAGATTCAGTCTGTCACCACAGCGCATTGTGTCCGCAGGTGTGAACTCCCCGCGAGTTACTGCCAGTGGACAGGACCTGCCCAGCGCACGCCTCGTCAGCACGCAGTTCGCCACAGAGGCTGACATCTCATACGACAACTACACACTGCTGATCATGCAGTGGGGCCAGTTCCTGGATCATGACCTCACTCACACGCCCATCAACAGGGGTAAGTGCTATGGTCCGCTCTGCAGTGCGACTTCGAGCGTGGGTGTGATTTGACAGGCGAAATGCAGCCGCGTATGACCAGTAATGCCCCCGCTTTTGACGTAGTGCTGGGCCTTGTGTGGTCACATGATCCTGCGAGCTATGCTGGCGGTAGCGTAGCTGCTGGGAGGCTCTCCCATGCCAGACGGGTCAAAGGTGATGACCGAGACAAAAAGGGGCACCCTGGTCCTGCAGGGGGGCCTGCGTGAGGCGAACAACCTCACCTCAGTAAAAAAAACTCACTGTTGATAAGCCTAATAATGGACGGTGGACGGATAATATTGGTACAAGACGAGGGAAAGGTTAAATAGATTGACCTAGATTGAGATGGTTGTAAATTGTTGAAAAGGATCTATGGGAGACGAAGGTTAAAAGATGGCGCCAAAAGGCAGTAGACTGGAAAAAATGGGCATCTCCAAGCAAGGAGACCAAGGCTCTCTGAGGGCTGTATAGAGCCAAGGAGTGAATGAGTAGTAAGGGCCGTGCCATGACTCAGGCGGTTAGTCGCCGGCCATCCACTGTGGAGGCCCGGGTTCGATCCCGGGTCAGTCCATGTAGGGTATGTGGTGGACAAAGTGGCACTGGGACAGGTTTTTCTCCGAGTTGTCGGTTTTCCCCTGTCAATTTCATTCCAATGGTGCTCCATTAATTGTAAAACTTGGTAAAAAAACTGCTCATCTTCATCTTTATCATAGGGTTGCACAAAAAGCCTTAAGGCTCTGGTGCGTCCGTAGCATCTGCTGCGGGGCCCTTAACAAGGGGGAAAAAAAGAGTACTAGTTATGGCCGGTAACCGGTGTATTCCAGTTAAAAATAAAGTGGACTGAAGTGCAGTTGTGTCCTGTGCATGTAAGTTAATACGTTTATTTTCTGTTGTGCTCTATCTGCTTAGAGCTGTGCACAAATTTCGCTTTAGACGTGTTATACGAGGGCTGTCCAAAAAGTATCCGACTATATTTTTCCCGCGGTAAGTAATGGCGGAAGGGTGGGGAAACTGAGCGTAGTGGTAGAAGGGACTTTCAGGCGCATGCGTGATTTTTTGCTGCCTCGCAACACCGCCGGATGCGTCTGTCGCTGCCAGATAGCGAAGTGGTGTAACACGTGTTCGTCGCATTCTCGTTTCGCTCAATATGACAGAATGTTTGGAGCAGCGATACTGCATCAAGTTTTGTCAGAAACTTGGGGATACCCAAGCGGAAACAATCCGCAAAATTCAGCAGGCTTTCGGTGATGATGCAATGGGGGTCACTCAAATTAAAGAGTGGTTCAACCGCTTTAAAGATGGCCGCATGTCGGCGGACAGTGACCAGCGTTCCGGGAGACCGTCAACGAGCCGAAATGCTGATGTCATTGACAAAGTGCGGACATTGATCATGGAGGACCGTCGTTTGACCGTCCGGGAAATTGCTGATGAGGTTGGGATCAGCAGAGGTTCCGCAAACACGATTTTAACTGAGGATGTGGGCATGCGAAGAGTGGCGGCAAAATTTGTGCCCAAGCTGCTTTCGCCAGAGCAGCAACAACTCCGCCTTGAGGTCGCGCAGGACATGCTGGAGTGCGCCAACAGGGATCCTGAGTTCCTGAAGACTGTGATCACTGGTGACGAGTCGTGGGTGTACGGATATGACCCGGAAACCAAGGTCCAGTCGTCACAATGGAAGCATCCAACATCCCCGAGGCCCAAAAAAGCACGACACGTTCGGAGCAATGTGAAGGTGATACTGACTGTTTTCTTCGATTACCGGGGTGTTGTGCATCATGAGTACGCACCACTAGGCCAAACTGTTAATAAGGAGTACTACCAAGAAGTCCTCCGTCATCTTCGTGATGCAGTTCGGCGCAAGAGACCGGAGCTGTGGGACGCACGCAACTGGCAGCTGCATCATGACAATGCCCCAGCTCATTCTACACACCTGATCCAGGGTTTCCTGGCTAAGCACGGCATTCCGCAGGTTCGCCAGGCTCCCTACTCTCCTGACATGGCTCCTTGTGATTTCTGGCTGTTCCCGAGATTGAAGACACCGCTAAAAGGCTTCCGTTTTGACAGCCGCGAGGACATCATACAGAACGCGACGGCGCAGCTGCACACCATTCCAAAACAAGCCTTCCAGAATTGCTTCCAGCGATGGAAGGACCGCTGGGCTAAGTGTGTGGAGTCACAAGGGGCCTACTTTGAAGGGGATTAGGTATTGTAACCACCCAGATACAGAACTTTTTTTTCCCGGCCCAAGGTCGGATACTTTTTGGACAGACCTCGTATACTGATCTTCTAAGAAATGGTCACCATTGGCAAGTGATAGCTGTAATACAGGATGTATATGTTTACGTTTTGCAAGGCCAGCGACGTGATAAGGGACCTTACTCGTGCTGTCAAATCCTAACGTATTCTCCACAGTCAAGTGTAGTACTGTAGAACCTCGACTGTTCGAAATAAAGGGGGCGGACCCAATTTCGGATAAGCAATATTTTGGATAAATCGGAAATTCGGCTTGACGTGATAAGGTGCAATAAAAATAACATTTATTCAGAAACACGTCTTATGTTAATAAAATTTATGGCACACGAAAGTGTACGATATTTACAGATACAATACAAGACTACAAAGTGTACGATATTTACAGATACAATACAACAGTACAAAGTGTACGATATTTACAGATACAATACAACACTACAAAGTGTACGATATTTACAAATACAATACAACACTACAAAGTGTACGATATTTACAGATACAATACAACACTACAAAGTGTACGATATTTACAGATACAATACAACACTACAAAGTGTACTATATTTACAGATACAATACAACACTACAAAGTGTACGATATTTACAGACACAATACAACACTACAAAGTGTACGATATTTACAGATACAATACAAAACTACAAAGTTCTACGAAAAAATCTGATATTTTAGTTTGAACTTTTTTTCACAACGTTTTTTGGATGCAATGTTCATCCATTCGGCATTTTAGACGAATGTTCTTCGAGTTTCGATTTCGATTTTACCCAATCTCAAACCGCTGATATGCCAACACCGAAATCCGCCGCGACATTTCGCAACATCTCGCCACTTTCAATTCGTCTCACAGCCTCCAATTTCTGTTCAGTTGTCATCACAACACATCTCGCAACATCTCGCCACTTTCAATTCGTCTCACAGCCTCCAATTTCTGTTCAGTTGTCATCACAACACATCTCGCAACATCTCGCACTTTCAATTCGTCTCACAGCCTCCAATTTCTGTTCAGTTGTCATCACAACACATTTCGCAAGATCTCGCCACTTTCAATTCGTCTCACAGCCTCCAATTTCTGTTCAGTTGTCATTACAACACATTTCGCAAGATCTCGCCACTTTCAATTCGTCTCACAGCCTCCAATTTCTGTTCAGTTGTCATTACAACACGTTTCGCAAGATCTCGCCACTTTCAATTCGTCTCACAACCTCCAATTTCCGTTCAGTTGTCATCACAACACGTTTCGCAAGATCTCGCCACTTTCAATTCGTCTCACAGCCTCCAATTTCTGTTCAGTTGTCATCACAACACGTTTCGCAAGATCTCGCCACTTTCAATTCGTCTCACAGCCTCCAATTTCTGTTCAGTTGTCATCACAACACGTTTCGCAAGATCTCGCCACTTTCAATTCGTCTCACAACCTCCAATTTCTGTTCAGTTGTCATCACAACGCGTTTCGCAACATCTCGCCACTTTCAATTCGTCTCACAACCTCCAATTTCCGTTCAGTTGTCATCACAACACGTTTCGTCCAGCCGACACTGTTTGCAATCACCGTCACACAAACGTTAAAACTACGCTGTAAGCAGCGCACACGTCAATTTGACACTCGTCCGCACAGTCAACTTTTGACAACAAACTGACGGCGAGAGGCTCAGAGGTGTCTCGCGGCAGGCAGTTCTGGGAATCGCAGCGCCTGACAGGCGTTTCGGTTAACCCGAGTTTCGGTTAAGCGAAGTTCGGATAACCGAGGTTCTACTGTATTTATATACAGAGTGTTAAGACAGTGCGATGTGAAAGCTTATGTGAAGAGCCAACAGGTAGGGCACATTTATGTGGCTGAGAACAGGTGCCAGTGGTGAAGTCTTGAGCAAAAGTTTCCGTAAAAGGTGGGAAGTTTATTGACTCTCTGAACGCCTGTTGTCTTCTCAAGGACGACTCTGTGTAGTCAGTCCTTAGCCACTCAGTCAGTCAGTCACTTAGCCACTCAGTCACTCAGTCAGTCACAATAAGTATCTAAACTTGCCTACAGATATTGAATGTGTCATAAGGATTTACCTGCACAGAACCACGCCCTCACTCTTAGGGGTTCTGTGTTACGTTGGTGACGTCTGTGTGCCCCACAGGTCAGAGTGGAAGTGGACTGTCTTGCTGTAATGACGGTGACATCATCAAACCGGAACTACGTCATCCGGACTGCTTCCCAATTTCTCTTCCTCAGAATGATCATATCTTTGGGCCGCTTGAAGAACGATGCATGGAGTTTGTGCGCTCCCTGCCCGCCCCACGCCCAGAGTGCAACTTCGGACCTCGGGAACAGGTACAGCATGTTACAGGTTTGACAGACCAGGCACTCTAGTGCAGCACTAACATGTCTAGACATACCCAGATACTGGCTGCCATGATTGCTTTCCTCAGTCACTGAAGGCGAATGATGTGATGTCTTAAAATAGACCACGACCACTGCCTTGCAAATAACAATTGATGCTGGTGGTGCAGATGGACCAGGTGACCGGCTACCTCGATGGTTCCAACATCTATGGCTCCAGTCTGAGCGCACAGCGCGAGTTACGCGAAGGGCGAGGCGGGCGATTGGCCATCCAAAATGTGCGCGGGCGACAGCTACTGCCAGAGAACAGGGGCGAGTGCACAGATGACACAGAGAGACTGGCTTGTTTCAAAGCAGGTGCGTGTGTGTGAGTGCGTTACAACCTGGTTACTATGGCAGCCATTGTTACCAGGTTGTATGTTCTCTGTGAGGTATAGGCTGAGGCTGAAGAAACAGCTGAACATTGAGCATGTAATACAACATAGTACAATCAGATGGCAGCTATCCAATAGATGAAATTAACGCTTGTGTTGGTGTAAGGATTAAAAATGGCAGGATAAAAATGCAGTGGAGTAAAGCGTGAATATTCAGGCACTTATTTCATAGGTGAGGGGCTGATGGGCTGTATAGTCCTGTAATTTACTAGCCACTTTGTAACTGTATATATGCCAGGACAAATCATCAGCAGGTCGCTGACTTGTAGTCCTGAGGGCACATCGACGCCCATGGATAGCATCCGTCTGCTTACATACTAATGCCTCATATGTGTCACATTTATTCTAAATACCTCAGGAAACATACAACTGACATCTGAGGCTGTCATGGTGATGTGTGTATAGAATACCATCTGCTGGTATGTAATGACTCGTAGTTAGGTAGAAAATTACCGGCATTTCAGAAGAACACTCTTCCTCCATCTTAAGAGGAAATACCCTCAAGACAGGAGAAACCGTGTCCTCCACTGTGTCAGCAAAGTTTTGCCATGACACATGGCATCACATCCTTGAAAACACATTCTGCAGCAGTTAAAACACAAAATGCAACCATCCACAACTGCCACATAGCAGCAAGTCTGGAATTGACACAAAAATGTGATGAATGTTATATGCTTCAGTCCTTGCCAGTGAGGAATGTGATTGATGCATCTTGCGGTTTTCAGGGAAGTGTTGTTGAGGATTCCGGTCATCTGGGACGTGACACTGTGTTGCTGGGTTAGAGATTTCTAACATTTTGAAGGAATGCGTTATCTTCATCACCAAGGGTCGAGTCAAAAAAGGAACTGATTTTTCTTGGACTGCTTGGCCCTTGAAGATGAAGGTGTTACATTCCTGTGAAGGTCAGGGATTACAACCCCAGCAACAGTGTCACATACCAGAAGACCTGAATCGTCAAGATGATTGACGTCACAAAAATATTTTATGAACTAATTTCAGGAACATTTAGTCATGTTTTCTTTATTAGAATTATGGGGACCCTTAATTCAAACGGTTTTACTGATGAATATATTCAAACGAGCAAATTTTGCAGGTGACACCCGAGTGAATGAGCAGGTAGAGCTGACAGTGATGCATACACTGTGGTTACGGGAACACAACCGCGTGGCAGCAGAGCTGGCCAAGCTGAATCCCACATGGAGTGATGAGACGCTGTTCCAGGAAGCACGTCGTATCGTGGTGGCAGAAATGCAGCATATTACATACAACGAGTTCCTGCCCCTCATTCTGGGTGAGCTGACTGCATAGCTTTACTGCAGGGTGGTCATGAAGAGGAAGGAAGTCAGTCATAGCCCACTTCGTGCACTTGACTCTGTAGTCCAAGAAATATGGTGAAAACCCACATATTCCCTAAATTGTGAATCAAAGCCAAAACCTCCTGAATAAGAAAGCTCTAACCTAGAGGTCTCAAACACGTGACCCACCAGTTTATTCTGTATGGCCCTCTTGCTGATCTCTATACAGAATGTGGCCCCATGGAGTGATGAAGATTTGTTAATGTAAAACTGTCTTTGTCACTTGCCACAAGACTCAACAACTTTTGCTTTCTCTAGATGTTACTGTGCTAAAATGCATATTCAAAAAGTGGAATGGCAGGAGGGGACATGTACTGGATTGATCTGGCTCAGGATAGGAGAGAGGGTGGGCTCTTGTGAATATGATAATAAACCTTCAGGTTCCATGAAATCTGGGGAATTTCTTGACTATCGCAGGAACTGTTAGCTTCTCAAGAAGGCCTGTGCTCCACGGACTTAGTCAGTCAGTCAGTCAGTTAGTTAGTTAGTGAGTTAGTTAGTTAGTTAGTTAGTCAGTCAGTCAGTTAGTTAGTTAGTGAGTTAGTTAGTTAGTTAGTTAGTCAGTCAGTTAGTTAGTTAGTTAGTGAGTTAGTTAGTTAGTTAGTCAGTCAGTTAGTTAGTTAGTTAGTTAGTGAGTTAGTTAGTTAGTTTAGTTAGTCAGTCAGTCAGTCAGTCAGTCAGTCAGTCAGTCAGTCAGTTAGTTAGTTAGTTAGTTAGTTAGTTAGTTAGTTAGTCAGTCAGTCAGTCAGTCAGTTAGTTAGTTAGTTAGTTAGTGAGTTAGTCAGTTAGTTAGTTAGTGAGTTAGTTAGTTAGTTAGTTAGTTAGTTAGTTAGTCAGTCAGTCAGTCAGTCAGTTAGTTAGTTAGTGAGTTAGTTAGTTAGTTAGTTAGTTATTAGTTAGTCAGTCAGTCAGTCAGTTAGTTAGTGAGTTAGTCAGTTAGTTAGTTAGTGAGTGAGTGAGTGAGTGAGTTAGTTAGTTAGTTAGTTAGTTAGTTAGTCAGTCAGTTAAATGGTAGCATACAACATACATCAGCAAATGGTTAACAATTCAGTAATTATAATATATTTTGATTTTGTTATTAAAAGTATGAAGCATTCTTAATGGTGTGTTTGATTTTAATTAAAACATACTCAAGATTCATGACACTTCTTTAGCAAGTATAATACACCCTGTCTTTCACCGCTGCTGCTGTTCTTGGACTGCTTGAAGCAGCAGATGAAAGCACTACAAACCTTTAAATGCCTGGAATCTCTCAACCAATGATACAGCATCACATATGCAAAGACTTGAATACTAAGGGGCACTGCTGTAGTTTGCATAAAATACTTATCCTCTTTGTTGCTGACTCTTAGACTTAGAGATATCAGACTAACCAGTTATTGAAATTACAAGTACATTGTTACACTCTCTTTATATTGTATTTCTCATAGGCCGTGACTATATGGAGAAGTTTGAACTAAGCCCACGAGATAGTGGCGCCACACGGCTCTATGACGAATCACTGAACCCATCCATAACGAATGTCTTCGCCACGGCAGCCTTCCGCTTTGGCCACACCCTCGTTCAGAGCCACATGCAGTAAGTGACTGGCCGCTTGGAGATTATGTGATTGCCCCATGATTTCTGTTGATCCATGTGTTGCGTGTAATGAAAATTTTGTTTCAAATTACCCATATCTTTTATTTTAAAACAAAAGAGAAATAATCCCTTTGACTCCAAAAGTTTATCTAAATGATATTTGAAAGTTCAGTTCCTGTCTCAGGAACAAGTGTATCTTCATCACAAAGTCTAATGGTGGTTTAGGAAATAATTGTTTTCTGTGAAAATTAGATGAGAGCCATAAGTACACTGTGTGGAAAAAATCCAAAGATTTTGAATGTTCAGCGGGTGCTAATCCTTTATATAGTTGTCACACAAATGTCCATAAATTACAGTTCATATTGAACTTTGTGGACTGTTTTGAAAAATCCTGCTTACCAAACGCTGCAAATTCGTTTTGGGCCCGATTTTGTCACTATGCTGTACTGTCCTAAGTGAAACATGCTAGAAAGATGCTTATTTCAAAGCATTTAATTCTTCGTGCACATGGAATTACTTCAGTTGTACACATTTTAAACATAGTGTGCTTTAAGTTTGTGGAATACTCCCAGAACATAGTGCACCACTAATTTCTTTTGGATCAATATGTAGCTTCAGATGTTGAACATGATTTATGCTGAACAACATTTTCTGTTCTCTGAAATTCCCACAGGGGGTTCTCCCGTTTTGGTAACGTGCGACAGAACCTTGAACTCAGTCACCATCAATTCTCTCCCTTTGTGCTGTATGAGGATGGTGTATTGGACAACTTCGTTCGTGGACTGTCCACTCAGGCTTCCCAGCGCTTCGATCGTTTCTTCTCAAAGCAGCTGACTGATCACCTGTTTCAAGGCGACCTAGACTTTGGGTTGGATCTGGTGGCATTGAACATACAGCGGGGCCGTGACCATGGCCTGCCCCCTTATAACGACTGGCGGGAAGTTTGTGGATTGCCTCGTGCCAGGTCCTGGGACAGCCTACTGGATGTCATGGATTCACAGGTAACTTAGTGTTTTGAAGCCTGGCGACCATGGAAGCTAAGAGTAGTAGGTTCAAATATCATGGTCGTTTTCCTTCCCTTCAGGTGAATGCTAAGATTACGTTCAAGTATTTTTGACCTCTTCCTTCCCAAGCTTTACCAAGTCACACCTCATGATTTTATTGAGGACTTAAGTTTACAGGGATTTTATACCATGTCAACTGGTGAATAGTTACCATTGACCATTGACTACTAAATGGTAACTTATTTACCAGTTGACACACACTTAGACCCCGAGGACTTGAATTTTCATGATCGCCACTGTGAGAACCTCAAATTTCACATTATTGTGTTCCCAACACATTTGACACTGTATAATAAGAGGCTTGAGGTTCGTAAAAACAGTGTGTTTGAAGATTCATGTCTTCTGGGATATGACACTTGTTTTGTTGTCTCTATAGTTCCTGATGTTTTGAAGGCACTACAGTCATTCAAAACATCAGGAATTACGCATGCACTGACATTGTCACACCCCACAAGGTGTGAATGTTCAACACTATGTAACTCATGCAGACAAAACAGTGTCATGGAATAACTTTAGTATGAATCAGCTTCAGTTTATGTTAAGTGACCATGTTTCATAATATTGCAACGCAGAAGATGATTATAAAGCTAGCCCTGTCTGTGTACTGAGTTACGTGCACTTGCCGTGAGAACATATGGAGTATTTCTATGTGTATTTGTAACCACTGCACTAGTTGCAGGTGTTATGAAGTTCATACTTGGTTGCTTTTACTCCAGGGAAGGAACCCTCAGTACCCATTCTGTTGGGGATTTCTTTGAGATCTGAAGATCTCTTGTGAGAGGCCAGTATAACCTTGCGTGGGGTTCTGGAATGTGTGGTGTGGACGGAATGATGCAATCCATTTAATACTGGTTGATATCACCTGATGTGAGTAGTGTAGCGTGCTGTTGCATCATTTGAGTTCGCGCCTAGCCGGCTGGTGGCAGTAACATTTATCGTGCATGTGTGTGTTAAGAATGTTTACACACCAGTGACAAGTGTTATACAGTCCTCTAGATTAAGACAGTATTAAACACATCTGTTAGGTGATGTGAGTTGACCTACATTTGGTCCACACACTGTGGAGAACAGAGAAACCTCTGCCACTCCAGGGAATCTAATCCCAAATTCCTGGTCTTCAAGTCCATAGCCTAGTCACTATAGTGACTCGGCTGTCTCAACTCTGAAGGAAAATATAGTTTTGTAACACACGTACGTTTAAATATTATAAATGAGGGGCTGAACGTTCAGCACGAAAAGGGTAGCGGGCTTACTGAGACAATAAAAAATTTGTATAAATTACCTGCAGCAAATTAAATGTCATCGTTTTGCTATTTAAATTACTAGGCATTTGTAGATTGGTTAGTTTATGCCTTTTCAGATGGTTAACACAGCTGGCAATGTGTGCAACACTGTGTTGATTGCAGAGTGTGGCACTGCTACGAGAACTCTACTCTTCAGTGGATGAGATTGATCTGTTTGTAGCGGCGGTGGCTGAGAAGCCCCTACCTGGTGCTCTGCTTGGACAGACCTTCGTGTGTCTTGTAGGTGACCAGTTTGCTCGACTGAGGCGTGGAGACAGATTCTATTATGAGGAAGGTGGTCAGCCATCCAGTTTCTCACCACGTAAGCAGAAAACACAACAGATGGCTCTGGTTTTAATTTTAATTCAATTTTGATTATTTATCACTGTTATTGCACTTCGTTTTAAACACTGTGGTCTCTATTTTATGGTGATAAAAATATTTACATTAAGTAAATAAAAAGTAATTAAAAGTTAAGAAGCACTGAACTGCTCACTATGTTGCTGTATTTAATATTTTAACAGGTAAAGTTTGTGAAAGGCGTACGAACGTGTTTACAAGTGTTAATCTCTTGACTTCTAAACCAGAAGCAAGAATGGTACATTTAAATTCCTGCTTCCAAGAACACACATTGCATGTACAAAACAAATGTAAGCCATTAAATCTTGAGGGAATGAACACTGTTAAGTATAGAAACAAAATGTAACCCATAAATGCTGTTTGTGACTCTTGATTCTTTCCTTCTGTGATGTGACACAGTGGCACTGGTGAGTAGTTCCAGTGTTTGAAGGGTCTGTATTGCCTTCATATTCTGGTTCAAGCATTCCTCTTGGACTGCTTAACCTGTAAGCTGAAAGCACTGTGATCCTTCTAAACTTCTGGACCTACTCACCTAGTGACACAGTGTTACATCCCAGAAGACATGAATCTTCAGCACACCACTGTGAGAATCTCAAATCTCGTGTCTATGACTGTGTCTTTGCAGAGTTATTTAATGTCAGAGTACATGGGATGTGTGTTTAATACCTCCACTTCAATAAATAACGCACGTTTATCATTACAGAGCAACTGCAGCAGCTGCGGAAGGCCAGTCTGTCCAGGATCCTGTGTGACAATTCTGACGACATTGCTTTGATGCAGCCACTGGCATTCTTTCAGGCCTCCTTCGTGTAAGTATGTCAGTCTGCTGAAGAACTTTTGGAGGAGCCTGTAGACTAATAAGGGGGCACGCAGTGGCGCAGTTGGTTGAGGCACTGCGCTACAAGCCGCAGCATCGCGGGTTCGATTCCCGACGGTGTCATTGGAATTTTTCATTGACATAATCGTTTTGGTCGCACTATGGCCCTGGGGTTGACTCAGCCTCTAACAGAAATGAGTACCAGGAATATTTCCTGGAAGGTAAAGGCAACCGATGCGTAGGGCTGACAACCTTACCACCTTCATGTGCCGATTGTCTAGAAATCTGGGAGCCTCAACTTCCTGTCCAGGCCTGTAATTGGATTGCTTTACCTTTACCCATAGACTAATAAAGAGTATGCATAAACCATTCCTGTCTGTGACAGGTTTATTGGTTTTATAATGGAAATTAAAGTTGATTTCTCCCAGAAAAGAGGCACATGAATGTAAAGTGTGTGTTAGAAATCATGTTTATTGTGTAGGAAATTATTCTGCTGAAGGTAATGTAATATAAGCATGGTAAACTGTGAAAGCTGGTTTCACTGAGAAAGTTAAATGAAGGGAGAAAAAATAATACGTATCAATTAGTCACCAAACTGGAAGTTTGGAAATGATCATGTGAGGATAACATTAAAAAGGATATTAAGGATAAACTTTGTGAGGATATATTGAGTGGACTGAACTGAGTCATCATGGATCATACATCTGGTTGTGCTGAACCTGCGGGGTTTGTTTACATAGAACCACGTTAATTTTAGAGCAACAGTAAACTGCTGGTTACTAGTCCACTCTGCTCTTTTCTCTGAATTCCTGAGCTCAGTAATTTGTAAAGTCGTAGATAAAATTATGTAAGGAATAATGAAAAACTTTAGTATTTGTATTTGTATTTGTATTTGTATTTTATTCACAATCCGTAAATCCAATATACAGTCTCAGAGACAAAACAGGATGTGGATTTGGTCAAACATACGAACCAACAAGTCATACAAAATACACATTGTCAAACAACACATACAGTCTACAAAATAGGCCTAACGCACAAAACATACAGTAAAACAATTAATACAGGATACTGCTAAAACCTAGCACTGACATAAAAACAATTAAAACCAATAAATCTTGTTCAGTTCATTATATTATAATTAAAATATTCCTCCACAGAGTAAAAAGAATGTAGATGAAAAAACTGCTTTAAGGCATTTTACAACATTTTATGTCATCAGACAATTCCTTTATATCAGCTGGAAGACAATTGAAAACCTTTATTCCAAAGTAATTAGTTATGGGTTTCAGTAATGAAAATCAATAACACATTTGCATGAATAAAAACCTCAGTTATCCTATTAAATTAAGGATGTCAACGGTGTCAACAGTGTGAAACTCAGTTATCCTATTTTTAAATCATGTAGTTTTCTTGTATCCTGTGAGTTTTCCTTGTTGGACATTTCACCCTTGAAGATGAGACCATCATGCAGTATTGAAACGTCAGAGATCAATCACCCAATGCCATGGCCCCAAAATATCAGAAGAAAAGAGATCTTCTCATATCCTATTTGTGTTTTTATTTCAGGAACCAGAGGGTGATTTGTGCAAGTGAATCCATCCCCCGTGTTGACCTTAGTGCCTGGGTGGGGGAGCGCATCCCATGAAGAAGGAAGCTTTGTGAAGCCACAAGCGTATTATGTGAACTACTACACTTTGTGACGAGAGAGTGACTGTTTATATCAACTGGTAGATGTAGTTGATATAACAGGCTGATATAAACCGAACATGACACTACTGCCAGAGCACCAGCGGCATTTGTGACCTGTGCTTCACATTCTGTCATGATCCTCTTTTTAATAATTTACATACAGAGTGTTCAGTTTATTAGTCAAGTGCAGTAGAAACAACAGGCATCCAAAAGAGTGGTCAAGCCATCACTGAAAGAATTCTGAGAAATGATTAAATAATAAACTGACCACTCAGTATTAGCATACTGTAGACAGTGTTTCCACCAAACATCTATAGATTTTTATGGACATATTTTTTAATTTCCTTTAAAAGTCTTGTTTAAAATGTACAGAATGCTGTTGTCATCATATGTGTAGTACCATGGGTAGATCTTAGAATTCTGGCTACTGTTTTCAGAAGTTACAGACTTTACATGATTAGAAGATAGATACATACAGTATATGAAATCTCAATACACATCAAACAAGAAACAGTAATTTCATTTCCAGTTAAGAGTGAGTGGAATTCTGATCCGTGACATGAAAGCATATAGTGGAGTGGAGGTATAGCTCCACTTGTTCTTAACCTTGGCACTAGATGGAGGTGAGTGGTCGAATTCATGTCCTGGCTGCTTTACCCCCGGGTGAAGTACGTTCTGGGGAAGAGAAACATCTCTTTCACCTGCCAGGAATCATACTCAGGATTGTCTGGCCTATAGCCTAGTGACTATAATGACTGAGCTATCCCAGTTTCAGTTTCATTTCAAGTGTTTATTAAATAGTACTTAAGCCTGTTTTTCCACAGTAACTTGAATTTCTGTTACAATTCAAATAAAGATGTCAGCATTTCCCTGGGGAAAGTGACCTGGCCTGGATCATGAAGTGAACTACTCACCTCCATCTCGGGCTGAGGCTAGGAATGTGTGACTCCCCCCTACATGCCTTCATGGTGCACGCACAAAAAAAACTGATCTCCCTGTGCATAGGCCCAACACTTGCATGCAAATTGATTTGTAAACATGTGTTACGTACACAGTGTGTCATTATGGCAGAGCTCTGTACACCTCCATGCAGTTAGTATTGTGGCAGAGTAAGATGCTTCCAGCCTTGCTGCATCCTTTCTCCTTTCCTCCAAATAGCTTGTTAACATTTCAAATGTTTATTCAGAATTCAAATCCCTAGAACAATAAACTCCATGCAAGTGTTAACATTTCTGACTGCCCTGTTTTACTGCATGGAATCCTGATGCTGTGCAGTGTATACAAACTGATATAATCAGTGTTTATCCACCGAAATTACACTCGACAGTTTTTGCCTGCAGAACTGAAAGTGGTGATGTTAAACTTAGAGCATTGAGCAAGAAAGAGATTTGTTTATGTCATGAGAAGAGCCATTATCTTTTCCTCATTAGTATTGTAATGATCTTCCTGACTATCAATGCTACCATCCGTCACGTCAAGTGCGCACCCAGAATTTTTTCATTGGAGGGGCGGGGGGGAGGGCTGACCCTGAGGCTATGTATAATTTATGTTTGATTTTAAAAATTATGTTGTAAAAATCATGTCGTAAGTACAACATAACACTGTCTGCAACTGCATTTATATACATACAAATACAACTACATGTTCCATGACTCAATTACAGTGTCCTATCTTCTTGTTTTTGTTAACTTTATTAATTTATTTTCCAAAATTCTAATGTACTAGTCATCAGCTGATTTCAGTGGCTGATTTCAGCTGAAGGGTACATCACGTAAAACTTTTGATATCATAATATCTACAAAATCTGTGTTTTTTAAATTTCGGTTTTGGGGGGGTTTGGGGTGGGAGGGCTGCAGCCCGGCAGCCGCCCCCTTGGGTGTGCCCCTGCTTCAGGTAATCATCATAATCTTCATTGTTGCTGTGATCATCGTGCCTGTCTCTTTGTCATCATCAGCTTCATTATAGTTGCCTTCTCAAACCTAATTGTCCTGTCATCACAACCTCCAACCTCATCATCATCAAGCCACTGAATATCGCAGTTGAGTGCTTTCTGCTTGGGGTGTCCCAGGTTCAAATCCCAGCTCATAGAATAGTTGTCCTTCTAGGTTTTCCTTGTGTGTCCTCAATCTTTCCAGGAAATTCCAGTAGAGTGCCTCACAATGGATCAAAATTGCCTTCTTTCACATCCTTTCCAATTCACTATATTAGTCACTGACCTGCCTATCACTGAACACTGTGTAGTCTCAGATGTTGCAACTGTCATTAACTCTTCAAGCCGATCCCAGTGGCATCGTAGTCTAAGGTGTGGGTCTGCAGCTGCTCACTTACTGGGATTGTGGGTTCAAATCCTGCTGGGGTTATGGATGTCTGTCTCTTGTGAACATTGTGTATTGTGAGGCCTCTGTGACAGGCAGATCCCTCATCCAGACAAGTCCTGTATGTGTGTGTGTTATTGAGTGTGATCTGGTGCAACAATCACCCTCTACACCTACACTGAGTAGGTAGAAAGGTCAGGCTTAAAAAAATTAACTCTTCACTGCCAGCATCAGTGCAGTGTATGAACCTTTCATTCTTCACATGTTGGTGGCCATGTGGTCTTGAATGCATGTAAGGGTACTATAAATTAAAAACCCCTCCATCCTGGGAAGTAGTCACTGAAGAGTTAAATAAATGAAGAAAAAGTAAATAAATGGACACTGTTCTGTAAAAATTTTAAAGAAGTCTTTTTTTTTTCTTTATGCTTGGTTCATTTACTGACACTGTCAGTAGTTCAGATTGTACACCACCAAAAGGTATGATGATCAACCAATAATTAATTGGAACATGTGGGAGGAAAGAGTGACAACGTAATTGGGACCCTATCCTGCCAAATGCTTGGAAGGACTGAGGGTACGTAGTTGGTGTGCAAAAAATTGACCATGACATGTGGTGAGATTTAAGGAATACTATCGACAAAGACTGATTAACTTTTAAGTTACTTGATTATGCACAGACTACATTTCATGAAAGGATGCATAATGAATTGGAAAGACTTTTAAAGGAAAGGGTAGAAGTCTGTTACATTTGCTTTGGGATAACTTGGGGGAAAAGCTCACAATAGCTTAGATTAATCTGTCTCTGGGTCAGTGGGCAACTGATAAGGCACCAGGAAGCTCAAATTCAAATGCCACTATTTATCAGTGTTTTTATGGAACACCTTCCATTATCGTTTCTCATTATAATTTATTCGAAACAATAACAGGCACAGGATAGAAGAGGGGGAATTCACCACACTGATTTACGACGACATCTTCCTGTTTGGTACGAAATGCTGGCGTAATTTTGCCGCCAAAGGTGACGTGTATGTCACCTACATTCAATGTTGATAATCCATAGCATTGTCTCTGTATCACCCATAGGCTGTCATATGGTGCTAAACAAACGCGTTTCCTGCAGATGCCCCGTTCAAGAACTGACGGGGACATTGGCCTTTTTGACCTGTCGTGATTTTCGCAGTCTCTCCTAGCCAGCGGCAAAATGTTTTACTGCAAAAGGTTACCGCTAGTTAGTTTCAGTTCAGTATAGTCGTGCTCTCTTGTCATTCGAACTGAATGGTCTGTGAACTTTACACAGTGTCCATAAATAATACAAACAAATATACGCAAAATATCAAGTTGCTGCAAGCTTCTCGTACGGGCTGTACAGCAAGATGTAGCACAAAATTGTAAAGCGAAGTATTTTAATACAAAACTTGGCAGACGGAAGTTGGAATGACCTAGTTTAAAGTATATATTGGAACATCTGGAACTCTAAATTATATTTTTCCACGATTTTAGAGAATTTTAAAAAATTAGGTTATACGAGTTTCTTGCAAGACGTATGCGTAATGTCGATCGTTGGTGCGATGTCAGAGTTCCGTAAACCCAAGCATTGGACATGTTTTAAATATGGATTAAAAAGGCTTTGCTTAATAATGTGTAATTGCCAGCAACCTCATAACTCTTAACAGTTCTAGAAGAGCTGCAGGTGAGAGTATAGTATATTTAAAAATCGTATGTACGAATGGAGCAGAGAATCTAATCTAATTTAATTTCACAATACATGCTAGATGATAAAGACGCCGTCATCCGCTGATAATTATCAAATGTGTAAGTTGTCCACGTAGCTCGCAAAGCACGAATGTTGTTGTTGATTAACATAATGTAGAAATGCCAGTAATCGTCAAGATAAATACATATAAAAGCGTAAACAATAAATTGAGGTTATGTCAGTTGTGTATGGCAGGTTGATAAATGACGTAACGTCAGCTGTTGTAGATTTAAATTTTTTGCATGTACTTTTCCCAGTGTCTATACGCCAAATGGTTTAATAATTTCTTAGTATTAAAGCATAATGCCCTTCTCCACGGTCAGGCCAGTCTTATTAACTTCATGTAGGCAAAGTAGCTTATTGTAACCTATCGTTTATTCATATTTACTGGCATATGCCCATTGTTGTGTAGGGAACTGTACAGCCTGTCTATACTTTAATCATGAGACCATTATGTTTGTGCTGGTTAATATTGAAAGTGGTATTGTGTTGGGGTATTTCTGTGTTAATGTGTAATTTAACACCCAATAAATTCAAACCAGACAGGCCAGTTCTTGCAAATGAGATAAGTTGTGTAGAGCATGTAGATGGTTAACTGTAAATATAACATTGTAGTCATGTTCAATACTTTCAATTTGGTAACCATGGTTTGTGAATGATCATTGCTTGACATTTGAAATGTGATATTCTGGGATATATTTCATATGTCAGGTTTTGTGTTAAGCACTTTTTAGTGTTATGAACATTTTTATCTTGATTGTAATACAATCTTAGAAACACGGTCGAGCAGGTGAGGGAATGCTTGTAATTTGTTCTCAGGTAGATTGGCTTGGAGCACAAGAATGGATGACATCAAGATTGAGCCTGATTCAGACACTGATATAGAACCAGTGTCAGCTCTGTGTGAAACTGAGTTAATGGATGTTACAGAAGATTCTGCCAGTGCCAATGGTTTAAGTAGCATCACAGCTGAGGTACACCTCTGTGACAATCTGTATAGCAGTAGGAATATGGAGGTGGCATATATTACACATTAAATGTATTATTGTCACCTCCCTGTGCATCTGACTTATAATGTTTTGTAGTTTAAGCTGCTGGCAGCATTGTTAAATGAACACACAAACAAATAGTAGTCAGTATCTCATATATTCTGGGAGCAGAAATGGATGTTGAAATGCTGCCAGCATACATAGCTTATATATTGGTGCTGTGTGGAATTGATGTTGATGTATCTAGTGATGTAAGAAGAGAATGCTGTTCTGATTCATACAGGTTTGTATTTGGTGTCTGAAAGGCATGAAGTCCTGCCCACAAAGTTTAATTCTTCGTTAAGTTGTAGGTGGTATCTGAAAATAATACCCTTTTTGAAGATATGATAATTGTGTTGCCCATTTTTCTTGTGTCATGCAGTACGCCCTTTGAAAATGTTACATTGAAAATTAGATAACAATATTCTTACATGTTATATTGGAATGTTGCAGATGCACATTCAGTCAGTCAGTTAGTTGGTTAGTCAGTCAGTCTGGTGGTTATTTAATTAGTTGGTCTGTCAGTCAGTGAGTCAGTCATTGAGATAGTTAGTTGTTGCAATGAAGTCTGCAAGCTTTGCAGAACCCCTCTTCTATACTCACGGTTCTACAGAACACAGTTTTAAGGGTGAATGTGATAAAAGTTGGCACTATTGTCATCATTTTCAGGACTTCAAGGTACAAAATGTAAGTGGAATGAAACGACAAGGAAGACATGGCAGAATAGACATGCAACACAAGGACCATCGTCAAATGGAAACTGTTTATATAAAACAGGAAGTCGGTGGCAAGATTAGTATGGTGGAACATGGGACTCTGTCAGGGGACTTGAGACGATCCGGGTGTGTAATGTTTTATACCATTACGGGTTCATTTGAACAAATCAGCTTGTTTGAAACTTTGATTACGGGGAATGGGTCTATCCCTTAATCGGGCTCTTGTGAATGCGGTGATGAACCTTCAGGTCCCATAAAATGCAGGGAATTTGTTGACTAGCTGAGGACCTGTTAGCTTCTCAAGAAGGACTCTGCTCCTTGGAGTTAGTTAGTTAGTTAGTTAGTCTACCCCTTAAAATGTAAATTATGAGGAAAAGTCAAATGAAAACCTTAAAAGTTTGAAACAGTGGAGACTCTGCTGTTTGTAGCTGCAGGCACAGCAAGTTATCAGCATGAGTTAGAAGCATGTACTGTGAATTGTTCAGCTGGGACTGTGTTGAAAAATGAAATAGCAGTACTGAACCCATCTGCACCAAATTAATTGATAAAATAATTTTTTAAGGTTTTCCCTTGACTCATCTGTGACTTTCATTTTTATTTGAGTGTTGCACTACTGTGATAGTATGTGTGTGTGTGTGGTCAAGCCAGCCAAGCATTCCATTTTCTGAGTATGAATATCATATCTGCTACCAGCTGCTAGGCCCTGTAGTATGGAGGACCATAAATGTTAAACCTAATGAAGGTAAGACAATCAAACTCATCGTTCTGTCATCATCGTAGTCATGAACCATGAATATTTTGTTTAGGCTATCGGTTTCTTACAGTAAAGTAAAACGCTTTATAATCTAATTTTCTTCTGTAATGCAAAGAAGGAAGTAGCTTTGAGAGGCCACTGTGCTGTCAGTTTGTGTGCTTTTGCATCTGTCTGCAGATTTTGAATTAGTTTATCAAATTTTGTATAAAGTAGTGGTTCCCACCTGTGGGGTGAGAACCTCTGAGTGGAGGGGGGGGGGGGGGGCACAGGGTTATTCCTAGGGGGCTGCAAGATTATGCCAAAGGCCCTAGTGTTCACATAATGCTGCAGCAAGCAGGAAGTTTTGCTCCTCCAGCTAGTGCTTGGTGTCTGTTGTTGACAATGCTCCTACTCTTTTATCATCATTATTATGTTTTGGATTTATTTACAAAAGATCTGAGATTACAATAGTTTTTTTTTTGTCATTATGTCGCTTATCGATTAATAGAGCCTAAAATGCAACTATATGTGGGGTCCACGAAATTTTTTTAAGTTAAGAAGGGGTCCTCATACTTATAAAGTTTTGGAACCACTGGTAGAAACATTAAGCCAGTCCCACCTCATACTGCATCATATTCTACAACTAGTAATAAAAACATGATGGACACACTAATGTGCGTCAGACTGGCGCTATTGTCATTTTATAAAGGTTTGTGAAAGAATATAGGGTTATAGATGTTAATATGCAACTGGTCTTTTGTAGCGTGTGATACTGATGTTCTTCACCTTGTGGTGGCCAAGCAGTGTTGTACCTCTTTCAAAAACAGTTGCTGTATTGGCAGTACACAGTCATTTGGGAAATTTTTGAAGCAGAAAACATATGGTGGTGCTTACCCAGTATTGTCTTCTTTACCATTTGGCCTCGTCACCGCCGCACCATCAACTAGCTTGTAATCTGGTCATTACTATTTATGAAACGTGCTTAATGACATTCTGATTTACTGTATGAAACATTTAGTGCTGACTGAGTGAAGTACACTTGAACTGTGTCATTATAACATCAAGCTGCTTGAATTGTATAATGATGCGACTCATAGAGTGAGGGAACTTCATTGGGTCATGTCACTATGAAAGCCTAAAACCTTTTGTAACAACTTATTTTGGTATTCCAGTTCAGCGTGCTTTGCTAACCACTTATCAGACAGTGATGAAGCATTACCTTCAGGAAACAGCATGAACCATGATATCAAGCAGACTGGTGAGATTGTAATAACTGACAGTACTGAAGTGCATGGTGATTCAAATTGTGTTACTGGAGATAATTGCTCTGGTTCTGTTACATTATCCTTTATTTCTACTGATAAACGAGGTCTTGTTAGACATTTTGGTGATTTTTCGCACATTTGTTACGTCTGTAATAAAGGATTTAGAAATCGAATAAATCTCAGAAGACATTACCGTATACACACAGATACGAACGATACGATTGTAAGGACTGCGATAAGAGTTACAGGCATTTGATAGACCTCAAACGACATGCCTTGATTCACACAGGAGAACAACCTTATTCATGTGATGTTTGCTCCAAGAGTTTCAGTAGAATCACTCATTTGAGGGACCATACACTGACCCACACTGGGGAACGGCCCCATGTATGTAAGATATGCTCAAAAAGCTTCAGCCAGGCCAGTAATCTACAGACACATCAACTGACACACACTGGGGAAAGACCTCATGTTTGTCCTGTGTGTGGGAAATGTTTCTCCCAGCGTGCGAATCTTCAAACCCATTCTGTGTTGCACACTGGTATACGACCATATGTTTGTAAACTATGTAGCAAGAGTTTCCATCGGCGCCGGGACCTACAGAATCATTGTGTTATGCATACTGGGGAGCGACCACATGTGTGCCAAGTGTGTAACAAGACGTTTGCATTGCTCGATAATCTGAGGAAGCACTCGGAGCTCCACTCTGGGAAGCGTCTGCATGAATGTAAGCAGTGTGGTAAGCCATTTGCTAAAAAGTATGATCTGAACAGGCACATTCGTCAACATATTGAAGATCTTAAGCAAGATAAATAGTGGCAGTTGTTTTGGCATTGTCTTTGCGTATCTGTGTTTGTCATCTGTGCAGAACTTCATTCAAATTATGATGAAAGTATTACTCTGGTTCTGTGAGTTTCATGCCGTGTTGGTGCCAGTGTTACAGAGTAACATACTGCCATTCTAGAGTACTTGGTGTCAACCCAGAACATGACACTATGAATCTTAATTGATATGAAAACTTCACATCTATATACAGGCTGGCACAAAACTAGCGCTGTAGTGTGAGACTGCCTCAATGTATTCTGTTTTAAAAAGTTGTTCACATTGGTGACTATGTGGGTGGGTGTACAAACACACGACTGTGCAAGTCACAAGGCCACTTAATGCATTCAGTAACAGTCTCACAAATGCAGAAATAAGCAGTTGCCATTGCAACTCATAACCTGACATAAAATTGTACTGCTGCTTTTGTGCCACCCTTGTATAAGAGAAGTTCAACAGGCTGCGTGTAAATTTTCGGCCTGTTTTCTAAAGATTAAACAGCTACATGAGAAAATGAATGTTTAAAATCAAATATATTGTTTCATTCTGCATTGTATTAACTTTGTGCAATATAAAGCTTAAGCTAGACGTAAAACAGTGTGATGCCTAGCAGAATCCACTTGTGGGTCTCGTAGTGGTGGGATGTGATACTGTGTTGTGTCGTAGAGAAGGACCAACATTTTGGAGGGACCAACTGCCTTTGTTAGGGCAGAAGAAGATGGCAGTAGCAAGTTCCTCCACATGGGTACTTCTGTACCACACAACGTGGTGTCACATGCTGTCAGACTAATTTACTACTTCACTAGCTTTGCCATGGATAGGGTGAAACAGCATTTGTATGTTGTGAAGTAGCTATTTTATGTGTTTGCGTGTGAATAAGATGGTGATACATGTACTTACTTTGTGGTCAAAAATGCTTAAGGTGATTTGACTAATCGTATGAGGTTCTTGATATAAGTTTTAAAACTTTTGCGGCGACATGATTCAATATAGTCTTCTCTGGCGCACAGCCGCATCAACTCGTTTGAATACAATGTTTCGGGGACTAGCTCCGTCCCCCTCCTGAGTTTTTGCCTGAGGATGGGGACGGAGCTAGTCCCCGAAACGTTGTATTCAAACGAGTTGACGCGGCTGTGCGCCCGAGAAGACTATATTGAATATGAGGTTCTGTCACTGAACACAATTCCGACCCAGTTACATTGACATCTTATCCTCACTACCATTTTGTTAATTGTTGTAATGTTGTCCTCACATCTTGTCTTTTAAATGGCCATTTTCCAAAATGTTTCAGCATCAAAATTCTGTAACATTAAATTGCAGCATCTGCTGTGTGCTCTGTGTAACATTGAGCTTGTCAGATTTGTGAATATTCCTGGTTGTTACACTTTAAAACACAGAAAACCTGAAGGAAAAAACCACTTGGAAGACCCAGATGCAGATGGGAGGATAATATTAAGATGCATGTTAAGGAAATAAGATTGGAGGCTGTGGACTGGATTACTCTGGCTAGGGTATGAACTAGTGGCAGGTTCTTGTGAACATGGCAATGAAATGTGCTTTTTGTGGTTATTTTAATATCGGTGCTGCCAAAGTACATTATGTAACAAAACTGTTTACACTGAACATCAGTGGTACTGTGTTTTGTAAAAACGTTTATTTTACCCACAAATAATACTTTACAATATTATATACAGTGTAAGATGTTTCTGACGGACTGAATGGTGACATAAACCAGCCATATGTCTGTGTTTGGGAAAACAGTAATTGGCACAGTACTGTGCCAATTAGTAAGTCTAGAAATCAGAACCAGCAGTCTGTTCTGTTCTCAATCATTTTTACATTTTGGATCCATATATTTTGACTTGACAAACTTCATTTCTGGGATATCCTGACGGTTGACTGCAACTTTGTCTTTCATGTAAGGTCGAAGAGGTTCTGGTATCGCAACTGTCCCATCAGCGTGCTGGTGTGTTTCTAACAGAGCAATCAGCATCCTGGGAACTGCACAGGCAGTTCCATTCAGTGTGTGTGCATGTAAGAGTGCCCCAGTTCCTCTCTGTCGATACTTGATGTTTAGGCGGCGGGACTGGTAGTCTGTGCAGTCACTGCAACTGGACACCTTCAGGAAACATGAAAGAATGGAAACAGGGATTCTTGAATAATTGTATTCATGAAAGTCTGTTTGTAATCACAAGAAACTTACAACTGGATGTACAGCTCTCACCTCACCAAACATTTGTCTTCCTGGCATCCAAGCTTCTATATCATACTTTCGGTATGCAGGTGCCCCTAGTTCATGTGCAGGCATGTCTAGGGTTTGGAGGTGAAGCCCCAGTGATGCAAATGTCTGTTCCTGCAATTCCCTAAGCTCCTCCAGCATTGCTGCTGAACTGTCGCGCTCTGTCACCACAAACATCTCCACTTTTGTGAACTGGTGGACTCTGCAAAACAAAGCATGGACTTTGCTACTGTTTATGTTGTTTGCACAGGGACTGTGAATTCAGCTCATGATAGGAACTTTGTATCCATTCATTCACATGCCTTAATTTTTTGCCTCTAAGACCATACAACAGAGATCAAGTATGGAGCTGAGGATCTACATTGAAAACTACTGACATAGGCTTCAAGGCTAGAAGTGCACTGCTTGTTCATCTGCAGGTGACATTTCAGGACATTCCACTTGCCACCTTCAGCCTGAATGTTTGAATATTTTCTGTAAATCTCTACACACAGGTGTCAGAGGTGGGTGGCCTGTGATTGGTTAGTGGCCTGACCCAGACACAAGTCAATCAGAGGTTGACTCTGGAAAGTACAAATAGCTGTTGGATTATCATTAGGCAATTGTCCATACATTGCTGAGCATGTCATTTTTTGGATATAATATTGTTTCAAAGCTTTATCCGAAGATGAAATCCAAATAAGTATGCAGAAAATAAACGGAGTCAGTTTAAGGGAATAATGTTTATTTATTTAAATGATATATTTAATATTGTTTTCACCGTGCATCTCGTATATATCAAAAAAACAAAGAACCAACTAGATGCACAATCACTATTAAAAACTTTAATAGTAGTATTACATTAAACCCGACATGTTTCGGTCCCCTGTAGATGGTCAGGTACCTGACCGAAACATGTCGGGTTTAATGTAATACTACTATTAAAGTTTTTAATAGTGATTGTGCATCTAGTTGGTTCTTTGTTTTTTTTTATATTTAAATGATGTTTTGTCAAGTGCCAAAGCGATGTTCCTGGGCTGGTAGACGATAGTCAGCATAGTGACTAGGCTATGGGTTGGGCAACTGAGGAAATTGGAGTCAATTCCAAGTAGGAGTGAGAGATTCTGCTGTCCTCTGAAACATCAAAATCAGTTCTATGGCAAACCCAGCCTCTTATTCAGTGGTTACCAGGGTTAAAGGGGTTAAAGTCTCAGAGAATGAAGCTGACCATTCATCTCTGGTGTGAAGGTTAAGACTGTGTTGTGCTGTACTTTCTCTCCACCATTTTACCTTCAAGACATGCACAGGGACAACTTCAGATGGATTAGGACGGGCACTGCGTCTGTATTTAAGCAACGGCCTGACATAACAGCCCATGGAATAGCAAGTCTCAGGCAGGATTCAAACCCACAGTATCAGCATAGAGAAAGGTGATAAGGGAGAATCTCTGGGAAGGAATGTAATTTTATATGTGGTTTGTGTATTCAGAAACGTGAACGATCTGCACCTGTAGATGCCTCTTTCCTCTGTCATTCGAGATGTTTCAGCCCTGTAGCACCTGCTGACTGCAGCAAGCCGCAGAGGCAGTTCTGTTACACACAACTCCCGATTCATGAGATAGCCAGCTAGAGCCATCTCCGCTGTCCCAGACAGACAGTGGTCTCCCTTGTACAACTGGTCATCCAGCAAGTAAACCTACAGAAGAAATATTAAGAACCAGATGACTTCGATTACATGTGTTTCATTAATGAGCTGAAAATGTCCCAAAGTTCATGTATTTGGGAACGATATTAACAAACCAAAATTGTAAGCGTGAAGAAACGCAGAGCAGAGTAAATTTGTGAAATATTTGCTACCATTGATTCCGAATTTTTATCTTCCCATTTGCCATCTAAAAACATATGAATTAAAATACACAAGACTATAATTGCATCCTTTGTTTTATAGGGATGTGAAACTTAGTCTCTTACATTAAGGGAGGAAAATAGGTTAAGAGTGTTGAACAGGGTGCTGAGGAAGATATTTGGGCCTAAGAGGGAGAAAGTGAATAGGAGGCTGGAGGAAACTGCTTAATAAGCTTCATGATTTGTACTCCTGAACAGATAGTATTTGGGTGATCAAATCAGGGAGGAAGAGAGGGGTAGAGCATGTGGCACATATGGGGGGGGGGGGGGATAAGAGATGCATACAAGGTCTTGTTGGGAAGACCTGTGCGGAAAAGACAACTTTGAAGACAGAGGCTTAGATACGAGGATAAAATTAAAATTGATTTTAATAAAATACAATGGGAGGGCATGGGCTGGATTCATCTGTGTTGGGATAGGGACATGTGGTGGCTCTTGTGACCATGGTAATGAAACTTTACATTCCATAAAATGTAAAATTTCTTCTCTGGCTGAGGAACTGTTAGCTTCCCAGGATGGCTTTGCTCCATTGAGCTAATTAATTGTATTTTTATGGTCCATAAAGGTCCTAATGGCTTTTGTGAATACAGTGATGAAACTTAGGGTTTAACGTCACGTACTTCACAACTAGCCGAGTTACTGCAAACTCCTCAAGAAAACCTTCCAACATAGATTCTACAGAAGATGACAACAGAGGTTAGTCATCTGACAGCAAGAATTTTCACTCTATGAGAATGAAATTCGTCAATACTTGTATCATCTGCTCATTTATGACTTCTGTTTTTGAACATAAAATGTTTTCAGTGTGTTATGTGATTTTGTACAGAAAACTTCAAGCTTGTGATTACAGCCTACTGACATATGACATATTTTTGTAGACAGGTACCAACACTGACATCTTGTACTGGTAGACACGTACCAACATTTCAAAGCATCTTTGAGGTGACAGAAAATGCAAGCAGTACGTTTCTCTAAAATGCATCACATCCCAGAACACTGTAATCTTAATCACCACTGTAAAAAACTTACATCTCAGTCTGTTTAATTATTTACTTCAAGCAGCAGGTAACAGTCACTTATGCACGGTGCTGCCAGCTTGCAAGGGCACAGTGCACGACAGTCACCTTCTTGTGCAAGAACATAACCTTATAGTTCTGTCTCTCTCCAACCAACAAACTATCACCACTTGGCTACCATAACTGCATTAGTTACCTAGATATATTACAAATATTTGTAAACTGCCAATTCTGTAAGCTTACAGGAACTAGTAAGGTTCGGAAGAACTGTAAATAATGAATATGAAATACTAAAAAAACAAAGCAGGGGTATTTGCTGTGAGAAACTGAGAAAACTAAAACGATCCTGAAGACAGCCAGTTCTCAAGTAGGATTTGAAGCTGTCACCTACTGAAAGTGAAGCAAAAGCTGTCCCATATACCTGAGTCCTGTCTCCCTTTGTGCTCATTCCACAGCTTTCAATTATATGAGCTGGCAAGATATCAGGAACAGAAATGAATTGAAACTTCTTTTCCACAAGCTTCTTCATTGTAAACCACACAAGGGCCTGTTCCTTTTCTGCCAATTCACCCATTAAGTAATAACTTTTGTGACCTGACAGATTGGAAAGATTATCAGTTCTCATTAAGTGCAACACTTTAGTAATCTCACTGAATTCTTTAGGTTGAAAATCAAATTTCCTTTTATTTCCTATGACTTTAACTACTTTAGGATTATCACCATAAACTGCTACTAAGGGGCATGTTTTATTTGGTATTAGTTTTAATTCTTCTTTGAATTCTGTTACTAAATCCACGTTATTTTCTTCACTGAGACCACCATTCCTTAATTTATTGTGCAACTCATGTACTCGACCAATGTTCCCAATGCCTTTCCTTTGTTTAATATTCTCTTCTATTTCTGATTTATATCTGTCATTGCACAAATAGTCAATATCCAGTTCTGGTTCTGGAACTTCACCATTCCTTAGGACACTATATAGAGATTTTAGTGATTTATATTGGTACACCTGTTTCGCACAACATAAACTTTGGAAGGTTATCTTCAAAATCCTCATTAGTCTTGTTTAATTGTCAAACAAATACAATATCAATTCATAAATTGTCGTCAATTTCAGTGATACTATAACGTTTCCCTTTCTGTTTTATGACAATCATCAGCTCATCTCAGACACATGTGTAAGTAAACGCCTTTCATAACCGCCACACATAACCACTTTGATACAGTAGTACTCCCACTCAGTTGGTCAGCCTGTAGTTGGACGATTAGTGAGGCCTCTTACGGACAAAATCTTGGAAAAAAGGTGAGCGTGTGTGTTTATCCGTGGTGGTTACATATGATGGACGAAATCTGTGGTATACAAGGCGCGGTAAAATGCTGTGCGTTCGGGTTGTTAATGTGTGCTTGTCATTACTGGTGAAATGGTAGAATACGCATACGTGAGTCAAGGTTACAGGTTCTGTTAATCATTTTATAGGGTATGTATTCATTACGTACTAATATTTTTCATTAGTAAGAAAACTTAATAATTCTACTAATCGTGTTTCACGAAAATAAAGACAAGTTAGGTTACATGTTTGCATTTTATTCCTCAGTTCCAGATAATATTGTACATATACCAACTATGGACACAATGCGTTCGCAAGTGGATACATTGGACATGGCTGGGAAAATGTTGGAAAAATTCCTGGCCATGGACAGCAGTTTTCCAACTCTTGTGGATGTTACTCAGATTGCATCACAAGGTACGTTCAAGTCAACAAGCTTTGCGAACTGCCTCCTGTATTGGAGGTGGACTCCATTTTACTGCCTTATTTCAAACAGTTTTGTTGCAACAAAAGTTACCAGTATTTTAATGGCTTGGTACTGGCTGCACCTGCTTCAGCTGACTAACCAAAAGAACACGTGATTTATGCCAAAATCAGTCTCACAAACAATTGTATGAATTGTGTGAGAGTTGAGGTTTAACAGTGCTAATAGCTAGAATTCATTGTTGCACCAAGTATCAGGGTTATTGATTCCTGATGTTTTAAGGAACATGCTGCTTTAATCTTTAAGGGTCAGACTTTTTTGCCTTTGAAGATAAAGACAATACATTTCTTTAAAATACTGGGAATCAATAACCCTGCTACTCAATGTAACAGCCCAGAAGATTTGACTCCTTACTTCTCTGAATTACTGCACGTGTATAGGTGTACAGTCAGTATGTGACACAAAAATGTGCGTTTTTCTGTTGCGTTCAGCTATGCAGTTTTAAGACAATGCTGCAATGTTGAGTGGTAACTGTATATATTGAATGCCTAATGATACTGAAGTGTATTTCTTTGTAACCACCCTGATTCAACGAAGCATGTGACCTCTGTATATTATCCAAGTTCCATGTTCACTCTTCATAAAACCTAGTGGTAAATATATGTACCAGCGGCTTTAACACTAAAAGAACTCTGCATTTGTGCACATAGTTCACTTTTCTGTTTCATATGATTTCCACAAGAAACAACCTATTTCCCTAAAGAGCATTAACCAGTTGGCCTTTGTAGCGGGGTGCAGTGTTTTTTTTTTTTAGGTAGGAAATTAGGTTTTACTATTATTTAGCTGAACTTATTTTGCTCATAGGTTGACATTTTGGGCTTAGATGTACAATTTGCAGCCCACTGAGGGGAAAATAATTAAGTAATGCAAGTGATTTTGCTCTATGCAGTTATTTTCCCTCTCTGCTGTCTTATTTCATTCAAGACACAGTCATTCCTGTAATTAATTGACAAACGAACCGTGAGTTAGTGTTTTCAGTACCATCATCATCAGCCTCAAAGGGATACATGAACAAATGCAAGCAATAAATCCGTTTTGCAGGAATTGCGACAGTGAGCGGTTTGAATGACATGGACTACCCGAGTGCGAATGGCTTGGTGTCTGGCCTGTCTAATGTAAAGCATGTCACCACTACCAACAAGGTGCCTCTGCCCCCTGAAGTGATGGAGAACTTCAGTCGTATCCTTTTTTTATAGTGTAATGTAGTGTTTGATTTCCTCCAGCTTTTCTATCCTCCCATTCTGGCCCTGTCAGTGTAGACAGTAGTTTAAGCTGCTGAACTCGGGCAGCTTCTCCAGGCACAGCGATAAAGGTTAATGGACATATAAGCAGTGACACGGATGTTTTGAGGACAAATTAACAGGTGAAATAAAACCATCTGCTGTATTCATATTTCATGTTTTTGTAGAATTCTTTCATCTTCAGAGGTGTGTTAATATATGTAAGTGTATGCTAATGTAGGTTTGACATTTGTAAATTCGCTGTATTTGGGGTACATGCTGGTGCAGTTGGTTGAGACACTGCGCTGCAAGCGAGATGGGTTTGATTCCCTATGGTGTCATTGGGATTTTCCATTTACATAATCGTTTCGGTCGCACTATGGCCCTGGGGTGGACTCAGCCTCTAACAGAAATGAGCACCAGGAATATTACCTGGGGGTAATGGCAGCCGATGTGTGTAGAGTTGACAACCTTACCACCTTCATGTGCCAACTGTCTGGAAATTCTGGGAGCCTCAACCTCCTGGAGCCCTAAGGGCCTCTGCTGGGAATCGAACCACAATTGCTCAGACATCTAGCGTATAGTCTATTCAGTGTGCCAACCAAATTACAATTACAACGTGAAATTTTACAATATTGTAGTTGAATAGATCTCAGATATGGTTGTATGAGATGGTTTTGTTCTTTTTAAGGAGCTGATAGTTGTTTAGATAGGTTAGTGACTGCCTTGTATGAGGCAAGGTTCGTCAGCGTGTTCGTATACTCATATCTTGACGCAGATGAATCTAGTCTGTGCCCTCATTTGCTGTTACCTTAAGGTTCATCTCCATATTCTCTCTCTCTTTTTTTTTTCAATGGCTCGACAGCCCCTTGGGGGCCTAGGCCGCCTCATTTTTCGAGGCTTCACGATCACACACTTTAGACACACCACACTCGGTAGGACTCCTCTGGGCGAGGGACCAGCCCGCCGCAGAGACCTCTACCTGACAACACACAACACTCACAACAGACAGACATCCATGCCCTAGGCGGGATTTGAACCCACAATCCCAATAAGCGAGTGGCCGTAGACCCAACCCTTAGACCGCGCGGCCACTGGGATCGGCCCATATTCTCTTTACAACATGTAATATATAATGCAGTTCGAAGATTCTGTCTTGTGAGATGTGATACTGTGCAGTCTGGTACCCCGTACCAGATGACATGGTGTTTCAGAGTTCATAGTCACCACCATAACAACTCCAGTAACCAAATTGTTTTCCATAACTGGATGCAGACATGCAGTGCCACTGTATGATGGGGCTGTTTACAGAGATCAATCGAGCGTGGCTTACCATCGACAGTGACATCTATGTGTGGGCGTATGAACACGGGTAAAATTTGTTCTTACAATGATGTTATTGGAACCCATATGTTCAGTACCATGACCTCAAAAGCCTGCCACTGGATGTATTCTAGTCCAAATTAGAACTTGTTCCCATAAGATACTTTTTAATAATATCATAACCATCCTGTTTGGAAGCTAGGATAGGGTTAATATTGTACATCTTGTGTGCAACTGATACGTATAAAGAAAGTTATCACCAAATTTCACTAATTTGTGAATAGAGAAGCACTCCTACATGTTCTGGCTGTTATTTATTGCCATCCTTCCCTGAAGATGTCTATAAATAACGACCGAAACATGTAGGAGTGATTTTCTATTCAGGAATTAGTGAAATTTGTTGGTGATGGACTTGTTTATATACTAGGATAGAGTATTTAGTATAGTGACTAGGATATTGCCCTGATGACTGAGGAATCTTGGTTTGATCTTCTCATGGAAGGTCAAGAAATAATATTGAAATTCACACGACAGGTGGTACTGTGTTACATAAGCAGTTGTCAGTTAATGTTGCTTCATATAATGTTTTGCCTGAAAATTGACAAATTTTACTGACCAGACATATGATAAATTCTTCACAGACTCAAATTAAAATTGTTTTTGCTAGCAGCTGGTTTCTTTATCAATGGCCAGACTCTTGGGTATTTTTATTCACTCTTGTGGGGAAAATAATTCTCAATTCAACATGAGTTTGCAGTGCTTAATGATGGTGTTGTGCTTTCAGGCCGGATGTGGCCTATTTCGATGGTCTAGGAGAAACAATTGTGAGTGTGGGACTAGTGAAGCCCAAGCCAGGAGTATTCCATAACTTCGTGAAGTACTTGCTGGTCCTGACGACGACCGTCGAGATTGTAATTCTGGGAGTTACCTTCTCAGCAACCAAAGATGGTACGTGACTGTCATCTGTGGAATGGAAATACATGGACAGCATGTTACAGTTTTTTCACTGTCGAGATGTGAATAATGACAGAATGACAGGTTTGGTATATAGGTACCTATGTTTTTGGAGGGTATTTTTAATATTCTCTGTCAAAAAGGCTTCCTTCTTTACTGTCACTAGCAAATGCACACTGAACTTAGTGATCTTGCTGAGAGTTACGTCTTTGCACTTCACTTCCTTTGACGTCCAGGAATAAACAGGTGGCAGGAGTTTCTACTTAACCACATCAGAGTGCCTGTCTTTTGAATTGTCACCCAAAATAATTTGTGCGTGGTAGAATTAAGGTTGGAAATGAGAAGCCTGAAAAGATTGGTGTCACTGAGGACCCTAGGTGAGAAATGACATCTTAATATTTTTATTGCTGGGAGACATGATGCTGTTATTCCAATTGTTTCAGGTCCACTGGGTCAGCTGGAGGAAATGCATCTACTGCCTGATCCTGTATTTGTGTTGCCAACAGATGGAGTTGCCATCAATACAATTGCTGGTACCAGTTCAGGACGAATCTTCATGGGAGGACGTGATGGATGTCTGTATGAAGTGACTTACCAGGTGTGATGTTTGTTGGATCACAGATTTATGTGGGCAGTGAGATTATGCAGGGTATGCAGCAAAGATGTGTGCTTGGCGCAGTGTGGAGCAGCGTAACTTCAGATAGCCCTCAGTTAACCTTTAAACGACAGGGTTGTTAAATAATTTTAGCGCATGGTTTATGGAAAACATATTATTTGAACAGAAAAAGATAAAATTATGAAATAAACAGCATTTTGTGGAAACTGAAGCAGATATCATGCAGCATATCTTAAAAATGCAGTAAATTCTTTGGTTTCTTTATGTTGGACATCTGATAGTCTTATATAATTTTACAAAGTAGTATTAAATCACCATAAAGAATGTATTTATTAGTGTTTTTATCAGATCGAGTTACAGGGTTACATGTTTTGACCAGAAGGTGATCGTCCTCAGACCCAGTATCACATGAAAATAAATAATTCAATTGCATAATGTAATTATATTGACTATTACTAATTAAATACTACTTTGTAAAATTTACTTCTTGCCTAAATATATAAAATTAATTTCTAAGAGTGTTCTTTAACATAAGTTTCCATGTGTGAATGTAGATCGTTTAAAGGTTAAACTAATGCCCAACATTCTGTGACAGACATGTATTGGCAACATGAAATTTGTGATTATTATTACAATCTTCAGGGTTGTTTCGCATCGTATCTGGACAACCATAATTTTTAACTCTTAGCGTAACTTCCAGCTTGTTGTTTTTATTGACCAGGCTGCAGGCAGTTGGTTTGGGAAGCGCTGCAAGAAGGTGAACCACTCTACGGGGACCCTGTCGTTCCTAATGCCATCATTTCTGAACTTGGCATTTGGTGAGGAAGATCCTATAATACAGATCAGCATAGACAACAGTCGCAACATTTTGTTCACACTGTCGGAGAAGAGTTGCGTCACGGTGTTTGACCTGGGCGAGAGTGGCACATCCACTAGTAAGGTGACGAGCATGACACAGGCTACTGTTGTGCAGTATGCAGTAGGCATTGTCAAGTAAGTTGTCTTAATGTACAGCGTTACTTAATGCGTTCACACTTTAACTTTTAAAATTCCACCCAGTCGTTTAAAGGTTAAAGCCTATAGTTTGTGTAAATAATACATAAGAATTCAGTTACTACTTCACAGAAATCACATTACACCTTCCTTTATTGGGGGCACGCGGTGGCGCAGTTGGTTGAGGCACTGCGCTACAAACCGGAACGTCGCGGGTTCGATTCCCGATGGTGTCACTGGAATTTTTCATTGACGTAATCCATTCGGTCGCACTATGGCCCTGGGGTCGACTCAGCCTCTAACAGGAATGAGTACCAGGAATCTTTCCTGGGGGGTAAAGGCGGCCGGTGCGTAGGGCTGACAACCTTACCACCTTCATGTGCCGATTGTCTAAAAACCTGGGAGCCTCGACCTCCTGGAGCCCTAAGGGCCTGTCTAGGTCTGTAATGGGGTTGCTTTACCTTTACCTTCCTTTATTATTATTATTATTATTATTATTATTTATTAACATTCCATAAATCCGAGTTTACAAAGAAACAAAGGAATAGAATTGGTCACATGAAATTATTAAATAAAAGCAGTTATAAAAAGAATTACAAATGTAATAGACATTGCATTGACCCAATACAAGACTAGATACAATAAAATGTAGAATTCACTTATACTTTTTTAGGTCAAAATATTCCTGTAATGAATAGAATGAGTGGAAATAGAGAACATTTTTAAGGCTATTTTATATAGTTTAACATTAGTGACAAGTGCCTTTATTTCTAATGGAAGGTTATTAAAACATCTAACTCCCATATAAAAGGTTCCCTTCTGATATGTTTTTAACCTAGGAGATGGCAGATGAAGATCAAAATGATGTGTTAGTATTATTGATGCAGACTTCAGAGTTACTCTTGAATAGGTGAATGTTATTGGCTACAAACAGTAGTGTAGATAATAAGTATTGTGATTGAAGGGTAGTATTTTGAGGTTTTTGAAATATTCTCTTTTGAGGACCAATTGGTTAATGTTGTTTATTGTGAAAAACATCCTATACACATAAGTGCAGAAATAAATAAATCAGTGAGCAAAATTTATAAATTTTTAATGTTAAAGCAGATGCCACTGTTTTTTAATGGATGAAGACACGTACATCCTGCTGCCTGTCCTGCCCATCATAGCATCTTCAAATTGACTGCTTTAACAGAGTGTGTCAGCTGTATCATGTGCGAAGCCCGTTACGTTATTTCCTCCCCCAGTCATTTTATTTATTTGTCAAAACATTTATTCTTTAAGATCAAATGTCAGCCCATCCTGTCAGATGCAAGGCACCATGATATGGCAGCTCTAAACTGTCTGTTGCAGAACGCTGGATGGCAGTAACTTCCGCCCGTTGGTTAGCGTGTGCGCGATAGAGGCAGACGAGTCCCCACACCTGAACCTGGTGGCTGTGACTCAGACAGGTGTCCGACTGTACTTTACAGCAGGCTCAATTACGAATGTCACGTACAGACCATACACACTACAGCTTGTGCACGTGCGCCTTCCTCCGGGCTTTGCAGCAAATGCTCCATCATCTCGTCCTACCAAAGTACATATGGCTCATTATAAGCAAGGTAAGGTAATGTGTAAACCTGTATTAAAGTAAATATAAATACCTGTTTCTCACCAGGAGTAGAGTTTATTTCCATAGCCATGGAACCTTAAAGGTGGTTTGTTATTCTGTGTAATTACAGTCAATCCTTGCTATTCGCAGGGGTAAGGTTCCTAGAAAACCCCGTGAATACAGAAAACGCAAATACGGAACTTTTTCACTTGCACTTGCACTACACTAGAATGCCATTATTAGTTACAAAAATATTAAAACAAGAACCGCGAGAACAAGGAAGCAGCCTCTCCTTGCTAGAGCCCATCTGTGACGCTGTGCAGTAGGCGTCTCAAAATTTTTTGCCTGTTGCGTGTGGCCGTGAATAGCTGCGAGGTGCCCGTGAATGGCAAAAAATGGGTTACACTTTATTTTGTGCGAATGAGCGAACCCACAAACACGGAACACGCGGATAGCGAGGATTGACTGTATATATAAGGTGAGAGACAGCATTACACTGCAAGGTATGTAGCTCAGTGTACTTATTATAATGAGTTGTATTTGATTTCTTGAAAACATTTGTTGCACCAAAGCGTTCTCAGCTTTGTATGTGAAAATTTCAGCTTGTTTTTGGCATCTCAGCTTTATGTAATTATTATCAGATGTGACCAGCTAACCAACTAACATGGTGTACAATCTACCTTGAAATGCTAATAATCTTTCAGCCACTCAGGAAGTTCCTCACACTTTATGGAACCCAGATGTTCATTAACATGTTCACAGCACGCTGCCACTGGACCCTACTCTGAATCAGATGAATCCTGATTACACGCTGTCACTGTATTTGCTTAAGATCCCTTCTAAAATTGTCCTTCCACCTACTGGTCTTTTAAGAAGTCGGTTTCCTTCAGGTTTTCCAGTCAAGGTGTCATATTTACAGTCGAACTCTGTTATAACATCATGAAAGTGAATATTTTGTCATTATAAACAATTCTTGTTGTAAGTGAGGAGTATAATGTTATGGCTAACAGTGAGGAATTAATTGGTACCACAGAGTATCTGACGCTATAGACATAGTGTCGCATAAACCAATGTTATTATAACCAGATCCAACTGTAGTTTGCTTCATCTATAGTTTATAATCGGTAAAATAAAGAACTTAATTTTTTGGGTCCATGAAGATCCATAATGTCTTCTAGATAAAGAAATTTTATAGTTATGCTGTGTAAATCTGAAATTTTATTAATTGGTGGCTTGGAATGCAGATTGGGATATAGAATGTTTTGAGCGTAATGTTGACATGCATTTTGTGAATTGAATGTCTTGTAAGTTACTTTCAGATATTATAACAGTTTGTTTTGGAGACCTTCAGCGTTCTTGCTGTGTTTCTTTATCGGCTGTATTGAAAGGCACAGTGAACAGGAAGGGCTGCTCATAACCTCTCCTTTCTCAACTGGACTGTTGTTTGTGCAGGGAACCTGCTGCTGGTGACAGCGCCAGGCAGTGACCGTGACGTACTGTGGTGTCTGTCAAGTGATCCATACCCATTCTATCCCTACCTGGTTGAGGTGCAGACTGTCGTGCCTCTTGACGGAATTGTGTGGGCAATGGCCGAGGTACATGGTGGAGATATGAAGGCTGTCCTGCCCAGTATTAGCTCCCAGGATTCTGGAGCACAGGGTCCCATCATGACCCCAGACCCACCATTGGTTGTTAGGCAGCACATGGAGTCCCCAAGAAAATACATCATACTCACACAGCAGGTTTGTTAGGAAATGTGGTGGTGACAGTAATTTGATTTGCCAGAGTTGCAGAATAATAATGAAGAATAAATGAAAGTGACCATCATGAGGCCTAGTCTACAGCGTTTTCAGCTGTAGATATTATGCTAGATAGAGACATACATTACCAAAACAAAGGGCTGTCACGGAACATATGAAAGTACAGGCGCTTATTGTAATTGCATCTCCATTCGTTGTGCATGATTCTGATCACTCTACATCTCTGTTTATTGTGTCAGTATTTGTATGAACATTGCATTTGCAGTTACCAGCATGTAGTTTAATTCACATTGTGTGTTATGTAGGGGGCAGAGGTCTTGGTAAAGCTGCGGCCAGTGGACCTGCTGCGTCAGCTACTGGTCGAAAACCGTGGACCTGAAGCCGAGGCAGTGAAGTTGTTCTTTGAGATGCAGAAGGAGGAGCAGGCATGTGCTATAAGTCTGATACTGGCATGCCTGCAGAGTGCACAGAACTTGCAGGTGGCCGAGTGGGCAACGCGAGCCTTCTTCATGTATGGAGGTGAACCCAAGATCAGGACTGTAGCCACTCCCATTTCTTCTTCCTCGTTCCAGTACTCCATGGCTGGCAGAGGTGAGTGAATCCTGACTGCAGTACTAGTCAAAGTGGTGTCGTACAATCTGAGGGCAAGTTTCTAGTGAAGGGAATTTTTGTCTTGGGTTGCCATTTTTTGTGTACCACTTCCCCACAAGACAGATCTGCACTGACATCTTGAAAATTGACTTTTTTATAGTGTTGGCTCATATGTACTTTTATACATAATTATGTATTTGAAGTTTCGTCTTCTGGGATGTGACGCTGTGTTAAGTAGTTCCGAATGTTTTGAAGGGTCATAGTTTCTTCATCTTCAGGGTCAAGCAGTCCAAGTTCTTGGGCTTCTTGTCCTTTGACCCTGAATATTGCACCGGGGGTGGTCTTTGGGCCCCTGATATCACGGCTGCCCTACCCCTCTGTGCTATATCTGCTTTACTATGCTGGGCCCCGCAGATAAGCCGGTTGGCACACACAACAAAGATACAATATACCAAAGAAATCATATATTGTAACACACAAACTAAATAAGATACAATAAAGACAATCATATACAAAATTACAAAATATACAAAACGTGAGACTGACCAAGCAATTACTTGTTTCCATACATACCAACATAATGTTACCTTGGCGTCGTCGTGGGGCTAAACCCAACAAAACCAAAGACCTGGGACCACAACGACCGCCAAGGGACTCCAACCTCACCAACTCACATCTGGACGGAATTTTGCCCCCATGGCCGAGACGAAATTTGGAAGTTACTTGTAGGCGGCTAGGTTCAGAGTGATTTCCTCAATCATACGCAGGTAGGAAGTAAACTCGGGACAGGAGGGGAAATGGAGGGGAACCAAGTAGGAGGGAGTGATGCGCGCGACGAAAGTCCATGGTTCGAGTTCCGCAGAGAGTGCTGGGAAAACTCCCGGCACAATATAAAGGCACTACAATCCTTAGGAGTACTGGGAACTACCCACCCAACAATGCGTTGTAACATCCCAGAAGACTTGCAACTTAGTAAAGTTAACTTTTTCAATGAATTACCTTTCTTTCCTCTTGATGCTTTTTCTTGTATTTTGTAAGTTCTTCATTCCAGTTTTGCAAAGTAAATCATTATCCCCAGAGTGTTCACTGTGCAAAGCATGAGATGGACTTGCGTTTGCTACAGCAAGTCATATTGGCATGTTTCAGCATTCAGTCCTGCAGTGGTATCAACCCCATACACTCACATCCACACAAGTAGCAGTACACCACAAAATCTGTCCCTGAACACTACTGAGCCCACTGTGGGCACAGGCAGCATGCAGTATTCCCACCGCCACAATGGGTTGTACCTGTACGTTGGACGCCTTGTTCGGCCAGTGTGGAATCTTAGGATAGTCACCAGAGAAACTGTGGACAAGGTGCAGTTTGTAAGTACACTTGATGTTAATTGATACTGGTTATTATTCTGTCTTTATATTATGTGTGTCCAGGACTCTTATTTTTGCTTGAAAATGGCTAGTTGTTTATTTACATGGCTTTTGTACCCAGTATTAAAGAATGGATCAGAAATTTATTCTGTGGGATCATTCTTTAACTAACTTTGTGTGTGACATTAGGAGACTGGGCTGAGTTTCTTGTAAATATGTTGTAATTACATATGGTTCAGGGAATGAACACACACAGGTAGTGAGTATTAATTTGGCAATCTGCTGTGTACACTGGACACTTCCTCTAGCAATACCAGTAACCAGCTGAAAATGCAAAGCGAGTTGTAAAATGATAGCCACAAGACAAGGGATAACTATGTGTGTTTGTTCTTCCTGTCACCTGTGTTCAATAACGGTTGAAACTAATTCACACTTATCTTCTGTTCTGCAGATCTGCAGTTCCATATCAAGAGATGACTGTGTTTGGGTCTTGAGCCACATGCAGGCCCTCCGAAACTTCTTGGAGAAGAACACGCAGTTCTCAGTTCCTGGGGTCATGTAAGTAACTTACAGCTCCTAATTTCACGTTGTGTTCACCGTGCATCTTGACATTAATTTTCAGTTTTTTAACCAACGAATGCACTTTTTATTTTCGTATTTCTGTTCAATTCACCCTACACATGTTTCGGCCATGTCTCGGCCATCATCACGGTACATTGATAAGTTCACTTCACTGTTCACGGTCCATTTGGTATTATCACAGAACTGTTACACTGTTTAAGGCAATTTTTACATTGACAATCACCGGATGTAAAAATACAAACAAAGTTTCTTCAAGTTTTTTTTCTTGAAATGTCCTGGTGTATATACTATTTATCTTGCGTTAGAAATGTAAATTATAGCACAATAAATTGTGAATATAGAGCACTGTGTCTGAAGTTGTTGAAATCGTTAAAATTATTATTATTAAAAATTGTTAAAATTGCTGGCAGTTGGTTTTGTATAGATGTGGATGTCCATCTCCTGCTGTTGTTATTGTCTTGTTGCATGGTTGTGACTCAGAATACGAAATACGAAAATAAAAAGTGCATTCGTTGGTTAAAAAAAAACTGAAAATTACAATGCCTAATTTTGCTGTTACAATATACCTGATAGGTGACAATATAAGCTGGTGACTATAAAAGAAAATTCACGACAGACCTCTCTGTTCAAGTCATTTTCAACTTTCCTCGTTTTTTCCTGCCCAGGAAGGTAAATGAGTCAATTTTCAGTGTACAGCTTAGCTCTCCTGAAAACAGAATTACAGTCAGGATGGTGTATGGCACATAGTCCTGTGACTGGTTTTGTAATCTCTGAGCAGGAACATGCAGCTGCAAAACAGCATGCTGCGCCCGGTTGGCCATGACTCATTTGATACCTCAGCATCTCATCGCAACCCTCAGCGTAACCGGGACCAGGAGGCCCAGTTAGAAGAGAAGCGTTCGCTTGACTCACTTAAAATGTTTGTGACGCATACGTGTGAAGTGCTGGGCATGTGGCGCATATTATGTGAGCACCAGTTCCATGTGATAGCGGATGTTCTGAGCAAGGTTAGATACCTTGATGGTACCATATATATTTTTTATGTTTGTTGTTGTCTTTGAAGGGGATAGGACTGTGATAGGCATGCCAACGTTTACTTCATGAGTAGCCTCTCTAATACTGTTACAGAAGGTAGCATTATATTTCATTCAACATTGTAAGTCATTTAATGTTTTCCATATTCTGTGCAATAGACTGATTATAGAGCATTAATCCAACAGTTGTACAAATAACAACAAAAATCCCTTTACGATATGCCTCTGACATGTTTCAGCCTCAACATGGCCATCAGGAAAGTCTCCATCAAAGGAATACAATAATGGCAGATTCTGTTAAAGACGAGCATATGTGGAATCAAAAATGCATTGTTTTCAATTAAAATTGCTTAAAATATTTAAAATAGAGACTAATTAGAAATACTTCTCATGTAAATGTTTTACAATTCATGTGAATATGTATCTATCATTACAGACAAGGAGCTATATGAATATGCCATCTTCATTCTGCGGGGGAATTAAGTTTTAAATATTTTTAGCAATTTTATTTGAAAACATTCTTATTTTTGACTCCACATATGCACATCTGTAACAACATCTGCCATTTTTTTATTCTTTTGTTGGAGATCTCCCTGAGGATGGCCATGTTCAGGCTGAAACATGTAAGAGGCACATTGTACAGTGACACATGATTGTCGTTGATTGTACATTTTTTGGGTTAAATGCTGTATAATTGAAAGTCATGTCACTTTGAAACACTGTTCCAAAATCAGCACTGACCTGTTGCAGGACCTCCAGAATCAGCTGCAGCAGATGACCTTCAGGAATTTGATCCTGGAGGGCCATGACATTTGTTCTGCCCTCATCAGCAGCCTTATTAACAGGTCAGCACACACAGCTGTGTACAGTGTGACCAAAACTTTGTGCGTCTCGCTGTAGTTCATATAATTCAGTTCACGTTTTGTGGTATAGTAAACTTTTCTGCTAAGTTCAAACATTTTTAATATGCTTATTTATTTTGACTTCTTTTCCTATGTGTGCATGGGCTATTTATTTATTTTCACTTTGAAAGGTATATAAACACTCGTCAAATGACAATATGTTAAAGCTGTAAGAAAAGTAAACAGTGTTTGCTCTTCAGTTAGACATTTTGTGCCATTTTGAGGTTGTATAATGTTTTTAAAGTGTAACACTTGAAGATTTCGGTCTTGTGGGATGTGACGCTACATTGCTGGATGAGTGGATCCTGATGTTTTGCAGGTACGTGTGATTGCATTTTTTTTTCAGTGGTTAACGGTCCGTGAAGAAATGCGTAATCCAATTAAGTAGGACGGATATATTATAGACAAGGTCTAATCAGCAGTGGCTGGATGGAAAGAATGGCAAGCCAATAGGGAGGTGTGGGAGCGGTCTAAGTGTACACGTAGGCACCTCTTTTGCCTATGTACCGTATATTCTCGAATCTAATCCGCACCCAGTTTTTGGCGACTTCTTAAACGAAAAAAAGTTAGTTTGCGATTCTAATCCGCACCTTTCCTTCAACCACCCCTTGCCCACTGGGCGACTGATTGAATAATATTGGATGTTACCAATGCTTTAAAATCCGACGCTACGCCTGTGGCCGATGAGTCATACCGATAGAGGTGGGGCCTTTCTCAACAGACGTGCGCAGTCTCGTCTGAATCCAGCTCACGCCTTAGTTGTTGAAACGTGGGAGGTGCTTGTTCCAATTTGTCGTGTACCGTAGTTATGGAAGAGGGACGCCTGAAATCTAAACGACTCTCATATACGGCAAAGTTCAAACGTGAAGTTATTCAGTGCGCAGAGGAGAATGGAAACCGCAAAGCCGCTGCAATTTTTGGAGTTGATGAAAGCAACGTTCGACTATGGCGGAAACACAAGGCAGCGATCAGCGGGTGTGAGGCGTCACGAAGGAGATTCACTGGACCCAATTATTATATTATTATAATAATAAATAATAAAATAATAGATTATTGTATTGTATTGTTCTTACGGCACGTACAGCAGCTCAATCATTTTTCCAAAATCCAGCTCTAGACCGCGAATCTAATCCGCACGCGAATCTAATCCGCATCTGATTTTTTAGCCTCTAAAACTGTAAAAAGGGTGCGGATTAGATTCGAGAATATACGGTATTTGTGCTGTGTAACTCACGTAGTCATTTTTTTATGGAAGGTTGGCAACATGTACCACCAAAACACTGTGAAGCTCTTACCCAGTGATGCAATATGACATCCCAAAAGACCAAAATCCTCAATTACACCACTGTGAGAACCTCAAAACTCAACATGTAGCAGTTGCTGAATGACTTGCTTTGAGGCTCACTTATGCAAGGAATTATGGGACTGAATCTTAGAAAAGGGGTGTACACTAGATTGAAGACATCAGCAGTGCAATGTCTGTTTATTACCTACCCCTTTTATCTCTTGTATTTCATGTTTGATGATTCTGACCTTTGAACCTGTTGTTAACAACATATTCATATATACACCAAAGCAGGCTAATCGATCGTATCTGCCCTGTCACCAGTGTCTGTGGAATTGAAATTTAATATTCACAAAATACCCCGCTGCATTACACTGTCCTGCTAATGAGTACAGAAGTCATGAGGTTTCTTTTGTGTGTGCAGATACCTGAATGACAATGCTTCTGTGGATGCAGTCAGCTCCAAGCTGCGTGAGGTGTGTCCAAATCTGTTCAGGATAGAAGATGCTGCATGTTCAAAGGTAACAGCACTTTCAGTTTTAAATGCAGCCACCATGTTTGTTGACTTATTATGTATGGTGACACATGTAGATATTGAATCAGAAAGTGTCTGACATCATATTATAATTGACAGTGATTCAGTCAGTCAGATGGATAAAACCAAATTCTTAGTCTGTGGCTTATCTGCCATTACGTTTCCCAATTTTGAATGTTGCAGGCAAATGAGATGCTTTTGACTGCGAAGGGCATTAAGAACCCAGAAGAACGAGAGGCCAAGCTGCGAGAGGCTCTGCAGGTTTGCAAACAGTTTGAATTTTGACATGTTTTCGGGGTTATTGTCATTTGTGTAGGTAGCCTTTCCACCCATATTCAATATCACAGTCAAGTGGTCAATATTTGTTTCTTGTTTGGCAAGTACTAAGTTCTTATCTGAGCCTCAGGACTGGATATTCTGGTGGAGGAATGTGCTGTGACAATAACTCTTCATGCAGCACCTGTTGTTTGTAGTTCTGCCATCATGCACAGTGCTCTCCTGCAGACAGATTCTTGCTGCTGATGTTTAGGTCCTGTACACTGTCCGAGGTGTGTATGATGTGTGTACACATGAAGATGCCTTGTATCCATCCTGTCATTTGCTGCATAAAGGGCATTGATCTTTTCAGGTGCCAGTCTTTTGAAGGTGTGTGTGGAGATAATGTGGCCTGTGACCAGCCTTAAAATGTCCACAGGAACTTGCCTTGGGACGTTGGGCTGCACAGTTAGTCGTTGTCATGATTTGCCTGAACTTAACGTACTTGTAGTGGGCTTGGATGCTCTTCTTCACTGTGGCATTGATACTGTTTTTCATGGATGCAAACATAATATCGACTTCTTAGTTGTGGCTGGGTTTTTCCTATCTTTGTCGGGGCATCAGCCTTCTCATTCATGAGCACAGTTGATCGCATCCTCATGGTGTTCCCTCGAAAGTCAGCTAAACAATCAGCGCGTTGATCACCTACATCCACGCGATCCTCAGTGGATGCAAGCTGTGGCAGTACTGTGGCATAACCATGCTTGCTTTATGCAGTAGAGATATCACATGACTTATGTGATAGTCACATTCCAAAGAGTTGTCAAATAACACATAGTCACATTGAAATTTTTTTTAGTCTGTTTGTTCCATTGTTCTTAATTTTTATTCAAAAGTATGTAATACATTTAACTTAATCTCAAGGGATATATAAGATGGTATATCAATCTAGCATGTAGATAAAACAGTTATCACTGATTTGTATGTATCTCGTAGAATACATAAACGTTGGGGCGCGTGAAACCAAGATTAACTTAATGTTATTTATTTAATGATTTATGAATCCTAATTTGCTTGAGACATAATTTTGTTATCTTTTAATCTTAAAAAAATAACTGAATTTCAAACAGTGCACATGAGATTGCATTCATGGGTAATTTGCGTAGTTGAAATCACTTCCAGTAAAGGGATAGCTCTGCTTTTGACTAATCACATTTCTGGTGATTTGCTTGCAGTTGTGTAAGAGTGTAGCTCCGCAGGTGAATCTACAGATGATGTGCCAGTGGTTCTTTACCAGCCAGTTCTATGAAGGTGTGCTGGACCTTGTGCTTGTTTGTGCATCTAAATTGGACCCCAAGAACGTGGGCTTCGATTACTACAAGAACAAGGAGCCTGGTGAAGACAGTGAGGGATATCAGGCTTTCATGAAGAGGTAATTTTGCCTCAAGAGAGCTGTGTGCGTACATTCTATATATCCTACAAATAGGAGGAGTTGAGTTCCTATGCTCCTGTTCAGCATTGCCAACCACAGCCACGTGTAACTAAATGCAGCTCGGTTTTAAGCCACGTAGCTGGTCATGCTGTTGTTAGATGATTGTCTTGGTCAGCCACGGCCTAGCAGTGTGTGGTAGACATAACGTACAAAATGAATACTATTGTTTGCCCTTAGCGTAACTGAATATGTATCAATTATTAAATGGTTTAAGTGCAGAAAACTCAAAAAAAAATTTTTTTGGTGTATGTAAAAATTGGTGTGAGCTTACATTCGGGTTACCTTACAGTCACATAAACACAGTAATTGTTTTCCACAGCGAGCCACTTCCTGAGCCTGTGTGAACATTTCAAGGAGACAAACTCAGATTGAGACTGAAAGTGTCAGGATCCTGTTAGGACACACTTTGAACACCATGTGCACTGATCAATCCTGTTAGGACACACTTTGAACACCATGTGCACTGATCGATCCTGTTAGGACACTTTGAACACCATGTACACTGATCGATCCTGTTAGGACACACTTTGAACACCATGTGCACTGACCGATCCTGTTAGGACACAATTTAAACACCATGTGCACTGACTGATCCTGTTAGGACACACTTTGAACACCATGTGCACTGATCGATCCTGTTAGGACACACTTTGAACACCATGTGCACTGATCGATCCTGTTAGGACACACTTTGAACACCATGTGCAATGACCGATCCTGTTAGGACACACTTTGAACACCATGTGCACTGATCGATCCTGTTAGGACACACTTTGAACACCATGTGCATGTTTACTGTTATTGCCTTGCAGGATGGAGTGCTACAAACAAGTGACTGCTATGCTGGATCACTTGTATGAGCAGAGGACTTCGGGCAGCCGCAGCCCATTTGTGACAGTCGGTTCCAGCATTCCTGCGTCGCAGGATACTGCGGGTCTTTCACAGAGCGAAGCCAATGACCAGGTGATCTGTTGCTTCTTCCTCCCTCTGTGTCTGATTTATCTTCAACAGTTGGTTTCCAGAATCATGGCCGAAAACTTATGAGGAAGTGGAAATCTGTAGTGTTGGAAAATACACACGAATAGAGTAACACACGCACGCACAGTATAGTCTTACTGGTCATGAATATCGATGTTCAGGATTTTGTCCTTTTGTGATCACCCATTTGAATACTTCCAAGGAAACAATGTTATTAAAATGGGTGATCGCAAAATGTCAAAATTCTAAGCATCCAGATTCGTAGACTTTGAGCCTGTACATGTATGTGTGACAGCTTTAGGGACGCGGTGGATAGGGCCAGTCCATAGCACTTCTTTCCTTGATCTGACTAAAGTTTACAGTCTTTGTCATCATGTGGCACTACTTTTCCCTCCAAAAATGAAATACAACTCTTTTATGTTCTGTTTATGTAATCAACTCACGTGACACATAACAGAGTGTGTGGGAAATTTCAGTATTGTAAAACAGAGTTTTTTAAGTGCTGTGACAAATACTGCGTTGAGATGCAAACAGATGTGGTATAAACCTGACGGATGAGCTGTGCAGAATTTTATTTGTTGCACTGTGGGGAAGGAACAATTGTGGAGATACGAGTTTGTCTACAGGTGAACCAGCTGGTTCGCTTTGCACTGCAGTCTCCCGATGAGTTGATGCACATGGCCGTGTTTAATTGGTTGTTGAGCAAGAAGCTGGCAGCAGATCTCATCGCTGTTCACCAGCCCAGCCTGGAGACGTACCTTTTGCGCACGTCAGAGCTGACTCAGAGTCCTGATATCTACGATCTGCTGTGGAAGTACTATGAGAAGAACATGAATCATGCAGCAGCTGCCAAGATACTGTACAAGCTTGCTATTCGTCCTGGGTAAGTAGATCCTCTAGTTCCATTTGCACCTCCTGCCTGTATTTGTTTTGTTCATTTACTGCTTTTTCTTTGTTTCTTCCTTGTTTTGCCATCTCCCTTTCCCATTTCCTCTGTTCTGTGTGTCTCTTTTTATGTCATCTCTGTCACTTCAATCTTTGATTGTTTTACATGATATTCAGTACAGAGAGATTTAATCTCTAGTAGCTAAGTGAGCTGGAGATTAGGAAATATTATCAAATTAAGATCTCAAACAGATTTGCAGCTTTGGAGAACTTAAATGATATATATATATACTATACTTCCTTTCGCTCCTTGCAGAGCATAGGGCCTCCTTTCAGAGGTTTCTTTGGTCTGGAAGTGTGCATTCTGTAGTGGGTGACCAGTCCACTGACTGCACAAGTTCTATTCATCCTGATATGACTGGCAGAGCTATCTAGCAGTCAATCAGGAGACTTGGGTGAGAAATGGCCGCTGAATTTTGCTTACGAAACATTTCTATTCATGCCCGTAAGGTTCTTTTACATGCCGTAAATCTACGACATGGGACCAACGGCTTTACTTCCCCTCCGAAGGAAGTTATGCTATGGATTTTTATCACCCTTAAAAATTCATCGACCTCGGCCGGGATTGAACCCGCAAACCTTGGGTCCAGTGGTTAGCACGCTAACCACTAGTCCACCGAGGGCGACAAACTTAAATGATAGCAAGGACATAAATAGGGCTTGGGAAAACATTAAAGAGAATGACAAAATCTCAGCTAAAGACAGTCTAGGGCTGTACAAACAGAAGCAACATAAACCATGGTTTGATGAAGAATGTTTACAATTTCTAAATCAAAGGAAGCAGGCTAAAATGCAGTGGTTACAGGATCCAAACCGAAGTAATGTAGATAATCTGAACATTTCAAAACATGAAGCTAGTTGACATTTCAGGAACAAAAAGAGGGAATATCTGAAAGCTAAAATTAATGAACTTCAAACAAACAGTAAGAACAAGAGTAACAGAGACTTGTATAGGGGCATCAGTGACTTTAAGAAGGGTTACCAGCCTGGAACTAATGTAGTGAAGGATGAGAATGGCGATATGGAAAATGCCTATGCAGAATGTATTTAACTTGTGTTGTATTATAAGGTGACCCACATTTTTCAGGCGTGAATTAGGAGAAATTCTTGTCATATATTGGAGTAAACATGGTACTCACATGAGAGTATTACATAAAGAGCACACAAGAAAACTCGTTTTACTGCAGTATGAAGTGGTTCTTTCCAGTCTTGTTACTTTACACTGTCGTCTGTCAGCGTCAAACATCTGTACAATATTCAGACCTCTGTTAGTCATCTTATCACTAAAATGTCAGACACATTTCAACTGATTCATTTTATGTTTGCAGTCCATCCATTCCGTTGCTCCAGCGAATAGAGTACTTGGCCCGCGCAGTGATGTGTATGAGGAGCGATCAGGTGGGCTATGCCCCACAGCTGGGTGTGTTCCTGCGAGAGCTGGAGGATAAGATTGATGTCGCTCGTATCCAGCAACGAGTGAGGAGCTATTTGATACCGTGGTTACTGTGAAACTGAAGTGAAGTGTGTGAAGCTCATGATATGATTATGCATTTTCCTCTTCTTGCAGATTCTGGACGCAGTCACCAATTTGACAGGGCGCCACCGATTAGCCGAAGATGCTGTCGTACGTCTGAACTCCAGCCTACTAGAGATTACACAGGTAAGCTAGAATTACCATCTTCTTTCTATAAAATTTGCAGGAAACGGCTCTACATAACTCAGCTCTTGGTGTTAACATCTGCCTCATGATGAAGGCATGAAGTCTCCTGTAAGTGGCTCCCTGCCTGTGATGCAGCTGCGTTAAATGACAGGTAGTCCCTGCTGCTGCAGTGTTACCTTCCGTTTAGATTTTCTGTGGAGTTTATTGATTTAAAAAACAATTATTTAGTCAAATAATACAGAAGTGCATAAAGCTGCCATCTTTTGATGACAAGCCAAAGTACTAGCATTGTCTAAGCCAGAATTTTAGAAGTCTCAGAAATGTGGTGTGGTTGTTCTGGGGGCAGAGTAGCTGGCTGTATCTCACAGATGGGGTTAATTGACTATGGGTAAAGGTAAAGTTGTTCCTGTATGTGCCATGAAGGTATATGGGAGTGTAGAATTATGGCTCCACTTATTCTTAACCTTGGCACTAGGTGGAGGTGAGTGGTCACCTTCACATTCCAGATGCTTTACGCCTGGGAAAGAACCTTAGGTATCGAGAACCTCAGAGCCCATCTGGACATATGAGAAGGGAAATATCATTTGCCCATGTTTGGAATCGAGCTGTGATTTGTCGGTGGTCCATCCCATATCCAAGTCACTATAGTGACTCAGCTATCCTTGCTATAAGTTTAGAAAAAAAAAAGGTAGCTGCTATCTGACATGGATGGGATTTACAGTCACTCTGTGACACTGTAGGAAGTGTGTATTCTGATATTTGGGGTGTGAATGTCACAGTAATGGCCTGTAGGATATGGGTGTCACATTGCAAATTCTATACATTTCCTTTATACAGGTCATGCCTGTCACATTCATTCGTGATTATCTTCCAAAGTCATTAGATGCAATATACCTCTGCAGTTGAAGCAGCATTGATAAATATCCTAAGAAGGAAGTACACTGAGCCCTGCAGATTGATTGAAGTATTACTTGCGGAAGTCATGTCGGTTGTGGAAATTTTATGTCGTGACATGTTTCAAAACCTGCAGCTTTTAAAGCAACTGTTTTTTTTTTTTGTATGAATATGAAAAATAACACTCTGATGCTGTGTTAATTGATCCACTGTTGGTGTAATTGATGAATCGTAATTTGAGTGTTGAATGTGTGTAGCTACGAGATGTGAGTGGTGCTGAAATATGTTCCGAGACCGTGGAACAAAGTGCCATGGATGGGTGGGAGTGTACGACACACAGGATTTTCCCCTTTCTGCCTGCTGTTCTATTCCACTGTGGTTGACTTCAACCACACCAAAACACATGTTGCTGCAGCGAGAGATGTCGCTACCAACATTCATTTAAACAGATTTGTTGGATGAATGGAGGGGAATACGGGCAGTTGTGCTGAGGGCTAAGTGTAACAGCTCCAAGAATATTTTTCTATGGCCTCAGTATAGGGCTCATCATTTTGAGGTCTACAGTGCAGCGTAGCAGTAGCAAGTTATTTGTGTGTCAAACCTGCGCTTTTCTGGGGTATTACGCGGTGTCGTGTGGTAATTGTTTACCAACGTTTCGGGACAATGTATCGGTTCCATCTTCAAGGGTCAAGAGTTCGAGTAATACCCAAGAAGAGCGCAGATTTCATCAACATCACGGCGGAAGCCTGAAGTCATTATTTGTGTGTGTTCATGTTGCCAGCTCTATGAGGAGTTCTGTGAGCCCTTCAATCTGTGGGAGTGCAAACTGGCCATCATCCATTGCTCTGGCCACTGTGATCTTGCTTTGGTGGAGACGATATGGCTGAACGTTATTGAGAGTGAACTGACGGCATGTTCCTCTGTCACTTCCAACGATATGATGACAGTGCTTATGGGCAAGATGAAGGCCCTTGGACAGGAGTACGCCGGCTCACCGCGCTGCTTCCCTGTCCGTGAGTACTGCAATCCTGGTCAATGCACGTGTAACACTGTTGCTTCTTACAAGATTTATGCAGGAAAATCATTGTAAAGACTGCAAGTTGGCATTTACGTGTTTTGTGCTTTTGTTTTTCCCAGTGAGCATGGTATTTTGCTTCCTCGTCTCCCTTGTCCTAACGTACAGGCCAATGGACGTAAAGCTGCTAACTTCTTTGGTCTTTCCTCCTTCATGTCCTGCCAACTCCTTCCTCTCATCTTGATGTCTTACCAGTACCCAACTGAACCATCTTATGGAGCATTCCTTTTCCTCTTTTCCTTTCAGTTTCAATTGTAATTCCCGTCTCAGTATCGTTGTTCTATCCGTTTTTTTGTATGTTACCAAACCATCATAATTGTTTTGCATTTAACTTATATGAACAAGTTTTGAATTCTAACTTCTCTCACAATTTCGTTTCAAATTCTGCCCTTCTTGTTTTTGTCTGAGCTCTTATCTGACATTTCGTATTTGTCACTTGTGTTTTGCTTAATATTTGTTAGGTCCGCACATTCATATCTCCACTCATAAATGAGCTGTTTTGAGGTTTCAGTGGTTTTCCAAAGTTTCTTCCAGTGAATGTCAGTGTAGTACCTCAAATTATGTCACTACCACTTCCTTTTACATTCTTTCCTGTTCATTATTCACTGATTATTTCTGTTCTATCTGACAAATGTACTCTTTTATTCTCTATTATTCAATACATATACTTCATTGAAGTTGGTCCAACATGTTTCGAACCTTATATGAGGTTCATCTTCAGGGACATCTGTTTTAAATTTCACCAGCCCTTCTTCAAAGGTACATGTTAGGTTATACACTTTAAAATGTTGTATTTGTTGTCTTATGGTTACTGAAATTAATGTTAAAATACTTAAGTTAAAAACAGTATTTTAAAACAGATGTCCCTGAAGATGAACCTCATATAAGGTTCAAAACATGTTGGACCGTCTTCAATGAAATACAGTAAAACCCCAATTTAATGTTACTGCATTTAGTGAAATCCTGGATTTAGTGATGATTTGTTCATGTCCCGACAATAGCTCCATATAAACAATGTACCTCCTTTTAATGAAACTTCGATTTAGTGAAATATATTCTAATCCCCCAGCAATTCATTAAATAGGGGTTTTACTGTATATGTATTGAATAATAGAAAATAAAAGTGTACATTTGTCGGATAGAACCTAAATAATCAAAAAATGTACGGTATGAATAACATAAAATTTATTCACTAATTATCATATTGTTTGACACTATATAATCTAAATCTGCATGAAGAGATTTTGTAAGAAATTTTTTAAAGTATAATTTGGGGTTCTTGGAAAGTTTGAACTGCAGCACCTGTTAACACTCGGTATTTGTGCCCAACCCCATCCATTCTGTGCCAAGTTTTGTTGACATCTGTTCCATCGTTACAATGTGCTGAGGCATGCCGATGGACCTGACCTGCCTCAGCCATGCTGTTCATGTCAGTGACTCCTTTATCAATGTTTTAGCATTTCTGGTGCGCCAGCTGGAACTGAAGGCGTGTAGGCTGCATGCCAGCACGGTGCATGTACATAGCACAATGGTTGCTCTTGGTGTCCCTCTGATGATGCTCATGGACGTGTATGAGAGGTGAGGGCAGGTAACATTGTCTGAGCGTCCTATCTCCAGAATTGTATCAATGTGCTGGAAACCGTTCTGGTGACGAGAGTCTGGAAAAATAGACAGTGCTTGTCTGCTGGATTCAGGTCAGCTTTCATGAAATATGATTCTGGCATGATATTAGATTTGCTGTGAATTTTTAAAATTCAGATACAAATACTCCACTCTCTGTGCCTTTATGGCATGCACAGGGACAGCTTTGCTTCTTTTTTACCAGTATTAGCATAGAGAAACAGTATATGAGCATTCTGTTTGTGAGCATATGCAGTTCATCCCTGTACTTGTTTTGTGTGCTCTCACCTTTCAGACTAATTGCTGCTAATGAACGTGTCTGGTTGACAGAAGGCAATGAGTTCCATCTAGTGGAGGCACTGGCACAACTAGTAGAGAGTTTTACTGTCAACCCGCAGATGGTGAACTCTGTTGACAGGTATGTTAAATGCGAGATGTGAGGTTTGTACTGCAGTAAGTATGGGATGTGATGCTATGTGGTGTGGTAGACAGGTGTCTGAAGTTTTGGCAGAAGCTGCTGCCTCTGTCTTCAGGTTGGAAGAGGCTCGTATCGAAATTACGAGGGTGAGTCAAATGAAAATCATTAAATAGAAATGCATACCCTACTGTGTGCAGCTGCAGGCACTGCAAGTCATCAGCAAGAGTTAAAAGGACGTACTGTGTGTGGTAGATCGGACACTGTGTTGAAAATGACAACGCTGTACCGAACCTGTCTGCACTGTCTTTACATGTCACATCCTGCTGTGTTATAGAAGTAAAAATGGAGGAAACGGAGCAGTATAATATACAGTAGAATACTACTAAATATATTTGCGATTGACTTCTCCTTTTCCTCTGTTTTTAGTTCTGTCTGCGTTAAATTAGCTGGTAAAAGTGTGTAAGGTTTTTGTTTGACACCTCTACGTACATGATGTCACGGCGCTGAAAGTTGTGTGGAACTATCATTCTTTCATCAGGCTTCACTGTATCAGAGTAGTGAATTTTGAACCTGTTGGATCGACAGGTCTAGAGGCCACATTTTAACACTTTCACAGCCAGGTATTTAAATTCCCAAGGGTGTTAAATTGCCAGGGATTTATTGAATGTTAAACAACTATTGCATCGTCTTATAAATTATAAAATATAATTATATATAAAATTATATTTAAAATGCATATATTTTTTCTAGTTGTCAGCTAGCTTTTAATAAAGATGTAAAATATGTTTCCTGACAGGAATTATTGTGTGCGTGGCCTATTTAAGGCAAAAGAGCAGAGTAAACTTTAGATCGACTAAAGTTGACTCTGTCAAATTAAAATGTAAATACTTAAATCGACCACGGTCGACTTTGGCAGTGAAAATGTTAACTCAGGGATGTGACAGTACTAACATTGGATAAAATGCAGCATTAGCTATTACGTTCGTCCAGCACACAGTCTGTGAATACAGTTTCTGCAAAGATTTACTATCATTGATCATGTTTAATATCTGTAACTGACACATTGTATTTTAATATTATTTTAAACCCATTGTCAAATGATTTCCACACAGTGAGCAACGTTATGTGGCATTTATTGTGAGTGATGTAATCCACTGTATGTGTTGTTCACAATGAGAATTTTGCAAGAGATGATCCTCTAAGTCTGACTTTGAAACCATTGCAGGCGAGCCACCATTGCGAAGGCATCCGATGTAATATCCAATTGTCTTGCTGTGCTGTACAGCAAACCTGACACTGCAGACCTCATCCATAGACTACGTGGCATTCAGTCCAAATTGAACCGTCTGTCTGCCTGCTAGCAGTGTGAACATCAAAATTTTGTTGTTCTCAGGTGTTATGAATGTGTGTCTCCAGCTTTTTGTGATCTGATATGGAATTTATTTGTTTTTGCATATTAAACATCAGGTATAACTAAATTATACAATGAATAAGAAAACAAAACCATAAACTCTTGCCTTTCAGTAGTTGCTACACGGCTTCCATTTCTGTTACCCTGCTAAATGCATTTACTATTCCAGGAACGTGGATCGTCGGGGACTTCATGCAGAAAGATATGGAAAACTGAATTCTGATATTTTGAAGTTTAATTTTTATTTTAAAAGACGTGAGCTGCAGTGCATTGCACATGAGTGGACTAACACATCGAAGTCTCTAAGGTTGAAAATGTGAGTTTTTTTGGTTTTCACACTGGTGCAGTAGAGAATTCTGGTCTTCCGGGATGTGACACTGTTTCTTTGAGTGAGTGGTTTGTGATATGTTTAACAAATGTTAGGAATCACTCACCCAACAATGCTTCATCGCATCCCAGAATACGGGATCCTCAAGGCTCATGTTATGTATTTGCTTTTCTAACCTCTTTTGTCCACCTTCCATACTGTTGCACTCTGTCCTTGTCTGTTCTTGCAAAAAGAATCGTTGCTTCCAGTTTGAACACTCATAGCCCCAGATCGAATCCCGGTAGGGGCGAGATTTTTCGCAGCCGTCCAGACTGGTCCTGGGGCCCACCCATCCTCCTGTACAATGGGTACCGGGTCTATTTCCTAGGGGTAAAGCGGCCATGGCGTGGAGTTGACTACCCACCCCCATCTAGTGCCAGGTTTAAAAAAAAGGGCAGAGCTATACCTCTACTTCTCCTCTGGGCCTTCACGGCCTGTACTAGGGAGAACTTTACCTTTACCAGCTTATTCCTACCCTGAAGATGGAAGCAGCAGGTTTTTCCAGAGCCTTGCTACCTATCTACATGACTACTCAGCGTCACATCCCAGATTGCCTTAATTTTAATACTTGCTTTGAATTTTGAAATCTATATTTATTTTACTGACGCTGGATTGTAATATTAATGGGGGCTAAGTTGCGGAGAGCTTGATGGTGTTGGGCGTGTTGTGACATATCAGTGTAGGCACTCGCACCTTCCTCAGGCGTGTTGTGACACATCAGTGTAGGCACTCGCACCTTCCTCAGGCGTGTTGTAACACATCAGTGTAGGCACTCGCACCTTCCTCAGGCGTGTTGTGACACATCAGTGCAGGCACTCACACCTTCCTCAGGCGTCAGTGTAGGCACTCGCACCTTCCTCAGGCGTGTTGTGACACATCAGTGTAGGCACTCGCACCTTCCTCAGGCGTGTTGTGACACATCAGTGCAGGCACTCACACCTTCCTCAGGCGTCAGTGTAGGCACTCGCACCTTCCTCAGGCGTGTTGTGACACATCAGTGCAGGCACTCGCACCTTCCTCAGGCGTGTTGTGACACATCAGTGCAGGCACTCGCACCTTCCTCAGGCGTGTTGTGACACATCAGTGTAGGCACTCGCACCTTCCTCAGGCGTGTTGTGACACATCAGTGCAGGCACTCGCACCTTCCTCAGGCGTGTTATAACACATCAATGCAGGCACTCACACCTTCCTCAGGCGTGTTATAACACATCAATGCAGGCACTCGCACCTTCCTCAGGCGTGTTATAACACATCAGTGCAGGCACTCGCACCTTCCTCAGGCGTGTTGTGACACATCAGTGCAGGCACTCACACCTTCCTCAGGCGTGTTGTGACACATCAGTGTAGGCACTCGCACCTTCCTCAGGCGTGTTGTGACACATCAGTGTAGGCACTCGCACCTTCCTCAGGCGTGTTGTGACACATCAGTGCAGGCACTCGCACCTTCCTCAGGCGTGTTATAACACATCAATGCAGGCACTCACACCTTCCTCAGGCGTGTTATAACACATCAATGCAGGCACTCGCACCTTCCTCAGGCGTGTTATAACACATCAGTGCAGGCACTCGCACCTTCCTCAGGCGTGTTGTAACACATCAATGCAGGCACTCACATCTTCCTCAAGCTGGTTATATAATCGGTCCTCAAATTGATGTGAGCGACGCCGTTGCGGTGAATATCGAAACCCGAATCTTCGGCAGCGCGTTTGCGACAACGCTACTGTAGAGTTCTTTCTCAAAACTTTGCATAATTGCTACCACCAAAGCAAGAAGCAGTAAGAGGAGACTGGAGAAAATTGTATGCTGAGGAGCATGACTAAATATTATGAGGATGATGTGGGCTGGACATGTAGCATGCATTGGAGATAATCTGTGTATTCCAAATTTAAGTCTGTAAACCTTAAAGGAGGGTCACTTTGGAGACATGAGCATTGCAAGATAATATTAAACGATCTTAAAGGCACAGGGGCATGCTGAAGGGGGAGGCTGCTGGGCTGCAGCCTCCCCCACCCCACCAACCAAATCAAAATTTAAGAAACACAGATTTTGTAGATGTAGTGATATCAAACGTTTTCTGTGATTTACCGCTCAACTGAAATCGGCTGATGACTAGTACATTGGAAATTTGGGGGAAAAAAAAAAAAAAAAAAAAAAAAAAAAAAAAAAAAAAAACGTAGGATGTCTTAGATGAAGTAAAGGAGACGAAAAAGTTTAAATCTTGTGATTTAAATTATATGAGTGAGTCGTGGAACATGTAGTTGTATTTGTACATATGTAAATGCAGTTGTAAACAGTGTTATGTTGCAGTTATGACATGATTTTTATAACATAATTTTTGAAAGCAAACATAAATTATATATAGCGCCAGCATCAGGCCCCCCCCCCCCCCCCCCCCCCCCGCAATGAAAAATTGTCGGTGTGCACGTGGATGAGCACAGGAATTAGGCTTTGGATTGCATAAAAGGCAGGTGAGTGTAAGTAGCTTTGCAGAAGTGATTCTGCTCCATAGAGTGCAAACAACGTCCATTCTTCCAGCATTACCAACCTTAAACAAGAAACTTTCTACCACTTCATAAGGGAATGTTGCATATATGTAATTAGACCGGCCCTGGGACCCACCCAGCCTCCTATTGAATGGGTTCCTAGGGTAAAACGGCCGAAGCTTGAAGCTGACCGCTCATCTACCTCTAGTGTCGAAGTTACTGGGTGGATCTATAACTCCAGTGGCGTAGCTAGGCTTTTTGACGTCCGGAGCGAGCAATAACAATGGCCGCCCCTGACTGACATTACGACCTTTAGCAAAATAAATTACTTATTGAATTTCCTTTTATTTGCCTCAATAATTTAAAATTTGTTATGCGCAGACAAATTTTTTAAAGATATTTTGCCGCCCATTGACTACTGCCGGGGGCAGTCGCACCATTTTCCCCATCCTAGTTACGCCCCTGTTTAAGTCTACTTTAACGGTGTGCCGAAACAACTGTACCCGTATCTTTAATAGGGCGCATGTGGGATATGAGAAATGCATAGAAATTTTCAGTTGGAAAACCTGAATGGAAGTGATAACTTTGGGTATCTAAGTGTAGATGTGAGAAAAACATGAATTGAGATATTAAAGAGAAGTATATTGAGACGTGGAGGGAATTCCTGTGATTCATGATATACGGGGGTGAGCTGTTGTGGTTGCCGTAGGGAACTTGTTGACAAGATGAGCGACTGTCATGTATTGTTCCCCTTACAGCACACCGCCCCCCACCCACTTCAGACCGAACCATAGGACCATCCAAACCGCTCACAAGGTCACGCCATCTTGTCGGAAGTTAAGGGCAAACGAACAAACTTTTCACTTTCTGGTCCAAAAGTGGGTCAGCTAACAGCGCCTCTGCCGGCAGATGGATATCTGCGCTCAGTACACACGGCGCAGTGAAACAAGCGACATGCGACTCCGCGCACGCTGCATCACTTTCGGTGAGTGATAAAATTATCAACTTGTGGGTCGCAGGTCTTCCACTTTGCTGTGTTGTTAAAACAGCCAGTTGCTGGTAGTGCAGACACGTTCTGTGTTCATGTTTTGGCGTTTTCAAGGGACCTGAATCATCACAGTAAAATTTTCGCGTTTTTTAAGCCTTGTAGCGCACTGGTAATTATATGTACCACGAAGTTCAGCCCTAATAAACTGTGCTTTCTGTCCACACAGAGCATTTATGTGTTCCGTATGATTGTCAGAACAAACAGCGATTATTTCCACTAAACATCGTTAACTGGTTACTCTTTTTGTCTTCGATGAGGTAGGAACTAGATTTTCAAAGGGTTGAACTTCAAAGACGTCTTGTAAACATTTTAACTTCTCCTTGTGCCATTAATTGAGAGTCACCTAATTTAACGATGATATTCCTACTGTAGAGGGTATACCAGCCGATCCCAGTGGCCGCGCGGTCTAAGGCGTGGGTCTGCGGCCGTCCGCTTACTGGGATTGTGGGTTCGAATCCCGCCTAGGGCATGGATGTCTGTCTCTTGTGAGTGTTGTGTGTTGTCAGGTAGAGGTCTCTGCGTCGGGCTGATCACTCGTCCAGAGGAGTCCTACCGAATGTGATGTGTCTGAGTGTGATCGTGAAGCCTCGATAATGAGGAGGCCCTGGCCCACTGGGGGCTGTTGCGCCATGGGGGGGGGGGGGGGGGGGAGCGGTTATACCGTAGAATCAGATCGAAAGGTAAACTTGAATTTCAGTGTGTGAGGATATGTAAGAAGACGGTGGTGGTGTACCCGGCAGTCTTTTGGAGTAACTGAGGGTAACCATGGATGGTAATCACTGGAGCTCGTACCCAAAATGTTCTTTAACATAGCGTACAAGTATTTCGTGATGGGCTTCTGTCGGCCAGTTCGATGTGCTGTCGGCATTGTGAAGCCGTTACGAACAACCGCTTTTCACAGACACGCTTCACAGAACAACCGCTTTTCACAGAACAACCGCTTTTCATAGAACAAGCCGCTTTCGATCTCAAGATAAGAAATTCCACCCGCGGCAAAGCACTGAGTGAACAACAGATTACTATGGGCTGTAACGTCATAATGTGTACCGATTGTCTGTTACTGTCAGCATTATGGAAACCATGGAGTTTGAATTGTACAGTCATCAGTGAGAAGAAGAAACTAATGCCAAGATTTAGCTGGAAGACATAATTAAACCAAGGGGGATGAGATGAGTGAGGTACACAGAGCAGATGAAAAGTAATTTTAAAAATTCTGATTCGAAAACATCAAGAGAAAGGTCTTTCGGGTAATAAATGCGTAGAAAGCAGGATAATATTAAAAACGGATCTCTGAGCAAAGTTTCGAAGCAGTGGATTGGTTTCTACTAGCTAGTTTGGGGTCATGGAAGACGCTATTGAACCCATTGAGGAATTTTAGAAGTCTGTCTTGACTAATTGAGCAACTATCAGCAGAATAAAGACCCTGCAACACGCTGTTATGCATGAGGACACATTTGAGTGTGATACTGATAATGTTAAGATAAGTGTATCAATCACGAGAGAAACTTTATGAAGTCATTAAATATCCATATTCCCTGTACTTGTGCGTGAAGTGTGGCAATACGGCCGCTTAAATCAGTGTAGCTATTTTCCTGCCAGAATTACGCGAAGCTTTCACCGTCTGTGTTCTCCATACATCGAAAAGGAATGCATTTCACTGCACACTTGATGCTTAGTACGTGCTCGGAATACACAATGTCACAATACGTCATACTGGCTGCTGAAAGGACCCTTGCTTCAGTGTCCCTAAAGAAAGTGTATAGGGCCGTCGAACTTTGACTTGGAAAAACATAGCTTTACCTTCTTCGTGACCTCAAAACTTAATTACTTCGTAAAAAATATGGCTGTGAAGATTCATGTTCTGATCAAGTGAGTTATGACACCATTTACTTTGTTTAGAGGGCCTCCATCTTTAGGGTAAAGCAGAGAAAACATATTACATATCGAGCAAATCTGCGATCTTTATCACCTTGTTACCGTGGGCTGGACATGTAGCTGGAATGAACCAAGCAAATGAATACAGAATATTAATGGGAAAACATCTTCCAAAGCTTCTGTTTTGAACACCAAGAAGAATATTCGAGGGTAATGTTAATGTACTTCTTAGAAACGACAATTTTGAGGTTCTTGGGCAGTGGCAGTTCAGATGCGGTATTTACCGTTACAGCTCGTGTATCTATGTATATCCTTGATACGGCCGCAGATAAAGAATTTCTGCATGTTTTGTTAGAATATTCTTTTGTTTCGACAGCAAGAGTAATTATGTGAATTCCCGCAAGGTATATTTCGATCACACGCTCTGTGCCAGATCGGGCCTCACCGGAAATAAATTTCTGTTTCTCCAAACCTGTGAAATATTTCGGTGTTTGAATGTCATACACATGGATTTCTTTTAATTTCATAGAAATGACGAGGAACGACTGAAGCGAAGAAGTGTCGCGTGAACAGAAAACGAGCATGCAAATAGGTCACACCAACCTGTCTGAGAAGAAAAACTAAAAGAGTTCGCGACAATAAACAGAACACAACGGTGGTTGCATTCGCAGGGAAATGTCTGTAGTTGTTATGAGCATTAGCTTGAACGTTGTCAGAACACAAGTGTGCCTTGTCTAAATACAATGGTTGTTGCTCAGCGACATAAAATTCATACTTCGGGTGTCAGGTTCCGTGTAAAATAACGTTTGATATAATGGGGATATTGGCATGGGATATATTTGCAATAATGACAAATAATAGGGATTTAATAAGGGATGTATTGGCAACGATGATGAATTGGGAAATTAGTAAGGAATGTATTGGCAAAGATGATGAATTGGGAAATTAGTAAGGAATGTATTGGCAACGATGATAAATTGGGAATTTAGTAAGGGACGTATTGGCAACAATAATAAATTGGGAACTTAGTAAGGAATGTATTGGTAACAATGATAAATTGGGAACTTAGTAAGGAATGTATTGGTAACAATGATAAATTGTGAAATTAGTAAGGAATGTATTGGCAACGATGATAAATTGGGAATTTAGTAAGGAATGTATTGGTAACAATAATAAATTGGGAACTTAGTAAGGAATGTATTGGTAACAATGATAAATTGGGAACTTAGTAAGGAATGTATTGGTAACAATGATAAATTGGGAATTTAGTAAGGAATGTATTGGCAATAAAGATAAAATCATTCGGCACTTAGGAATGAGTTGATAACAGTGATAACACAAAGCTTACGTGATCTGACGTTCTCACAGCGTTGTTTCAGAAGATACAGGTCTTTTGGGATGTGTCGCTCTGTCGTTGGGTTTATGGTTCCCGACGTTTCGAAAGCTCGTAGTGTATTCATCTTCAGGATCAAGGAGTCTAAGAAGAATCTTGACCCTTAAAGATGCAAGCACTACGTACCTTCGAAACCTCGGAAACCACTAACCCAGCGACACGGTGACATGTAATTACTCCAATATGGGTCATGTTAGTCGTGCAGTTGGCACAATTAATTTTATTACACCTAAGTAACCTTTTGAAACTTTAAAACAGCAGTATGAAAGTACTGTAACGTCCAGTGCTCCCCGATGTCCGAAAAAGTATCACTTTTTTTCGAAGGTTCCCAGGCTTCGCCCGCTTGTCCTTCTGATGATAGTAGTATTACTGTAAATGAAAGAGTATGGAGCATAGGTGGAATGATACTGACAAGGAAAAACTGAAGTACTGGGAGAGAAACATTATACAGCGTTGGTGGTAGATGAATGAATGAGTATGGAGCATTGGTGGAATGATACTGACAGGGGAAAACTGAAGTACTGGGAGAGAAACATTATACAGCGTTGGTGGCAGATGAATGAATGAGTATGGGGGGGGAAATGATACTGACAGGGGAAACTGAAGTACTGTGAGAGAAACATTATACAGCGTTGGTGGAGATGAATGAATGAGTATGGAGCATTGGTGGAATGATACTGACAGGGGAAACTGAAGTACTGGGAGAGAAACATTATACAGCGTTGGTGGAGATGATGAATGAGTATGGAGCATTGGTGGAATGATACTGACAGGGGAAAACTGAAGTACTGGGAGAGAAAACATTATACAGCGTTGGTGGCAGATGAATGAATGAGTATGGAGCATTGGTGGAATGATACTGACAGGGGAAAACTGAAGTACTGGAGAGAAACATTATACAGCGTTGGTGGTAGATGTATGAATGAGTATGGAGCATTGGTGGAATGATACTGACAGGGGAAACTGAAGTACTGGAGAGAAACATTATACAGCGTTGGTGGTAGATGTATGAATGAGTATGGAGCATTGGTGGAATGATACTGACAGGGGAAAACTGAAGTACTGGGAGAGAAACATTATACAGCGTTGGTGGTAGATGTATGAATGAGTATGGAGCATTGGTGGAATGATACTGACAGGGGAAAACTGAAGTACTGTGAGAGAAACATTATACAGCGTTGGTGGCTAGATGATGAATGAGTATGGAGCATTGGTGGAATGATACTGACAGGGGAAACTGAAGTACTGGGAGAGAAACATTATACAGCGTTGGTGGTAGATGAATGAATGAGTATGGAGCATTGGTGGAATGATACTGACAGGGGAAAACTGAAGTACTGGGAGAGAAACATTATACAGCGTTGGTGGTAGATGAATGAATGAGTATGGAGCATTGGTGGAATGATACTGACAGGGGAAACTGAAGTACTGGGAGAGAAACATTATACAGCGTTGGTGGCAGATGAATGAATGAGTATGGAGCATTGGTGGAATGATACTGACAGGGAAAACTGAAGTACTGGAGAGAAACATTATACAGCGTTGGTGGAGATGAATGAATGAGTATGGAGCATTGGTGGAATGATACTGACAGGGGAAACTGAAGTACTGGGAGAGAAACATTATACAGCGTTGGTGGAGATGAATGAATGAGTATGGAGCATTGGTGGAATGATACTGACAGGGGAAACTGAAGTACTGGAGAGAAACATTATACAGCGTTGGTGGTAGATGAATGAATGAGTATGGAGCATTGGTGGAATGATACTGACAGGGGAAACTGAAGTACTGGGAGAGAAACATTATACAGCGTTGGTGGTAGATGAATGAATGAGTATGGAGCATTGGTGGAATGATACTGACAGGGAAACTGAAGTACTGGGAGAGAAACATTATACAGCGTTGGTGGTAGATGTATGAATGAGTATGGAGCATTGGTGGAATGATACTGACAGGGGAAACTGAAGTACTGGGAGAGAAACATTATACAGCGTTGGTGGTAGATGATGAATGAGTATGGAGCATTGGTGGAATGATACTGACAGGGGAAACTGAAGTACTGGGAGAGAAACATTTATACAGCGTTGGTGGTAGAAGATGAATGAGTATGGAGCATTGGTGGAATGATACTGACAGGGGAAACTGAAGTACTGGGAGAGAAACATTATACAGCGTTGGTGGTAGATGTATGAATGAGTATGGAGCATTGGTGGAATGATACTGACAGGGGAAACTGAAGTACTGGGAGAGAAACATTATACAGCGTTGGTGTAGATGGATGAATGGTATGGAGCATTGTGGAATGATACTGACAGGGGAAACTGAAGTACTGGGAGAGAAACATTATACAGCGTGGTGGTAGATGAGATGAGGTATGGAGCATTGGTGGAATGATACTGACAGGGGAAACTGAAGTACTGGGAGAGAAACATTATACAGCGTTGGTGGTAGATGTATGAATGAGTATGGAGCATTGGTGGAATGATACTGACAGGGGAAACTGAAGTACTGGGAGAGAAACATTATACAGCGTTGGTGGTAGATGTATGAATGAGTATGGAGCATTGGTGGAATGATACTGACAGGGGAAAACTGAAGTACTGGAGAGAAACATTATACAGCGTTGGTGGTAGATGTATGAATGAGTATGGAGCATTGGTGGAATGATACTGAAGGGGAAACTGAAGTACTGGGAGAGAAACATTATACAGCGTTGGTGGTAGATGTAGAATGAGTATGGAGCATTGGTGGAATGATACTGACAGGGGAAACTGAAGTACTGGGAGAGAAACATTATACAGCGTTGGTGGTAGATGTATGAATGAGTATGAGCATTGGTGGAATGATACTGACAGGGGAAACTGAAGTACTGGGAGAGAAACATTATACAGCGTTGGTGGTAGATGTATGAATGAGTTGGAGCATTGGTGGAATGATACTGACAGGGGAAAACTGAAGTACTGGGAGAGAAACATTATACAGCGTTGGTGGTAGATGTATGAATGAGTATGGAGCATTGGTGGAATGATACTGACAGGGGAAACTGAAGTACTGGGAGAGAAACATTATACAGCGTTGGTGGTAGATGTATGAATGAGTATGGAGCATTGGTGGAATGATACTGACAGGGGAAACTGAAGTACTGGGAGAGAAACATTATACAGCGTTGGTGGTAGATGTATGAATGAGTATGGAGCATTGGTGGAATGATACTGACAGGGGAAACTGAAGTACTGGGAGAGAAACATTATACAGCGTTGGTGGTAGATGTATGAATGAGTATGGAGCTTGGTGGAATGATACTGACAGGGGAAACTGAAGTACTGGAGAGAAACATTATACAGCGTTGGTGGAGAATATGAATGAGTATGGAGCTTGGTGGAATGATACTGACAGGGGAAACTGAAGTACTGGGAGAGAAACATTATACAGCGTTGGTGGAGATGAATGAATGAGTATGGAGCATTGGTGGAATGATACTGACAGGGGAAACTGAAGTACTGGAGAGAAACATTATACAGCGTTGGTGGTAGATGTATGAATGAGTATGGAGCATTGGTGGAATGATACTGACAGGGGAAACTGAAGTACTGGGAGAGAAACATTATACAGCGTTGGTGGTAGATGTATGAATGAGTATGGAGCTTGGTGGAATGATACTGACAGGGGAAACTGAAGTACTGGGAGAGAAACATTATACAGCGTTGGTGGAGATGTATGAATGAGTATGGAGCATTGGTGGAATGATACTGACAGGGGAAACTGAAGTACTGGGAGAGAAACATTATACAGCGTTGGTGGAGATGATGAATGAGTATGGAGCATTGGTGGAATGATACTGACAGGGGAAACTGAAGTACTGGGAGAGAAACATTATACAGCGTTGGTGGTAGATGTATGAATGAGTATGGAGCTTGGTGGAATGATACTGACAGGGGGAAACTGAAGTACTGGGAGAGAAACATTATACAGCGTTGGTGGTAGATGTATGAATGAGTATGGAGCTTGGTGGAATGATACTGACAGGGGGAAACTGAAGTACTGGGAGAGAAACATTATACAGCGTTGGTGGTAGATGTATGAATGAGTATGGAGCATTGGTGGAATGATACTGACAGGGGAAAACTGAAGTACTGGGAGAGAAACATTATACAGCGTTGGTGGTAGATGATGAATGAGTATGGAGCGTTGGTGGAATGATACTGACAGGGGAAACTGAAGTACTGAGGAGAGAAACATTATACAGCGTTGGTGGTAGATGTATGAATGAGTATGGAGCGATTGGTGGAATGATACTGACAGGGGAAAACTGAAGTACTGGGAGAGAAACATTATACAGCGTTGGTGGTAGATTATGAATGAGTATGGAGCGTTGGTGGAATGATACTGACAGGGGAAACTGAAGTACTGGGAGAGAAACATTATACAGCGTTGGTGGTAGATATATGAATGAGTATGGAGCGTTGTGGAATGATACTGACAGGGGAAACTGAAGTACTGGGAGAGAAACATTATACAGCGTTGGTGGTAGATATATGAATGAGTATGGAGCGTTGGTGGAATGATACTGACAGGGGAAACTGAAGTACTGGGAGAGAAACATTATACAGCGTTGGTGGTAGAATTGAATGAGTATGGAGCGTTGGTGGAATTGATACTGACAGGGGAAACTGAAGTACTGGGAGAGAAACATTATACAGCGTTGGTGGTAGATGTATGAATGAGTATGGAGCGTTGGTGGAATGATACTGACAGGGGGAAAACTGAAGTACTGGGAGAGAAACATTATACAGCGTTGGTGGTAGATGTATGAATGAGTTTGGAGCGTTGGTGGAATGATACTGACAGGGGAAAACTGAAGTACTGGGAGAGAAACATTATACAGCGTTGGTGGTAGATGTATGAATGAGTATGGAGCGTTGGTGGAATGATACTGACAGGGGGAAACTGAAGTACTGGGAGAGAAACATTATACAGCGTTGGTGGTAGATGTATGAATGAGTATGGAGCATTGGTGGAATGATACTGACAGGGGAAACTGAAGTACTGGAGAGAAACATTATACAGCGTTGGTGGTAGATGTATGAATGAGTATGGAGCGTTGGTGGAATGATACTGACAGGGGGAAACTGAAGTACTGGGAGAGAAACATTATACAGCGTTGGTGGTAGATGTATGAATGAGTATGGAGCGTTGGTGGAATGATACTGACAGGGGGAAACTGAAGTACTGGGAGAGAAACATTATACAGCGTTGGTGGTAGATGTATGAATGAGTATGGAGCGTTGGTGGAATGATACTGACAGGGGAAACTGAAGTACTGGGAGAGAAACATTATACAGCGTTGGTGGTAGATGTATGAATGAGTATGGAGCGTTGGTGGAATGATACTGACAGGGGAAACTGAAGTACTGTGAGAGAAACATTATACAGCGTTGGTGGTAATGTATGAATGAGTATGGAGCGTTGGTGGAATGATACTGACAGGGGAAACTGAAGTACGGGAGAGAAACATTATACAGCGTTGGTGGTAGATGTATGAATGAGTATGGAGCGTTGGTGGAATGATACTGACAGGGGAAACTGAAGTACTGGGAGAGAAACATTATACAGCGTTGGTGGTAGATGTATGAATGAGTATGGAGCGTTGGTGGAATGATACTGACAGGGGAAACTGAAGTACTGGGAGAGAAACATTATACAGCGTTGGTGGTAGATGTATGAATGAGTATGGAGCATTGGTGGAATGATACTGACAGGGGAAACTGAAGTACTGGGAGAGAAACATTATACAGCGTTGGTGGTAGATGTATGAATGAGTATGGAGCGTTGGTGGAATGATACTGACAGGGGAAAACTGAAGTACTGGAGAGAAAACATTATACAGCGTTGGTGGTAGATGTATGAATGAGTATGGAGCATTGGTGGAATGATACTGACAGGGGAAACTGAAGTACTGGGAGAGAAACATTATACAGCGTTGGTGGTAGATGTATGAATGAGTATGGAGCATTGGTGGAATGATACTGACAGGGGAAACTGAAGTACTGGGAGAAAACCCTGTCCCAGTGCCACTTTGACCACCACAACTTGAAATTAATTTCAGCAATATATACGGATCCATTTTGTACCTCACAGAAAACTCAGTCTTCATTACAAAGACCAACTGGTTTAATGCTCTGTAGCGAGGTTAGAGCTCCTTATTCTGAGAACTATATGGAACACATGAATACTGAGTGGGGAGGCAGGTGGTATATATAGTTACCAGTGCGTTTTAAAGTGTGTGATGTTGAATATCGCACTCTTTCCTTCGTCTCGTTTCGTGCTATGCGGGTGGGAGGTGACCCCGATACCTGGAGGTCAGCAACACGCTGACAGTTTGTCCCCGTCTCGCACACGCAGCCCCCCACCTCTTTGTTGCCAGTTCTAAATAATTAGCCAAAAACATCCTCAGCACTCTTGGCTCCTGGGTTCGGCCCTCGGACACCAAATATCATCTCCTAGTGACGTCACGTTATACGTAGGCCAGGGGTGTGCAAACAACTGCCCGCGAGGCTGAAGTGGCAATGTAATATTTCAGTCCGACCGGCAGCGATTTTCAGACATTTTTAATAATTCGGTCCTAATATACAGTGCAGATAAATTAATGGTAAAGGTAAAGGTAATGTCCCTTCCACTCCGCGTATAGGGGGAGTAGAGATGTAACTCCAGTCATTTCCAACCTCGGCACTAGATGTAAGTGAGTAGTCAGCTTCACGCCGCGGCCGCTTTAGCCCCACTAAAGAACTCCAAGTAATTACTGTACTGACAGGCCCAATTTTTGCATAGACTGACACTGGCTTCCAGCTAGTCTCCTACTCACCCTTATGGCGGGCACTTCCCCGACGATAAGGCGGCCAGGTCGTGAAACTGATCTCACCTCCATCTAGTGTCGAGGTTAAGAATGAGTGGAGCTATACCTCGACTCCACCATAACCCTTTGTAACGTGCACAGGGACAGCTTCACCTTTACCAGGCGTAGTCGTAGTTATGTAGCTCAGTTAAAATAGTGATCAGATTACGGGCTTGACGACCGAGGAGTCGTGGTTCGATTCCTTGCAAGGGACAAGAAATTTTTCTCTTTTCAAACCGTCCAGACCGACTTTGGGGCCCACCCAACCCCCTATCCAAATCGTACCGAAGGATTTCCGCCGGGTGGAGCTGACCATTCAGTGCCGAGATTAAGAATTAGTGGAGCTTTACCTTCGCTCACACATTTCCCTTCGTAGCGTGCAGACGAGCAAGTTCGCCTTTACCGCAGTAGGTCTGATCGTGATAATCTAAGCCTTTTGTTTCACACAGAGCAATGCGTTGAGTCAGAGGATCCGTCCGCCTGTACCGCATATTGCCCACCCGTGACTTAGAGAGTCCATATAGCGCCTTATTGAAGCAGACATAATCACCAGGTGCGCAACCAGAATTTTTCGCTTCGGGGGGGGGGGGGGGGGATCTGACCCTGAGGCTATATATAATTTGTTTGATTTTAAAATTGTGTTATAAAAATCATGTCGTAAGTACAACATAACACTGCAACTACATTTATATACATACAAATACAGGGTATACACAAAAGAATGGTGCGGTTTCCCTTTATTCACCATTGAAACCGCACCATTCTTTTGTGTATACCCTGTATAACTACATGTTGCATGACTCAATTATAGTGTCCTGTCTTATTGTTTTTTTTTTTAATTTTATGAATTTATTTTCAAAATTCTAATGTACTAGTCATCAGCTGATTTCAGTGGCTGATTTCGGTTGAAGGGTAAATCACGTAACACTTTTGATATCATAATATCTACAAAATCTGTGTTTTTTTTAATTTCGATTTTTGGGGTTTGGGGGGCTGCCGGGCTGCAGCCCCCCCCCCCCCCCCGTGGGTGCGCCCCTCCTTATCTGTAATAGAAGCTGCGTCAATTTACCGTAATTGTTTGGTGCTGGGAACTCTTGCACGGCAACCTACAACAACCTACAACAACCCACAACAATGCCTGTATCTCGCATCAATTGTTGTGACGCCAATATGACCGGACATGCGCAAAGTACGGCCGGAACTGTGAACAGCTGTTTGTGTTCACAGGCTCTACAGCTTGGTGGCTGTGCTGCGCTCTGGTGGTGGCAAACTCAAACACGTATCATCACAGGATAACAAGACAAGGTTAGTGTTGACAGACAACAGTAAACATTTTGGGCTGTGTGGGTAATGACGTAATGTAGTCTAGTATATAGTTAACGACGTTTCGGAAATACCTGTTGCCTGCTATTTTACCACCCTGAAGCTACTCAGGGCAACTATCGCTTGTCACTTCCCGTTGTCTCACGTCATTAGCGTAATCCCCTTGCGGCCGAATAGTGGCGGGAAGTGACAACCGATATTTGGCAGATAAAATAAGGACTCTGTACAAGGCAAATGTGGCGATCGTACCTCAAATTGGACCACGGTCGCTTCCTTCCTTATCCTTTCCAATTCATCCCACCATTCGACCCTGTATAGTCACAGCTACTGGCAGTGTCATTAAATATACCATGAATTAATAATAAAAAAAACTAAATAACACAACTCAGAAAACACACCCGTCGAAGTTACAAATGTCCTTCGTGCTAAAGTATTGTTGGCGTTTCGATGGTAGGATGGCGTGTTGCATAAGCACAGGGGATTGTCACCTGTTCTGAAAGAAATGGAAAGCGTCGTTACAGGAAGGCCAAGTTTCAAGATGACGACACGGTTTTTCCCAGCCGGTGTCAAATTCTCGGGTTTTCCAGGGCTGTGCCGGTAAATGTTACATAACTGAAGGTACACATTTCAACTTTCTACTGACATCGGTCAGTGACTCAAGAGGACTCATTGATTTGGATGACTGTCATTCACTGACCTAGTTTGTTTGTTAAGAGAAAGGAAGAAACGGAGAGATAGAGAGAGAGAGAAAGAAATGGAAGAGACAAACAAAATCTCCTTAATATGAGATTTGGGGTTGTCACGACGATGGAAATTCGTGTTGTGTGACACCTTTCAATTTGATGGGCGGGGTACCGACTTTTGGAAAGGAAGGAAGAAGAGCCAGAACAAGACACGAGAAATGAGAGAGATGTAATTCAAAGGTAAACACAGTGGAAATTAAATTAATAAACAAAAAGAACAAGATTATGTGGGTTGTGTGGAACGTCTAACGGCGTGGATTAACGTGACTTATATATAAAGACCCAGTCCGTACCGCGCAGTAAACACACTCCGTCTCAGTTGTACAAACCAGTCAGTTAATGCTGTACAGTTCGTACCACGCAGTAAACACACTCCGTCTCAGTTATACAAACCAGTCAGTTAATGCTGTACAGTTCGTACCACGCAGTAAACACGCTCCGTCTCAGTTATACAAACCAGTCAGTTATGCTGTACAGTTCGTACCACGCAGTAAACACACTCCGTCTCAGTTATACAAACCAGTCAGTTAATGCTGTACAGTTCGTACCGCGCAGTAAACAAACTCCGTCTCAGTTATACAAACCAGTCAGTTAATGCTGTACAGTGAAATAATCGCTGTTTGTTCTGAGATCCACACAAAACACATAAATACAGTCCGTACCGCGCAGTAAACACACTCCGTCTCAGTTATACAAACCAGTCAGTTAATGCTGTACAGTTTGTACCGCGCAGTAAACACACTCCGTCTCAGTTATACAAACCAATCATTTAATGTTGTACCGTGAAAAATCGCTCTTTGTTCTGAGATCCACACAAAATACATAATACAGTCCGTACCGCGCAGTAAACACACTCCGTCTCAGTTATACAAACCAGTCAGTTAATGCTGTACAGTTCGTACCGCGCAGTAAACACACTCCGTCTCAGTTATACAACCAGTCAGTTAATGCTGTACAGTGAAATAATCGCTGTTTGTTCTGAGATCCACACAAAACACATAAATACAGTCCGTACCGCGCAGTAAACACACTCCGTCTCAGTTATACAAACCAGTCAGTTAATGCTTGTACAGTGAAATAATCGCTGTTTGTTCTGAGATCCACACAAAACACATAAATACACTGTGTGGGCAGAACGTAGAATTTGTGAATGTTAAACGTGGCGGTATAGTTCGAGACTCAGGTCTGTGGTACTATAACCTTCGGAAATCAAAGGAAGACAGCGCTGCAGTGGTCAGTCCGGAACTATATGTATTAAATAACCACTAGGCCTGAGAGGACTAAGATTGAAGGAAGGTGGAATTCCACAGAATATTCTGAATATCAAACGAATAGGAAAACGCCCAGAAGGAAGACAGATCGCGTTGGAACAGACGCTACACAGAAATAAAGGAAATAGAAAGAGAAGCTTAGAGAAGACAGAGATAGATATAAAGGTTTTGTTGCTAGGCGGACACATAAAGTAGATACGTCGATAGAAGACACTTGTTCCAAGTTCATGAGCGCACCCAAGGGTGAGGGGGGGGGGGGGGGGATTGCAGGGCTGCAGTCCCTCGCCGAAACCCCACAAAACCGAAATTAAAGAAACACAGATTTTGTAGATGTTATGATATCAAAAGTTTCAGCCAAAATCAGCCACTGAAATCGGCTGGTGACTGGTACATTAGAATTTTGGAAAATAATTAATAAAATTAAAAAAAACAACAAGATAGGACACTGTGATTGAGTCATGCAACATGTAGTTATATTTGTATGTATATAAATACAGTTGCAGACAGTGTTATGTTGTACTTACGACATTATTTTTATAACATAATTTTTAAAAGCAAACACAAATTATATATAACCTCAAAGTCAGCCCCCTTCCCCCCCCCCCCCCCCAACGAAAAATTCTGGGTGCGCACCTGCCATCTTCAGGAAAGAAGTGACACTTATGACTGAGAGGCTGTTTAACAATACTGCTAAGAAATACAAGCGTTATGTGTGAACGTGAGACAGCTCAGGAATGGTGCGTTAGGACAATGCTTGGAAGGAAAATGCCTGTTGACCAGACATTGATGTGGAGAGATAGTGTAAAACCGCGAAAGTTTCGTCAGTTTGCTGTCTGACTGAATAAGGAAGGTAGATGTGAGGTTTCCCCACTTGCCTAAGACCGTATCCGGAACACTGCAAGCTCCCTTCCCCCACTAATCCTACTACCCGCCTACACTACAGAAACAATAGGTGGCAAATCGACCTCCATTTGAACCTCTACGCCCCGCCGTCACCTTAAGAAAGGCAAGTAAGTAATGTTGATCCCATTGCACTCTTTTGTTCACCTTGGTTTTGCATCCACTCGTATCCTGTGTGAACGTCTTGAATGTAACTTCATGTAGGCCCACAATAAAAGTACGGCATTCCTGCACCAATTTTCACGAAACTCGCAATTGTTAAACAGCATCGTGTGCAGCTATTTTGTACCGAATGCCAATCAAATTGGATGATGTATGTGGGCGGTACGCATAGACATTCTTTTACGCTCTGAAGTATGACTTTTACTTCGCCGACTTTCACGAAACTAATAGTCGGACAGTAAAATCTTAATGAAAATTTTCTGTATCGAATTGTATCCAAATCTGACCAAACACGTAGCAAATGTTGTAACAATTACAGTTTATATGACCTTCACCGTGAATTTTAGTTTTAATACAAGCCAATTGTGATACCCAGGTTGACGATTTTAACTTTTAAACATTGACGAGCCTTCAAAGTCTTATATACAGTCAGTGGCGGACTGGGTCTAAAAATATTGGTTGCCAGGAAACAAAGGGGGCCCACCCACAACTATAAAGCTATAATTTAATTTTTATAAGAAATAAATAAAATTTTCAAAAAATACATAAGTGGAAAAAAGAGGTACAATTAAAATTTTTGCGAAATAAATGTATATTTTTTAGTAATTACAGTGTACATATATTGTACATATTACTGGCAGTATACAGTAGATACTAAATGTAAATACAGATTGTTATAATTGAATTTTTAAATTATTTTTTTTTATTTTAAATAAATGGTGGATTTTATTAAACATTTTTTATCAAAATAGTAATACAACGTAAATTTCAGTTGCAGCCAGTAATAATATTGGAACTTCTATTATATTTTCAAGCTACTAAAAGGTCATTAACATTTTTAACATATTGTCTAATGTTTAAGGGGGCCCACTTGCCATCGGGCAAGTGGGCCCCCTGGCCAGTCCGCCACTGTATACAGTGTGTATTTATATATGACCCAATCTAATTTAAATAAATGTTTTTAGCAAGTGTTTTTATAAAGTGATTATAACCTACATAAATATCGAACTATATTAAGTGTGGTGACACAGTGAATTTATGGATGTGAATTAAATGTAGTTTGACCCCCCTGATGATGGTCTAGGCAGGCCGAAACATATGTAGAGGAAAGTTGTAATTACTGTTAAAATTTGATAGTGAAGTTGCATTTGGTTGCTTTAATATACAGTGCCTGTAACAATTCATTTAAGCACTTATGTGAACTATGACTTTCGCCGCACCCATTTTCACGAAACTCGCAATAAGGACTACTGCCACCGCGTGAAAACCCAATTGCAGTAAATAAATAATAATAATAATAATAATATAATAATAATAATAAATCAACAGACTTTTATGAACAGCTTCTCGACTGAATTCTATACAAATAGACGAACAAATGAAGAAAATACAGGTCCTTAAGTAAAGAATGGTTCTCATTAGACCGATTTTCGCGAAACTCATAAGCACTCGGCAAAGTTCTGTGGGCGTCCCCTACATCGAACCGTCCCCTACATCGAACCGTCCCCTACATCGAACCGTCCCCTACATCGAACCGTCCCCTACATCGAACCGTCCCCTACATCGAACCGTCCCCTACATCGAACCGTCCCCTACATCGAACCGTCCCCTACATCGAACCGTCCCCTACATCTACACGTCCCTACATCGAACCGTCCCTACATCGAACCGTCCCCTACATCGAACCGTCCCCTACATCGAACCGTCCCCTACATCGAACCGTCCCCTACATCGAACCGTCCCCTACATCGAACCGTCCCCTACATCGAACCGTCCCCTACATCGAACCGTCCCCTACATCGAACCGTCCCCTACATCGAACCGTCCCCTACATCGAACCGTCCCCTACATCGAACCGTCCCCTACATCGAACCGTCCCCTACATCGAACCGTCCCCTACATCGAACCGAATCGAATGACATATATATAAAATAACACGTAATTTCATTTACTCCTTTAAGTGAGTGCGTTCATCGCGCATCTCCAGGGGCTCCTTATTACAATTCTCTAACATTTTAAAAAAACACACAAATGACTGTCAGTGCGCATATCGTCTCTTCAGTATTTTCATATATCCGTGGGGTGACTGAGACGAACCACGCAAACTGTGAACAGGCCAGGCCAGGCGAGGCAAGAGCTTCGCGTCTTCTCGAACTCTCACTGCGCGGGCGGCTAGCTCGTGGAATACTTTTGACGGGTAGAGCGAACAAGGTCAGTCAAGGAAAAGGAAAGCAACTGCTTTGGTGTATAGAGGGGGGGGGGGGGGCCCTCCGAGGTAGCTCAGTCGGCATAGTAGCTAGGCTGCGGGGCTGGATGACCAAGCAGTCGTGTTTCGATTCCCGGAAGGGTCAAAAGATTTGTATTGAAGGGGGCACGCGGTGGCGCAGTTGGTTGAGGCACTGCGCTACAAACCGGGACGTAGCGGGTTCGATTTCCGATGGTGTCACTGGAATTTTTCACTGACATAATCGTTTCGGTCGCACTATGGCCCTGGGGTCGACTCAGCCTCTAACAGAAATGAGTACCGGGAATCTTTCCTGGGGGGTAAAGGCGGCCGGTGCGTAGGGCTGACAACCTTACCACCTTCATGTGCCGATTGTCTAAAAACCTGGGAGCCTCTACCTCCTGGAGCCCTAAGGGCCTGTCCAGGCCTGTAATGGGATTGCTGTACCTTTTTACAAGACTACAAACAACCTGCTAACTCACTCTTCACCTTCGTGACGTCACGTTTTATTTGAATGCGACACTGACACGGACTGTTTGTTGCAGACGGCTGGCCAGGAACATTCGGCGACGCTCGACGGAAGACCGAGACGTCCTTGTTACGACACCGCTCACGCGAGAGTTTCTCGTCACAGGAATTTCCGTCCAGACGACAAGGAGTTCCTTGGAGAACTCCGGACTCAGCACCTGCGCTCGACGGACACACCGCGTCGTCATGGAGACCGCCGGACACCTCAGCGGATCCTACTTTGATGCAGCAGTCAAGACAAGAAGTTTCTTTGATTGGGACGGACAATGTTAGCCTGTCTAAATTTGTCGACCGATCAGTATCTAACGACAGACCTGCAGTGTTAGAAAGTGGTCAAAGTTCAGCAGTACCAATGCTAAGACGTGAGTTACACAGTGCCTCATTGTACAGGTTTCCCGGCCAGGCTTCTGTCTTGTCCAGAAACAGCCGCTTTTCAGATTCTGAAGAAATGAGACATAAACCAAGATTGCCCGGGGATACATTCAGATACAATCGAGCCCTGAAGACAGATCCTGAGGAGGGCAGACACCTGTTCGGGCCAGACAACCACCAGACACTTGCTGCGATCTCAGAGACTCTGGGGGCGATCAACACTGTAGGTCGATACCTGGTGAATATCACACGTGGTGGGGAGACAGACGGGGACAAGGCAGAGACAGAGAACCTTTCTGGAGCCATCTACACGATCAGCAAGAATGTGCTGGGTCCTAATGTTACTGACACAATCGCACCTATTGTCCGGGGTGCTATACCCCCTCTAGTAACGCTCCAGCCTGGTAAGGTGACGCTGGTGAAAAATGTAGCAGCTGCCAGACCTTGCACAACTCCTGATGGCCTCACAGGGACGTGCGATGACCTCAGTAGCTGTCCTCAGTTGCTGTTGGACCTTGGAAACCTGAGACAGTCCATCTGTTTCAAGAGTCTGTTTGTACCCGGGGTCTGTTGTCCCAACAGAGATGGCCCTTCAACGTGAGTACTGCCATCATGAGCTCTGTGGAAAAGAGTTTGTCTTGAGAATCTAAGAGCAACTCATGTGATCAAGAATTTTCTTGCCTTTCTCAGAATCCGAATGTTTGTCACTACTGGGCACTATCCTGAGGCAGATACATAACTCCACACACTCAGATTTTAAATTTTGGGTTAATTTTTTGGACCAATTTTTCTCTTAGCTATGCCTGTGACTTCAGGTGGCCTCTTCTCTTCAGGTTTTTTGATCACAATTTTGTATGCATTTTCTTTTCCTCCATTCATTTTTCATACCCAGCACATCCCACCCATCACAGTTTCATCGCCTGAATAGTATTAGGTGACAAGCATTAATACTGAAGCTCATCATTATGAACGTTCCTCCAAAATGTTGGTACCTATCTACCAAACTGCACGGCATCACAACCCGTGAGAGTTATGTTCGTTGTAACCAGTATGAAAACCTCAAATCTCACACAGGGAACCTCTGCCAGTAACCAGAACCTCTGCCAGTAACCAGAACCTCTGCCAGTAACCAGAACCTTGGTCACGCACTGCTGATGCATTAATCGTCATCCATTTGCCATCATTTAAAGCAATGTATATTTCATTATATGTGAAATTCATGTTATGAAGCACTGAAGTTTAAAATAAAATTGATTTTAATTTTTTTAAGCTTCATATTAAGCAGCCACCATATTGGACCAACACCTCATCAGACTCTTAATTTTTAGTGTCAACCCTAATTACACGATTAAAACAGTTTCAGAGGTACTCCTTAGAGACTGACATAAAACATCCCTACTCCTTGTTCATTTTATGCACTTTGTGCAAATAAACACTCCATATTTTCAATAGGCCTACTTATATCATCCCAAACTAGCACATTGGTAATTACAAGTACATCTGCCATATGCTTTGATAGTCAAATGCACTGCATTCTGCTGATGCATTACATTCACGTGTTTTGTCTAATTCTCACAATAAACTGCAATTATTACCCTAAAGATCAGTTACCAGTTTTTCTTCATAATGGACATGCAGTGTGTTCACTGAGAGGTAGGGACTGTCTTTTCAATTATTTAGATGAACTTGAGCCTTCAAGTGCTATGTCTCAGGCAGTTAGTCACTGGTCTGTCACTGTGGAGGCCTGAGTTAAATCCCAGGCTAGTCCATGTGGTATTTATGGTTGAAAAGATGGGACTGAGACAGGTTTACCTCCAAGTACTTTGGGTTTTCCGTGCCAGTATAATTTCATGAATGCTCCTTTCTCAGCTTTATCTTAATACTACTCTTATCAAAATGACAAGCATGTGAAACCTGGAAACCTTCAAGAAAGCAATGCTCTTTAGATTATACAGGTTATACACAAAGAATGGTGCGGTTTTATCACTATTAAAACCGCACCATTCTTTTGTGTATGCCCTTTAATTCAGATAAATAATGAGTAATATTTGTAATCTGAGCTTGTTGTCAACTTTCCAGGTTCTAATTCTGTTTTAAACAAGTTTACACTTCATTGTGTTGTCTCAGGTTTGTAACACCAATACCAGATGTGGTAACGGTGGCAACTACAGTCAGAACGACGACAACTACGAGGCTCACCACAACTACAAGAAGACCCAGTGTTGTGGTTACATCTGGCGGTCCCACTGTCCCACCTGATGCAGGTACTGTCTCTCTGTTTGCCTGCAGTGTGGGCAGTATCACTGAAGCTTGCTGAGTTGCTAGTTCAAATCTTGTAGAGATGTTGGATTCTTTCAGAATAATTAGTAATCTAGATGGGATCTGCACTCTTCTGGGATATTACAGCAGCGTTGAGTGATAGTTATGTCCCGAAACGTCGGCACATAACTACCACTCAACGCTGTGTAATATCCCAGAAGTGTGCAGATACCATCCACATTGCGTGAGAAGCCTGAAATCACGCATCAGTTATCTAATTTTCGCATCTCTTCCACACTGGGTTTACTAATGAGCTAGCCATATGCTCACATAAATATTATAAGCTGAAGATAATCACAGGATTCATTTTCCGAAGTTTGCTGATTATCAGCTTTATCCAAATAGAAGGCATGCCCTGACATTCATATGCAAATCTTGATATGAAGGTCAAGGAAGTGACCACCTTGAACCTTTCCTTGTATGAGCAGATTGTGGCCAGCCCGAGGTGCCCACATTCCGCGTAGTTGGCGGAGAAGAGTCTCTGCCTGGGCGGTGGCCGTGGATGGCAGCCATCTTTCTGCACGGTTCGCGCCGCACAGAGTTTTGGTGCGGCGGTTCCTTGGTAGGACCTCGCCATGTGCTGACTGCAGCACACTGCACACGTGACTCCAAGCAGCGACCGTAAGTGTGCTCACATTACTATAATGTGACTCACATATGGCTCACATGCAGTAGTCTTCAAGGAAGAAACTACATGGTACAATACGACATTTGAAATTTCCACACCTGTGTTGTCAAGGATTCAGGTCCTCTGGGATGTAATGCTGTGTCACTGGATTTATGTTTCCTGAAGTTATGAAGGAATATAATGCTTCATTTTCAAGGGTTGAAGAGGTATCCAAGAATTTTCATCTTGGATCATGTGTACCTTAAACCTTGGGAAACACTAACTGAGCAAAGCAGCATCACATCCCAAAACACCTGAATCCTCTACATGATATCACACTCCAAAAGGCTATAATCTTTGTTTTTTTTTCACTTATAACAAGCCTGATTCTTTTACAGAGTCAAAGGCCAACTACCTACTACAAGTCTTGAATTTTACCAGGTAGTTTTGAGCATTTAAGTAGGATTCAGAGAGCATGATATATGTTACAGAAACTAGGAGAGTGCCAAGGGCATGATATTTTTATGTGACCCACTTCAGACCAACTGTTGTTAGAACCACAAAGTGTTCTTACCCACCAGGTTCAGCCCACGTCAGTTTACAGTGCGGCTAGGTGATGTGGACTTGAAACGTGACGATGAGCCATCATCGCCAGAGACATACCAGGTGGTAGAGGTGCTTGCCCATCCTCGTTTCAGTCGTGTTGGGTTCTACAATGACATAGCAGTGCTAGTGCTTGAACGAACAGCAAGACGGTCCCGCTATGTCATTCCAATCTGTCTGCCGCCCGCAAGGTACCGCCATGAGCCTTTTGTTGGCTACAAACCGACAGTTGTAGGCTGGGGGACTACATATTATGGTGAGTGCCCTTGGTGTTGAGAAGGAGAAATAGTAGTTGGTAATAATTGATGTGTCAATTTACATTTAGTCACAGTCACTTGATGTCACTGGTAGCAGAACAGCATGTAACTCCGTCTTTTGATTTGAGCATAACTTATGAAACCATATCAAGGTGCTTAAAATTACATCTAAAGGGTCTAAACACTTAACACTTTCTCTTCAACATAATACACATATTTGTGTTTAGGCCCAAGTAAATAAAGTCAGAAATGTAAACAAAAATGTGTCAACATGCAGATTGTCAGTTATTTTTTCTGTCCCGTTATTTATTGATGTAAATTTCACTGTTCTCATTATAATATTTGCCCTTGGCTAGGGTCCAGTACTCACATGAAACAAATTGCACAGACAAAACACTACCACTAAGTTGTGCAATTAATGTGCATCTCTCCTGCAGGTGGCAAGGAGAGCACAGTGCAACGCCAGGCCCAGTTGCCAGTGTGGCGCAACGATGACTGCGACCAGACATACTTTCAGCCCATCACATCATCCTTCATCTGTGCAGGCTACCCAGAAGGGGGCAAAGATGCCTGTCAGGTTTGTGCAGCTGAGAACATTATTTCTGTGTCCAGGAATACATTGCCATGAACAGAAATTAATTAAATTTTAAAAGAAGAACATTATGTAGTAAGGTATTTGGTTATTTATACAATTACCTGCTGTGATCCAGTATTGGTATGATGTATTAGCATGATTAAATAGGTAGGACACGCAGTGCACATGGGACAGAAGAGAAATGCATACCCATTGTGGTCAGAAAACCTGGAGGAAAGAGACCACTTGCAAGACCTGGGCATAGACAGCAGGATTATATTAAAATGGATTTTAAACAAGGGGGATGGGAGGGTGTTGACTGGATTAATGTGGCTCAAGATATGGACCTGCTTTGTGCTTTTGCAAAAACAGTAATGAACTGTCAGGTGTCATAAAAAGAGTTTCTTGATTAGCTGAAAAACATTAGTTTTGGTGGTATTAATTACTTATATATTATTGTTAGAATGGCCAGATCTAGGAAATTATGATGGTTCATTCATCTATTGTTCATTTATCAACACATGTGGCTGATAATGCAAGTAGTTTTATTACAAAGTGTTGTGGATTATTACCAGAGTAACTTTATTGCATTTGTTTCTATAAGAACTTCAGGTCATATCGTATAACATACACTCACGTTCAGTTTTCTGCCTCTATAGACCGAAACAAAAAAAAATTTGGCATGAAGTATTATATGTTTATGCTGCTTCTTGACATCTGATATGTCTGTATTTTCAGGGTGACTCTGGGGGACCATTGATGCTGAAGGTTGAGGGTCACTGGATACAGATTGGTATTGTATCCTTTGGTAACAAGTGTGGTGAACCAGGATACCCGGGAGTCTACACACGGATCACAGAGTATACCGACTGGATACGTGAGAATATGGTCAAGTAGCAGAAGGCAAGCTGGTGAAGAAAGAGCCATGACTGCAGCATGATGAAAGTGTCAGTCTCCTCCAGGATTCATAACCAACACTCTGTCTGCTTCAGTGTATTGTCAGTGTGTCCTGGTGCTGACAGGACATTTAACCCTTAAATGGTGCTGGTTTTTAAATACTACCAACTACTATGCTGGAGAGCGGGATTTTATATTTAAATTATTGTAAAATGTACTTGTGCTCTACTGTGCACAGAGGCTAGCATTGAAGGGTTGATTTAATAGCACTGGGAGACCCATGTGCAGATAAGAGGACATTATTAAAACAGGCATTAAATGTTTATGTTATGGGCTGCGTTCATGTGGCTAAGAATGTGGCTAATAAACAGAGCCATGAACTTTTGGATTCCATGAGACTTCGGGTATTACTTGACTGGCTTAGCCACCATCAGGGTCTTGAAAAAGGCTTTGCTCTGTTGGGTATGCTGATGATAGTAGTGAACATTTTGCCTTGCTGCGTTGGCTGTTGGCTGTTGGCTGTCAGTTACAGACTTGTGGAGCTATCAGCTATGGATATGTATAGTTTGATTCCTGAAAACTTGTGCTATGATTTGTGAACATTCAGTGTCAAGCAGATTACATTTGTTGAAGAAACACTATAATTTTATAGTTAGGTGTGATATTAATACTATTTTTCTCAGAAGTGGTAAATATATTTTGGTAGGTAAGTACAAACATTTCTGCAGAATCTGCTGTCTCTCTCTTCAGGGTAGGATATCCATGTTCCAAAAGTTATTGCCTATTTACAAAACTCATGGTGCCACATCCCAGAAGATCATAACATTAACACTCACTGCTGTGAGAACTTCAAATCTGATATAAGGTTATGTTGGTGTAGAAACAGTGTCATTGCTTGAGCAGTCACTGAAGAGGATTTGTTAAATTTAAGTCATATACACCGCCAGCTGGTCAGGCCTCTCTCAATTTAAAACGTGGATAAACTATTTTAGATGACTATTTAACACTTGTGGATGAATGATTGGCAGAGCATATTTCAGTGCTTGAAAACAAACTTGTCTATGGTTTATCCCGTATTTAATGGCCAGTTAGGCGTTTAGAGCAAAAGACTGGGAGTGAGTCTGTTATGCAACAATAGCAATAGTGGATTGGCAGGCAAAACAAAACAAACACCCTGCCCTTGCCACCTCATATAGAGAGTAGGATTTTCTTCCAGCTCTGTCAGGTTCTTCACTGGCCAAAATCTAAGAGGTAACCTGTACCTGTCTTCTACACCATTTCTATGTGGATTTCTCTAGAAACAATCTCAAGCTCTCATGGCAGCACATACGTGAGCCACGGAATGGTGTGTGATCTGCTCAGTGTCTCTGTCAGAAAGTGTTGTGCGCTACATATGTGTTTCTCACATACCTCTTAAGGAGATATGGAGAAACACATCCTGAACTTGTAATATGTGTGACTTGTAGAACATTCAAGTTTTCTGAGTAGTGACACCATGTCATTGAGTGAGTGGCTCCTGACATTAGCAAGAATAATATTGACTGGATCTTCAGGGATCAATAGTCCAGATGATTGAATCATACACATTTTTGACAATGAGTTAACGTGAGTTTTATCAATGATATTTATTTGGACTTTTTCCGTTGTCACTATGTAACACACTACAATGTTTTGTGAAAAAAACTGTTTCCTTCTTCAGGTGAATATTAACCTGAAGAATGGAACAGTTGTTTCCAAAGTGTTGTGGTGTGTTACATAGTGACAATGGAAAAAGTCCAAATAAATATCATTGATAAAACTAGTTCTGTATTACTTGACCATTGACGATTAGAGCTTCATTTTCATTGCTAATGTCAGGAGCCACTCAACTGACCTCACAGTACATTCCAGAAGACTTGTATCCTTAGACATGCTGTATATTAGACTACACTTGGACAGTTTCATATTCTTTAAATTTAGATTTCATTGCCATTCTATTGTGGTACTAAATTATTCCTTTTTTTTTTTTTTTTTTTTTTTTTTTTTGATTCAGTATTATTTAATAATGCTCAAACTAGAAATACAGTAGTTAACCTTTAAATGGCAGCTGTGTCTTTCAAATCATGGCAGTGGTATCTCTAACTGGCCTACTGTGGACTAAAAGACTTAGCCTAACTTAGAGTTGGCATTTAAATCAGACCACCAGTGAATACAGGTCTTTGAATGAATAGTACATTAAAGGTTCATATATGTACTGTCTCTGTAATATTATAAAAATTCTGTATTTTGTCCATACAGTGTATTTGTGGGTTTCGTAAAACAGCTCTAAAAAATAAATTATCTCCCAAAAGGGCATAAGAGATTGATGTTTGTAACGGAGGTGCAGTGTCTTCTGCAGAGCTGACGAGGGGTAAGGGAAGCCGTTAAAATTACCGGGATCAGGCAGTCTGGAACGGGGCACGGGGTACGAATATGTTGCACAAGGTTTTGTCTTTCTTGGTATATCATTATTTGTCGATTGTACAAATTAACCCTTTCAGTCCAAGCCCAAGTCGCTCTGCAACTGACGGTCAGTCTTTCCGATTTAGTGTAAATATTTTTAGCCAGTTCATCCTTGCTGGGGGGGGGGGGGGGGAGGAGGCCTTAATTATTATTATTATTCCCCCCCCCCCCACTGGGTCCTGAACCTGCTGTCGGCGGCCATGGATTTCTGTGAGGTAGGAACTTAATTTTAAATATCATTTACATTAACTTTATGCTTAAAATGGTCAAAACATTTATTGTACTTCCAGTTATGTATCTTTATTACACTTATTTCCACAGCGCACTGTAGCTTAGTCTGTATTGTGACACGGCTATGCATGTAACAACCAAGGATTTGTGGTTCAATGCAAGGCAGGGGCAAGAGAATAACTGATGGAGGTGAGAGGTTAAATTCAAGCCATGGCTCTTCTACCCATAACAGTTTCCCATTTTTTTGCAGTTTTGACATACACTTAAGAATGAGCAGATTCTGGATGTAATGTTTGGTTGGACAACATTACTGTCGATTAATAAATAAATAAATCAACAACGTAACCTAACCGAAACCTAAACCTAAAGACTGAAATGACCGAAATGGACCAAATCACAAAAGGTTGAAAACCACTGTTCTAGTAAGTGTCTGTTGTACTTGGTGTTTGACAAGCACGACTTTATTCCAATCATAGCACAAAATTTTTGTGTATGCCTTCTTAAGTATATTATATTGTGCTCTGTGCTATATTTTTATGTAGGAAAATTTACTAGTGGAGAAGGAGAGAACATTGGTATTAACAAAGAGAAGGAACTGTTTGCTGTCATGTTGAAACTTTCCCCAGAGGAACTAAGGGATACTTATCTCAGCACTGTACTGGAACAAGTTAGTGTACAAGTGTAGTTTTTATACTTTGAAGTAACAGAGATTGTGTGAAGTATATGTGTTGTGTTATTACAGTTCATACTGCAGTATATGCATAATAAAATGTAGTGTTCACCAAATAATGTTAAGGTTACAAAATTAAGAAGGAAGTGTTTGGCAGGGCATGCAGCATGCATGGGAGGTTTCAGAAATTGTATGCTTTGTAGGTCAGAGAAACTGAATTGGAGAGAAAACAGTTCATTGACCATTGTTCAGAATTCAATGGAAGAGGTTAGTTGGGGGCATAGGCATAGATGGAAGATATTAACATCATCTTACATGATGTGTGATGTTGCTGGTGGGACTGATCTGGCTCAGCATGCTTGTAAACCCAGAATGAATGTCCATGCTTTATGTAATGTGGGAAACCTCTGTACTTGTTGGGCAACTGCTTGTATTACAAGAAGGCAGTGCTGTGGGCTGGATGACCAAGGAGTCATCCATGAATTGCAGGCAGGCAAAACGTCTCCCATCTTCATAGCATCCAGACAACCTCTGAGGCCAGCCACAGCCTCCTATTTAGCCCACATGTAGTGTAAAGCGGTTGGGCCAGGAAGCAAACCACTTATCTCTGTCTAGTTCCAGTGTTAAGAATTTGTGGATCTGTGTGTACTGTACCTCCATACCCCTCTATAACCTCACTGTGTGGTTTTTAGTGAAACATGGAGACAGCTTTACCTTATATGTTGTGTTTTCATGTTGTTGAGTTGTGTTGCTCACAGCACAAACTGTTGTGTGAACAACAGGAGGTGGATTTGCATTTAAAAAAATTTACTTGTTCACAGGCCACAGTGACAAAATGCTGTTCCAAGTGATGAAGAATGACCATGTGGTTGTTGTCTGTGCACCTCAGTGACTTCAGGTTGAAATTTATTTAGTATTACACTTTGTGTTGTTGTTGTTTTGTGTGTCAACTGTTGTGTAACACTGCGCAATGCTGCAGCTTTAGTGTGTTAGTGTTGTGTGTACTCTGAAGGAAATATCACCATCAGAAATGAAGTTTCTTTTTCATGTAATCAAAGTTATGGCGTATGTATTTAATTTATTTCGTGTGGTGACAGTTGTGTGTAATGGAGGCAGTTGTTTCTACTTCGAGAATGTTCAACATTGGAATTTGTTTTTAGTGTGTGATTGTCCTTGTGCTATCATTTTAGTAGAACTCTGAAATTCGTTGTATGTGGTCCTGACCGTAAAATGTATATTTATACTGATAATGTCTGTAAACAGGAAGTATTTCAGATCTCGCTTTTCCAGTTTGTTCCAGATGCAAAATATGAGAAAAGTGTACACAGTTGGTGGAAAAAGAATGTGATATTAATGTGTCTTTAAAAAACATAATGTAATTCAGTTTTCACAACTTAACATTTCCATCCATGGGTCACTTGTTCTTTATATTCTGTGGTGCAGGATTTGAGGTGCTCACAGTGGTGAGGATCCATAATGCGGTGTGGGTTAGGACACCGTGTAGTCTGGTACATGGTTATGAATGTTTTGGAGGAACATTCTGGGTCTGTCTTTGCATGCACTCTGACAATGGAGGCAGTATGTCCTGACCAAAACCTGGGTACCCACTAGTAAGATGATACAGTCGCATAACTCAGAAGACTATAATTTTGAACCTTAATATTCTGCATTTTCCATGCATTGTATCAGGACCATATTTATTATATACCAACTAAATACATATATTAAACAATAAATATACCTTAATATTTTATATTATATTTTGATCTGAGCAGAAATATGTCGGAGAAATATAATGTAAACTAATAAGGTATATTGCCTAATAAGTGTATTTAGTTGACTTGTACTAATTTTTAAGTTCGAAATTTTGTAGTGCCTTTGTGATTGATGTAGGGGGGGGGGGGATGAAGAAGAGGTATGGCAAAGCAGGAGGCTGCTTTGCCGATGTCATGCTACATAGTTCCATAAGTTGCCACCAGGAGCATGCTTTACCCACAGCTAGTGAGCCATGCCGCCAATAGTAACGTACGTAGGCACCGCATATGGAGGTGTAATTTTACGTTTCCACGGAGTTTCCAATCTGTTAAAGTTATTAATCTGTGGTCAACATGGCGTATTTGTGATGTATGGCATGGTAGTTTCCGCGCTGAATCCAGGCGATTTATGCCAGTTTTGTAATGCATTTGTCGTAACGTTTTTGTGTGCTAGTTTTAATTATGAAATACACACTAGAACAAAGAGTATTTATGCTGGAGAAATACATAAAGTACAAGTCATTCCAGGAATTTTGTGTTGCCTTTGTACAAAAATATCCTGATGTCAAACTTCCTAGAAAGTCGGCTGTTCGAAGACTAGTGGCAAAATTCCGTGAAACTGGGTCGTTGTTGGATGAAATAGAAGAAGTTGACAAAGGACGGAGTAAAGGTCTGGTACGGAATAAGTTACAAACCATTCGTAAGACATCGCGCCCGTCAACCACCCAACGTAAATCAAATGGACGAGTTGCCAGAGCCAGAGAGCGAGATATATCTGTAAGTTTACATAGGACTAACACATTCAGTTCTCCCCTTCTTGGGGAATGTAAATTTGATTTGCTACTGTCAATTGTAAATACGTGAAGTTCGCCACGTTCTTAAAGGGATTTATGGTTATATGATGACTTCGCCCTGTAGTTTAATGATGAGACGTGAACATACAATCATATTTATTAAGAACATGTCGAGCATATTATCGTGTTGTATATCACCATGTATTTTAATTTACAGTCTTAATTAAGCCAACAAATACACTTCAGTGGAGAATGACCCATAAGTGTCTACAATATGCCTGCTACGTGTTTCAGCCCCTCATGGGCCTTTATCAAGGAGTATCAGTTACGAGACGTTATAAAGGAGAAATTACACAATATTGTAATTTTGTAACTTCTTGTAATTGATACTTCTTGATAATGACCCATGTAAGGATCTAAATATGAAGGAGACATAATTGTAGATGGGTTATTTCCTAACAAAGCATATTTGTTGATTTAGATATAAAAAAAACATTTTTCTTTCGTCTGTAATTCCATGCAGCATTTGTCCTATTCACTTTCATTTGTAATGGTAATTCAGTGTTATTTTTAAACAACACTGTACAGAGTTGTAATGTTGCATCTTATGTGAGTGCCTTCTGTCATGTTTTCAGGTGTCTGGTAGTGACACAGAAACACAAACAGATGTTGTTCCATTCACATTTATTGGAATCAAACGTGAAGTTGAGGTGAGCCTCATGTTTCTGATATAATTGTATTCATATTATTGCTATACTGATGCAGTTATAAATTTAGAATGAACCATGGGTATATGTTACGAGACTGTCTCACAGTGTGCCAGGACATTGCATGATGATTCTGTAATTGAATTCCAGTTTGTTGTGCAGACAGGGGACAGACACAGCAGAGGTGTGAAGCAAGCAGGTACATTATGCATCAGTCCAACGTGATGGGGGGGGGGGGGAGGATGTCCACCTCTTGTAATCAGTGTGCTAAATAAGCAGCATCTGACGAAAAACATGGATTTGTCCACCATAATTAACACTTTCACTGCCAGAGTCGACCATGGTCGATTTATGCTTTTACATTTTAATTTGCCGGAGTCGACTTTAGTCGATCTAAAATTTACACTGCTCTTTTGCCTTAAATAGGCCACGCACACAATACGTTCTTTCAGGAAACATATTTTACATCTTTATGAAAACCTAGCTGACAACTAGAAAAAATATATGCGTTTTATATGTAATTTTATATATAATTATATTTTATAATTTATAAGACAACACACTAGTTGTTTAACATTCAATAAATCGCTGGCAATTTAACACCGTCGGGGATTTAAATACCTGGCAGTGAAAGTGTTAATGTTCAAAAACAATAGAAGATAGCGATTATAAGAATGTAATTTTAGTGCATTGTAAGATCTTGACTCCTTCAAGGGTATTAGAAAGCTCCTCCATTGTGGGCAGTAGTTGAAATTTAAAATGCAGTGTCATTGAAGGGTTAAACATTAAATAAGATTGTAACTTGTTCCAAATCCAAACATTATATATATATATATATACCAACTGGATTTAGGTTCAATGTGAATTATATTGTGAGGAGGTGATGACTTGGCTAGGATTGTTTTGTGTGTGTGTTCAGGAAGAGATGGATGGGGATAGAGGTTCAGGCAGTGATGTGCAGGTACGCTGTGATGAGGCTCGACTGGTAACGGTGAAAATGGAGCCACGAGACAGAAGCAGCAGTGAGTCATCTAATGGCGAGTCAAGACAGGAGCCGTTACCATGCGTAAACATTAAGCAGGAAGTTGAGGTGAGCTGGGTCCACCTGAACGGATAACGTACTGCTGAATAGATTTCATGCTGGAGGACAGATATACTGATGGGCAAGTTATGTATTGCTGAACAGATATCATGCTGATAAGTTATATTTGAAAGTTCAAAATTATTCTTTCCTCCATATTTAGCACTTTCAGTACAAGGATATCACATTTCTGCTTATCTATGCTGTATCAGCTGCACATGTTATTTGATATTGAGTGAGATATGAGGGTAATTAAGAAGCTGTAATCAGCAGTGAACTCTAGAGGGACAAGAAGAGGTAACCCTGTTCAACTAAAATGTTGATACCTGTCTACCAAACTACACTGCGCCAACACCAGCAGCCATTCGTCTCGGCCCCTTGTGAGTTGATCACAAATACATCCACAAAGCAGTATATTTCATTTCAAATTTAATGATTTTTTTGTGCACAGTTTACTTAGTATGCGTTAGATACCACACACTGGCAGTAAGCATCAGATGCCCAAGATGGCAGCATAATAAGAACTTAATAGGTGATCATATTTGACTTTAAAAATATTTTTAAAAAATCCACTCTCAGAGGGTTAATACCACTGAGAGAACCTCAGATCTCATTGATTTATTTGTACCAACAAATGCACTAAGACAGTTTTTTCACTGTTTACTTTATTATTACGATGCCCCAAATATGCATTTCGGCAGTTATTCTGCCATCATCGGGGGGTATTTTAAGGAGTTTTTTTACATAGACCAATTCTTTGGTTACGTCATAACAGTGAGTCAGTATTTACCACATCGTATAAAATTTTTGTAAAATTTGTGGTATTGTTAAGCTGCTAAAAGTTATTAAATTATTAAAACTTATAAAAATTACAATAAAAATCAAGTAGTATATTATACTATCCTCTATAGTATAATTATTAATTAATGGCAGCGTGGTCCTATTTTCAGCATGTGTTCCAGTTATCTGTGTGTTATGTTGTTGGCAGAACCTCCTTCTCTCCTGTCTGTGTGGTGATTGGTCAGAATAAAGTAATGAACTTTTGAGTTGTATAAAAGGTGGTGAATTTTGTAACTGACTGAACATCTGTTAGTTTCTGAAGGAATCTGCTTGATAGGATTAATTGGTTAGTCAGTTTTGATTTGAGGCAATTTATATTCAGATTCGTATGTTACGCTGTGAATTATTGTTACAAGTTTTTCAGGATGATGCGTATGTCATTGGGATGCAGAGTGATTTGGGTGGTGGCAAGTATCACCACACTGAGGCTCTGCAAGTGCTAAAAGCAACAAATGGGTGTGAGACACAGGAGAGTGAAGGAATGCAGCAGCAAGATATGTTCGCGTCTGTAAAAGTGGAGGTGAGCTTTCATAGTCAAAATGTTTATTTAAAAATGGAAGTTTTGTTGACTACAACTGCATAGCGTCACACTGCGTTGCATTTCACGTGTGTTAGTTGCCCAGTACGGTCAATCCGCGGGTTCGCTCATTCGCACGAAATAAAGTGTAACCCATTTTTTGCCATTCACGGGCACCTCGTGGCTATTCGTGGCCACGCGCAGCAAGCGAAAAATTTCGAGACGCCTACCGCACAGCGTCACAGATGGGCTCCAGCAAGGAGAGGCTGCTTCCTTGTTCTCGCGGCTCTCGTTTATTACTTTTGTAATTAATAATGGCATACAAGCAGAGTGCAAGTGCAAGTGAAAAAGTTTCGTATTCACGGGGTTTTCTAGGAACCTAACCCCCGTGAATAGCGAGGATTGACTGTATATATACAGGGTATACACAAAAGAATGGTGCAGTTTCCCTTTATTCACCATTGCAACCGCACCATTCTTTTGTGTATATTCTGTATATGAGGGTGTAACTGCTCTTTCCTGTTTCCTACCACAGATTTGATAGAGAGCGTCTATGTTCTAAGGGTTTAGTTCATAGTCTTGCCAATATGTACAGTAGCCACAGCTGTTAAAGCAGTGTACAATTATTGTAGATTTTATAGGTCTGATTCAGATCTTGTCCAAATTTTTGTTCCAGTACGTGAGTAAATTTAATTCCAAAATTTAATATTATCCTTCTTTATGCAGTGTTAGCTGCCATGTATTGTGATACTGACAGGGAAAGTAACAACATCGCATGACATAGCAGGTGCTTCTGCTTGTGTTGTGTAACAAGCAATTGGGTTGTGGACTAATTTTTGCTTTTTCTGTGTCTTTGCATACAAAATAGGGTCTGATTTTCAGTAGACACTAACTTTTGAAAATGCGAATCGTGTAACCGCTCAGCCACATCGTATCGAAATGCTATAAATTTGTATGTTTCCTTTCATAAGCAACTGCAGTTGCTGTGACGTTTCTACAATTTTCTAATTGATCATCACAAAGAGGCAAACATTTGAAATCGTGTTAACCAGTTGATTTCTTGTTGCACATGATTTATAGCTATGGAAGGACCCCATTTTTACAAGACTAAGGAATATCCATTTTTTTAAATGAACTGCAGGGTGAAGAAGAAGCTAAATAAGAGACAGTGACAAACGTGGAGTTCAACACCTTGCGGATGAATATAGATTCAGGTAAAGCAGAAGAAAATTGATACAGTACATACATATACTTCAGTGTCAGAAACTTAGAAATACATCACTAAAAATACATTACTAGTATATATACCGTATATTCTCGAATCTAATGCGCATCTGAATCTAATACGCACCCAGTTTTTGGCGACTTCTTAAACGAAAAAAAGTTAGTTCGCGATTCTAATCCGCACCTTTCCTTCAACCACCCCTTGCCCACGGGGCGACTGATTGAATAATATTGGATGTTACCAATGCGTTAAAATCCGACGCTACGCCTGTGGCCGATGAGTCATACCGATAGAGGCGGGGCCTTTCTCAACAGACGTGCGCAATCTCGTCTGAAGCCAGCTGAGCCTTAGTTGTTGAAACGTGGGAGGTGCTTGTTCCAATTTGTCGTGTACCGTAGTTATGGAAGAGGGACGCCTGAAATCTAAACGACTCTCATATACGGCAAAGTCCAAACGTGAAGTTATTCGGTGCGCAGAGGAGAATGGAAATTGCAAAGCCGCTGCAATTTTTGGAGTTGATGAAAGCAACGTTCGACTATGGCGGAAACACAAGGCAGCGATGACATTGTATGGGAGGACGATGTTGAAGATAAAGATGATAGTGACTGGGTGGAGAGCACGGATAACGATTCAGTTATGAGTGATGACGGCGAGTCTGATGAATAATAAATTATAATAATAAATAATTAAATTATAGATTATTGTATTGTATTGTTCTTACGGCACGTACAGCAGCTCAATCATTTTTCCAAAATCCAGCTCTAGACCGCGAATCTAATCCGCACGCGAATCTAATACGCATCTGATTTTTTAGCCCTCTAAAACTGTAAAAAGGGTGCGCATTAGATTCGAGAATATACGGTGTATATATATATATATATATATATATATAGGTATGTATAATTTTTAGGGGTAAAAGTTAGTGCTGTCTTTACAGTAGAAGTGTGTAAGAAATATTCCTATTATGGTGTTCTAGGTTATGACGCCATGTATTCGTGTAGGTGATTCACAGTGTTTTGGAGGAACTTAAGGCCTGTAGGTTCCTTTGATAAATTGCTAACCAACTACCAGACTGCAGGGTGTCAAAACTGTAAGATCACACTCAGAACTTCATCATGTCCATGAGAACCTCAACTTTGAGATGTAAGGACTTGACTCAGTCCCTGGAGGACTCAACTTCTGTCACTTTCCTACCCTGCATCCTTACAACCTTCAACCACAATAACAGGATGCTGTCTGGGCACAACATTGTGCCAGCCTGTGCCCTAGGAAGATCTCGGTTTCTGTCAACATTTGAAGGACAACCTGGGACAGAGAAGTCCTGATGTGTGCAGCATTCTCTGCAGTTGGCATCAGGTGAAACAACACCATCGGCACATCTGCCTCACATGGCCAGACAAGTCGGCATTGGCAGAGCATAGCTTCAGTAGGGAGCACCACCACCAACTACTGGACACCAAAGTCATCACCTCTGTACCCTGTTACGTGGACCAGAACATCAGGGAGGTGATTGGGTTCCATTCTGATGCTGTGACCAAGAGGATGGCCTGGAGTTGAGCAAGTCATGGAAGCCTGTCATTCATTTACTCCCTGAAGGAATGCCATTTCCAGGGCACCTCAGGGCACTGGTGGTCCTGAATTTGTTCAGAGTCTCCTTCCTTTTATCACCCTTGACTCTGCTGATACCCCTTCCCATGTCCTTAGGCTCGACTTATGACCTGGTACCTCTTCTACATCCCAGATTTTTGTAGTTTATTCTTTTCTTGTAGCATTATTAAACTTTTCTGGGCCACAAACTGACTGTCCTTCTTAACACTGGGTGTCCTAAATAGGCAGGTGTTCTCCTTCCACTTTGTACCCTTGACTTTATCCCCACTCTGCCTGTTCTCACTGCTTTACCCAAGATATCTCTCACATCCTTTTTGTCTCCTCTACTGCTGTAAAGTCTTTTTTTTTTATCACCTCTTCTCATTTTCATGTGTGTTCCAACAATGTCAGTAGTGCACAGCACACTGCCTTTTGACTCCTGTCACCTTCGTGCCCTCCATGTGCTACCTTATTTTTCCCCCCCACAGCATTATCTTTTTAGACTACCCTGAAAATGCATGCAGCAAAGTCGTGTGAAACATTGGTACCTATGTATGAGTCTACATGGCACCGTATCGTAGAAGACAGACATTTTTGGTGGTCCAATATCTTATCTCCCAAATATTTGTTTTAGGTGACATTATGGGGCATTATGAATGCAACGGTCGGCCAGTTGTACTGTAATGTGACATAATTCCTATACTCAAATACATACATTTAATTGTGGCAGTCAGAGGATTAAATACTTTTTAGAGCTTCTTGATTTTATGTATGTATGTATGGTCATATCAGCTCATTCAAAATCCATGCTAGGAACTGTCAAGCTTTTTTCATTTTCAAAGCTTTGGGAGTCTCCTCCCACCTTTCTGAATAAATGAAGTGACAGTGTTGCTAGGATAAGCAGATTTGCCAGGATGTGCTCACACTGGATGGTCTCACTGTGTGTTCTAAAACTATTGCTAACTGTCTTTCACCAACCATGCAAAGTACAACATGATAGAAGACAGGGGTGAGAGGGGAAGCTGGCTTAACACATTCGCTGCCAAAGTCGACCATGGTCGATTTAAGTATTTACGTTTTAAATTGCCAGCGTCGACTTAAGTCGCTCTAAAGTTTACTCTGCTCTTTTGCCTTAAATAGGCCACGCAAACAATAATTTCTGTCAGGAAACACATTTTACATCTTTATTAATCCCTAGCTGACAACTAGATAAAATATATGCATTTTATATATAATTATATTTTATAATTTATAAGACGACACACTAGTTGTTTAACATTCAAAAAATCGCTGGCAGTTTAACACCGTCGGGGATTTAAATGCCCGCCAGTGAAAGTGTGAAGATGTAGGGGAAGAGTTTTCCCAGAACAGTAGTTGAAGTGAAACTCTTGACTTACAGTTCAACATTTTGTGAGCTTTTAGCCTAATAGTTGATGCTGTGCATATATTAACTCTACCATTAAAGGACCAGGTTCTGAGTTGACAGTAGGCACCACTGGTCCAGAGTTGCATGTCAAGACCATTGCTACTAGTGCACTTTTTTTTTGGCATCTTTAGTCGACATTGGGACACTCATCATTACATTTATGAGTAAGTTGTCAAAGGCTTCCAGTCAGTGCACTACTACACGATATAAACGGCTTTCCTTGTCAACGTGGGTGGGTTCTGTTTGTAAAGTTGAGGACATATGCTTATTAGATTCCGACAAAATACGCTTGTTAGGCAATATATATATGTTACATTAGACTGTCTCTGACATGTTTCAGCTCTGATTGATCCATCTGATACACAGAATATTACATCACAATTCCAATTGCTTTCTGGATTGCAATTGTGCAAAATGATACTAATTGAAAAGACAAAGACAGATATTTGCATAAAGAAATAGGTAAAATACTAAGGTACATTCTGGCATGCCATTGCTCCATGTCTAAACTTTTTAGCAGATGGCACCTATTAAAGTCTAATGAAACAAATCCGTGTAAGTACAAGACAGATCAGTACATTGCTGTGATGCAGTTTGATATGTTGGTACTCTAAAGCAGTGGTATTCAACCTTTTTTGTTTGCGTACCCCCAGATATAATTTCTCTTTGACTTTGTACCCCCAAAGTTGTTGGTGCATAATTCAAGTTATACATAGTCTATAATCTACATCTAAAATAAGTTAAATAAATTACATCCAAAATAATGTATTAAATAATAAGTTTTAAATGAGAAAAATGAGCATCAAGCTATTAAATAGCAAATATATTATTGCCTATCATATAAAAATTAATAAAGGAACAAAGGTATTTTAGCAAAGCAAAATTATATGCACTATGTGGAATGAAATGAAACTAGCCACCCAGATAAGAATCGCAGAAAGGAGAAAGAGAGAAAAAAAATAGCGCTCCCAAATCGCATGTACTTAACGTCCGGGTCTCTTGTGGCTAACCGAAATCTGTTCCTGATTATTCAGCGTTTATCATGAAATAATATATTTTTTTAAATTTTACGTACCACCTAAGATGTCTTGGCGTACCCCCGGGGGTATGTGTACCCCAGGTTGAATACCACTGCTCTAAAGGGCATAGTGATATGTTGAAAGTGTGAAACTTGAGCAAGATGGTGAAGTTAACCTAGCAGTAAAACAAAGTACATCATGCTGATATTACCATTTTCTTTGTCATAGCATTGATGGTACAAGGCAAATGAGATTATATAGAATACCGCACAAAATTTTTTTCAGACAGCAATGTCTGTTAGGCTCATTTTTGTACATGCAAGATTTTAGGTGAGTAAACAATCTTCTGTCTGCCATGGTTTATGCAACATTTGCAACAGTGATAAAATTCAGTGTATAGATGTAGCAACCTGAATGTGTGTGGCAAATTGTAAATATGTCTCATATTTTCACTGATTTATCCAAGCATTTTACTGATGTTCATGTTTTTAAGTGATCATGAATGATTTGTATACTGCATTTAAAATTGAAGTATACACTATAACGTATATATTTTTTATTTTAACGAGGGTTTTAATTTTCCCGTTACTGCTTATAAGACAGTTTAATCCTGATCCTTTAAGTGCTTTCATACGTGGCCTTTGGTACGTTGAATATTCGCGCTAAAGAGGATCCGTGGAATGGATCTGATTATGCTCTTACTTTCTGTGCCTTACTCGGGAGACTTTACCTCTGATCCGTTTCAGAAGTTTATGCAAAATGGCACCACTAGTTCTCTTGGAATCGAATTCCAGAGTCGATTCCAACGCCTCATGGATCGGGACTATGTTTATGGCCCATTTAGGCTTATCAATTCTTATCACTGTTTAAGGGCATGTCATACCCGGTTTCCGCGTCGAGTGCAGTTTAATAGTGCCGGTTTTGTAGTCTGCAGGAAGTCGTGGTGTGGTAAGTTGTGCGGCAGTGTTCGCTATGAAATACACACTGGAACAAAAGATATTTATGTACGACAGATATATAAGACACAAGTCGTTTGTGGAATGTTGTGTGGCCTTTATACAAAAATATCCTGGCGTCAAGCTTCCAAGAAAGTCACTGGTTCGAAGATTAGTGAAAAACTTTCGCGAAACTGGCTCGTTGTTGGATAAAACAGACGAAGTCGACAAAGGGCAGAGCAAAAGTCCTGTACGAAGTAAGTTGCAAACAATTCACAAAACCTCGCGCCCCATTGCCGCTCAACTTAAAAGATCAAATGGACCAGTTACCAGAGCAGTAACGCGAGAAGTATTGGTAAGTTTATATAGGACCAATACGTTCAGTTGTTTGTACATGATAGGAAGACAGTAAATGTAAAGTGTAAATGCAGATCACGGGCCCACGTAGTTGTGTTCCCTTTGCTTAAATTAAGTCGCATAGGCAGTGAAATTGCAGTTTGATACTTAGCCCGGCTCCACCGATTCTCTCGAAACAGTGATGCCATGGCTCTTTCCTTGTGACAAAGTTTGGCTGAGTTTTATGTCCATATTAACCAGATAAATTTTAGAAATTATTTTAGGAGACAGGAAGATAAGAGCTTCTCAACTGAATCATGGCATGAATTCACAAAACTTATCCTCCCTGTAGCTGCTTGACGGTTGTAAATTTGATTTGTTACAGTCTTATGTATGTGAGGTTTGCCACATTCTCAAAGGATTTGTATTTACATGATGACTTTGTTCTGCATTTTGGTGATGAGACATGAATATACATACTGTTGCCTATTCCCAACATGTTCCTGAGTCTGTAATTCCATCAGCATTTGTCCTGTTCGCTTTCATTTTTGCTAGTAATTTAATGTTATTTTTAATTAATATACAGAGTCATAATGTTGCATCATATCTGAGTGTCTTCTGTTATGTGTTCAGGTGTCTGCCAGTGACACAGAAACACATCAGGAAGCTGTTCCATTCACATTTGTTGGAATCAAAGATGAAGTTGAGGTAAGCCTCAGGTTTCTGATTAGTTACAACTTTACTCATATTAGTGTGTATATTTATGTGGCTGTAAATTCAGAGTGAACCATGGGTATATCTTATGAGACTGTCTCGCAGTGTGCCAGCACATTGCATGAAGATTTTGTAGTTTAACTCCAGTTTATTGTTGAGGTAGGTGACAGGCAATACACAAAGAGTTCTTCAGATGGCACAGCTGTGAAGCCAACACATAAGTTATGCACCAGTCAGACCTTATTGGTCGGTCTGTCTGGTCGCTGGATATCGCCAGTTGATGTTGTCGTTTGTTCAGTTGCTTGAAGCATGTATCTTTAGAAGAAAGCAATGGCAGTGGTTGAGTTGTTTTATAATTCCATTGTAATATCAAATGAGAAGTTAGTGGTGAAATACTGAAACTCTGTTACGGCAACATGTATCTTAAAATTTGACAATTCCAAACTGTAACTCTGTGTTTAGAATGATATGGACACCGCTGATTTGGAGAGTGACTCTGACAGTGATATGCAGGAGCCATGTGATGAGACTCAGTTGGTATCTGTCAAAGAGGAGCCACCAGACACAAGCAGCAGTGAGTCTTCTGACAGCGATTCATCTGACAGTGATTTTAAAGAGGAAGTTGAGGTGAGTTTCTGAACAGAGAATGGTTATACTTTATTACTGCATGTCAAAATGGGGCAAGTTAGTACATAAATGTTGCTTCAAATTGCTCTTTGGTGTTAATGTCATGACAAAAGTGTAAGAGGTAAAGTTGTCCCTATGCATTTCATGAAGGACTGTGGATTAGAGGTGTACAGTCAATCCTCGCTATCCGCGTGTTTCGTGTTCGCGGGTTTGCAGATGGGCTCCAGCAAGGACAGGCTGCTTCCTTGTTCTCGCGGCTCTCATTTTTTATTATTTTTGTAATTAATAATGGCATCCAAGCGTAGTGCAAATGAAAGTGAAAAAGTTCCGTATTCGCATTTTCCGTATTCACGGGGTTTTCTAGGAACCTAACCCCCGCGAATAGCGAGGATTGACTGTAGTTCCATGCAGTCATAAGCCCGGCCTTAAAGACAGTGAGTGACCATTATTCATTAAAAGTTTACTTTTTCAGGCAATGTTTTGACAGTTATCATGAATTTATCAGTTGTTGCTGACATGATGATGGCAGTGAAAGCTTATAAATAACTGATATAAATAACATTTTCTGTGTGTGTTTAGGAAGACGTGGAAGGGGATGGAGGTTCAGACAGTGATGTACAGGGACACCATAGTGAGGCTCGACTGGTAACAGTGAAAGGGGAGCCACCAGACAGAAGCAGCAGTGAGTCCTCTGACGGAGAATCAAGACAAGAACCGTTCGCATGCATAAACATTAAACAGGAAGTTGAGGTGAGCTGGGTCTAGATTTCATTGCTGATGGACAGGTTATGTATTGCTAAACATATGCTGATGAACAGGTTATGTATTGCTGAAAATATGCTGATGAACAGGTTATGTATTGCTGAAAATATGCTGATGAACAGGTTATGTATTGCTGAAAATATGCTGATGAACAGGTTATGTATTGCTGAAAATATGCTGATGAACAGGTTATGTATTGCTGAAAATATGCTGATGAACAGGTTATGTATTGCTGAACAGATATGCTGACCGACAGGTTTACATTTTAAGGTGCGAAACGATTCTTTTTGCTCAATATTTTGTACTCTGATTACATGGATAGTTTAAAGAGTTGCATTTATTCTTAACAGTGTTGTATCAACTGCACAGGTTGTTTAGTGTAAAATGATATTTGCGGGTAATTAAGAAGCCGCAATCAGTAGCTAACTCCTTAGCAACAGGGAGAGTTAACCCTGTTTGTCCAAAATATCGGTACCTATCTACCAAACCACACAGCTTCACATACCAGTAGACACTCGTCTTAATCCCTTATCAGCAGTTCACAAATACATCTGCAAACAGCGTCTCAAGAGGGAGTATATTTCAGTTCAAATTTAATGATCGTTTGTTGGGTAAAGTTCACCCAGTTTACACCAGATGTCACTTGCCATGTTGCAGTGCTTGCAGTAAGCCTCAGATACAGACAGCAGCCCATTAAGTGTTAAATTGTTGACTTTACACACATTTTATAAAATCCACTCACACAGGGTTAGTACCACCATGACGATAACCTCAGATGTCATATCTTGTGTATACAGTAATGAACTTTTGAGTTCTGTAAAAGGTGGGAAATTTCTCAACTATCTGACCAACTTTTAGCTTATATAGGTTTTCAGGCCATCCTGGCAAGTGATGCTCAAATAATAACTTTCTGTATTTTACAGTACCTAAGGCCATAAGTCTGTTCCATTTCAGAGGAATGTGCTGCCTTCAACTTCAGAGTGACTCAGTTTTATCTGGATACTGAAGTGATTGGGAGGAAAGAGGTTGATTGTACGTAGGAAAGTTGCAAGGATTGTGGCTTGTCAGAGCTTCAGAAAGGGAAGAGGGGTAATCTTCTACAGAGCCAGTAGGAATTGAGAGTGCAAAGTGAAACCACCAGGGTAACAAACAGTTCTTTACAGTGAGAACTAATTGTCTTCTGGACTTTGTCCGTTGTCCAGATAAAATATAAAATCACGACGTTTCGGAAACTGCTTTTTCCGTCTTCAGGTGAAGGGAGGGGAGACACCTACTCAGATGGGTCCTTTAGACCCAGCTAATCTCAATCACAATCTTTTCAGGTCCATGAATGATGAGAAATGTGACTGTGAACTTCCTAAGAAAGACGCTTCTTCGTGGAGTTAGCAATAGGTTTTAGATTCAGCTTAGGTTTGAGGCAATTTATGTTCAGAATTTTATGTTATATTGCAAATTGTTATGTTGTAAATGCTGCAGGATGATGTGTACGTCAATGGGGTGCAGAGTGATTTAGATGGAACAGAGCATTGCCACAGTGAGGCTGTGATGGCGTCGAAAGCAACAAGTGGACGTAAGACACGGAAAAATAAACGAATGCAGCAACAAGATATGTTCACGTCTGTTAAAGTAGAATGTGTACTTGAGGTGAGCTTTAATACTGTCAAGTATCATTTCACAGTCAAAAATTCCATTCAAAAATGGAAATTTGGTTATTAAAAATAAATAATGTCATAGTACATTGCATTTCACGTGCGTCTTATTTGTTCAGTGTATATAAAGGTCGAACTGTTCTCTTTCCTGTTTCGTACCATGGATGTAACACAGAACACCCAGAGGTACCAAATTTACTTCATACACGTGCAGATACGTACAGCAGCCATGGCTGTTAAAGCAGTGTACAAGTATAATGATATAATATTTGGATAATGCATATTCTCATTGCTAAATTTTTATTTAATTTCATAAGTAAATTTAGTTTCTAAATTTAATATTATTTCTTCTTTATACAGTATTAGCTGCTGTGTATTGTGCTGCTGACGCGGAAAGTAAGCACATCAAATGCCATTAGCAGGTGCTTATGCTTATATCATGTAACAACCCATCCAGTTTTAAAATTGTCAATTTTGTGTGTTTCTACTTACAATGTAGGCTTTGGTTTTCAGTAGAAACAAATTCTTGCTAATGTTCGTCTTATAACTAGTCAGGCACCTCACGTTGAGAAGCTGTGAAGTAGTATGTTTCCTTCCTGAGACTGTTGCAGTACCCGTGACATTTCTTCACTTCTCTAATTGGTCATCACAAAGAGATGAGCATTTGAAATTGTTGATTGATTAACTCACACCAACAAACGCACCAAAACAAGTTTGTCACTGATTTCTTTATTAAAAGTTTACCCCAATACGCATTTCGGCAACTATATTTCCATCATCAGGGGGGATCGTTGGAGTTTGTTCATAGACCAATGTGCTTTGTTACATCAGAACAGTTGCGTCAGTATTCGTTATTACCGCTTTGTATAAAATTATATAAAATTGTACAATAGTAGCGCTGTTAAATTGCTAAAATTAATAGTAAAACAGTGTGGTATATTATATTAAACTACATGCTGTGATATAATTCATAAATTATTGGCAGCGTGGTCCGGTGTGCTGTTTTGTGCCGGTTATCTGTGTGTATTGCTGTACGGTAGAACCTCCTACTTTCGTGTCTGCGTGGTTTGTGGTTTGAAATTGTGTAAACCCACTGATTTCATGTTGCACACTGTTTATAGCTGTGGCAAAACCTCATTATTCACAAGACTAAGGAATTATTATTTTGTTAAATGAACTGCAGGATGAAGAAGCAGCTAAGTAAGAGGTGCTGAAGAACAAGGAATTTATCATGATGTTGAGGATGAATATAGACTCAGGTAAATATAAGAATGTAAATATATGCATATATTTCAGCAGTATAAAATAAATATTTAATTAGAATATATACAATAATACAAGCTACACATTGGAATTTTTACGGGGAAAAATTAGTGATGTCTTTACATGAATAGAATAAGCATGTAAGGACTCTCAGGTTTTGGTATTCTGCGTTATGATGCTGTGTACTCTGGTCAGTGATGGGGCAAAGTTTTGTATGAACATAATGCCTATAGGTCCATCTGAAACATTGCTAACCAGCTACCAGACTTCATGGTGTCAAAAACCATAAGACACACTCAGAACTTCATCATGTCCTTGAGAACCTCAACTTTGAGATGTAAGGACTTGACTCAGTCCCTGGAGGACTCAACTTCTGTCACATTCCTACCCTGCATCCATACAACCTTCAACCACATAAACAGGATGCTGTCTGGGCACAACATTGTGCCAGCCTGTGCCCTAGGAAGATCTCAGTTTCTGTCAACATTTGAAGGACAACCTGGGACAGAGAAGTCCTGATGTGTGCAGCATTCTCTGCAGTTGGCATCAGGTGAAACAACACCATCGGCACATCTGCCTCGCATGGCCAGACAAGTTGGCAGTGGCAAAGCATAGCTTCAGCAGGGAGCACCACCACCAACTGCTGGACACCGAAATCATCACCTCTGTACTCTGCTACAGGGACCAGAAAATCAGGGAGGTGATTGGGTTCCATTCTGATGCTGTGACCAAGAGGATGGCCTGGAGTTGAGCAAGTCATGGAAGCCTGTCATTCATTTACTCCCAGAGGGAACGCCATTTCCAGGGCAACTCGGGGCACTGGTGGTCCTGAATTTGTTTGGAGTCTCCTTCTTTTTGTCACCCTTGACTCTACTCTTCCCTCTTCACCATTTCATTTGGCCCAACTCACTCCCCAGTATATCCACTTCATCCTAGATTTTTGTATTTTAGTGTTTTCCTTAGTATTTTGGTGCTTTTCTGGACCACAAACTGAATGTCTTTCTCAACACTGGGTGTTCTAAATAGGCAGGTGTTCTCCTTCCACTTTGTCCCGTTGACTTTATCCCCACTCTACCTGTTCTCACTGCTTTACGCAAGATATCTCTTGCATCCTTTTCAGCTCGTGTATACCCATGAAACATTTTTATCACCTCTTCTCATTTTCCTGTGCTTCATCAGTGGTCCTGACCCACAGCACTCCTGTCACCTATCCTGTCCCCATATATGAGGCATGTACAACTGAAACTCATTTGAGGATGCTCATGGACGAAGATATTGCAGAAGTTGAAAGAAATTACCACAGGCATTCAGACAAAGAGTCCTGCTGGTACAGAAGTCCTGACTGCAAAGAGTTCCTTGGGCAGCTGTCTGAACCACTCTACCATGGCCTCTTGCACACTATCATTGTACGTGAACTTACAGTCTTCGATGGCTCTCTTTGATGTGAAAGTCTCATGGTGATAAGTCTGGGCTGCATGCAGGATGTTTGAACACCTCACATTGCGTGGTGTTCAGTTCGTCCTGAACTCTTTGGGCCGCATGTCGAGGGAAGTAGTTGTGCAGTAGGATTATTCTGTGAATGAGTTTACCCTGGCATTCGTTCCTGATCTTTGTATGCAGGTTTTGTGGCGTTACTTATGTCATTGCACGAGTTGAAGCCCAGAACCAAGGGTCCCTTGCTGTGAAAGAACGTGGTTAACGTCACTTTACCCGCGGATGCTTGTTACTAGAATTGTTTTGTCCGGGGGGTGGAGTGGGGTGTCTCCATTGCTAGAGCCCTTTGTGGTGTGGATATCCATGGATTTATCAGTAGATATCCACAACAATATTTTCGTGGTGGATAAAAATTTTATGTAAGCGTGGATTGTGGATGAGATTGAGGATTAGTCCAGCAATGAAGCTGTCCAGCTGCAACATGTACAGTGTTAGTGATCACAGCAGATGAAGTGTCTAATTACAGGCATAAGATCGTTCAGTCTACTGAGATATGTGATCGTCTTGCTTGGTGGTGTCAACCAGATAAAGAATTCCCAAATATTACGAAGGTAGCCTCTTTCATTCACACCATGCTGGCATCAAGCACTGCCTCTGAGACAAGCTTCTCCACTGCAGGATGCATGATGCCAGATTTATGCACCTTTCTCAAACCCAGTGCAGTTGGAATTTTTTTCTGAACAACAGTCTCCTGAAATAGGTAAACTGCAGAATAAATATTGTATCTTATTATTAAAATGGTGTTGTCAGGTTTACTGACAGTTTCTAACTACATCCATTTACCTTTCGCAGTGCTTGGTGCAGTGCTGTCAGTGACGAATGACGTGTGATAACTCCTTAAGCTGCAAAGAAGATGTAAATGTGATTGAAATTTATAGCCAATACTAATCTGTAAAATAATGTTATTTTAATAGCATTGGATGTGCCGTATGCGAAACAAATAAATCTGTACATGCTTTTATTAATTTAAGTGTATTGTTTCTAATTTCTGCCTCCCAGTCTTGTAAAATGTCTGGATTTATGCGGTGATGAATTTTATGGATTGACTTTACATTGAAATTATTCCGTTACAAAAGAGTTGTGTTGTTGTTGTTATATTTATAACATAAATCATAATTCCGTCTGCAGAATCAGATAAGACCTTGATAAGGAGCTTGTGGTTGTGTAGCGGGTGCTGTCACTACTTTATCCATCTGCACTGGGCTCTATGCATTGCATACCTGCTGCCTTTCATGTAGTTTTAAAATGGTGGCACCACATCTTATCACCTTTCACGATGGGCCACCGAAATGCTTGTCCTCAGTATGGTACTGCTGCAAAAGTGCTAACGGTATTGGCAAGCAGTGCTGCTTATTTTTATGTACCAGTAAACATGGGACGCACTTGGTACGTGTGATCTTCTAGATCCTGTAGGATTGCTTGCACACTGCAGATGCTGATGTTCTGATACTGTTGACAGGAGCCAAATGGTCTGACATTTGACCTCGTGCACAGCATTGTTAACTGCATTTTTCTCTGAATTAACAGTATATTGGACCTGTTCTAGTCTCTTCGTGTCCACCATTCAGTGCTTGCCAATTTGACGTGTACAGAGCTGATCCACCACTGTTATCTGTGCTGCACATGCAACACCATAGATGGTACACATGCATCTGTGAATTTCAGCAGATTTACATCCTTTCTGACGAATAAATTGAAGCACCGGCATCTAGTTGTATTTGGATACGTTCAGCACCTGGTGTGCTATGTTTAACCCGTTGCAGCTGGAATTAAATGCCCGGTGTTATCTCCAGTACATCATAACATAAATGAGAGCTGCACAATAGAGGTGATGGCCAGTAGGGACATGTGGTGTTTTGAGCATTGAGCATTGCACTCGCTTTACAGCTCGGTGGTGCTCGGTACCAAAGGTTTAAGCTGTCCTGTAATCTTGTTCCTATTAGCTAGCCACCCAGCTGACAATACTGTTCTTCACACACGTCTGCCAGTGTGTTAAACATGTTAAACTCTCAGCTGCATCATCTACATTGTTGCATGACACCACGAACGGTGGCTAGTTGTACGTGCCTCATATCTACTACATTCGGAGCAGTTCATCTGACACCCAAGCTAGGGGCTATAGAAGTTACTTTTTATTCAGAGCTTTCGGAGTTTGTCCCACCATCATTCTCCACGAAGGGTAAGCTGAGTTGCCAGATTGTGCTCACATTGGTTGGTTTTACCACATGCTGAAAAATTGTTGTTGACTATTTTTCAGCAACAGTGCACTTTAGAAGGTGATGGCTGATGCAAGAGAGAGAGGAGAGGAATGGCTAGAGAATAAATTCTTCCCAAAACGGTGGTGGAAGTAAAAATCTTGCGCATAATTCACATATTTTCTGAGGTTTTAGATCCATCGGTTGTACTCTGCCTTTGTGAGCTTAGCAGTCAGTGTTTTTCTGTTGTGCTGTTACATTATAACTGTGTTGTTTTTGCTACACAGTGTCTAATTTTTCAGCTGTTCATGTTGCAACAATCAAAAACAAATTACTGGGAATATATATATATATGTACTGAAATAAGTTGTTACAAGCACTTTGGAACAGTAGCATATCCGTCTCAACATATTGATCTGAGAAGATGTTAAAAGGATGAATTCAGAAGTCAACATTCACATGCAGGTGATGTGGTGTCTAAGTTCGCCTGCACATAAGACGGTACGGACACACAGTGTTGTACCAATGACAGATGGTTTGTGGAGTTACCAGATGAATGCATGTGCTACAGATGTCTGCATGTTCTTAATATCAGACGTCTTATGATGCTTGTTAAGGATTTGTTGTTGACAGAGTGGCAGTGTAGCAGGTATTTCTTTGAGCTGTTTAGTGTTACGTTGTCAGCTGTCATTCCACCATCTGTCATGAGAGACAAGTGCAGTAGGTGGTACTATCAAGAACTTCCATTTCAGTGCACTACTGTGTGATAAAAATGTCTTTCCTTGTCAGTACTTTGCTGCAACATGGGTGGGTTGTGTTTATACAGTAAAGGGCATGTGTTCATTAGGTTCCAACAAAATACACGTGTTAGGCGATATGTACAGGGCATAAACAAAAGAATGGTGCGGTTTCAATAGTATTCACTATTGAAACCGCACCATTCTTTTGTGTATACCCTGTATATACCTTATTATGTTACATTAGACTTTCTCCAACATGTTTCAGCTGTAATTGAGCCATCTGATATACAGAATGTTACACCAGAATGCCAGTTGCTTTCTTGATTAGGAGTGGAAAATGATCGTATCTGAAAAGACAAAAGCAGATATTTCCGTCAAGAAATAGGTAAAATACGAAGATACATTCTGGCATGACGGTCCTCGAAGAAAATAAAATTATGCAAAACAGTTGGCAACTTTGCTTTGGAATATGCCATTAGGAGGGTTCAGGCAAACCAGGAGGGCTTGAAATTAAATGGTACACATCAACTTCTAGTTTATGCTGATGATGTTAATATATTGGGCGGAAGCGTACATGCTATAAAGAAAAACACAGAAGCTTTAGTAGTCACTAGTAATGAGATTGGTCTAGAAGTAAATGCTGAGACAACTACGTGCATGGTCATGTCTGGAGATCAGAATGCAGGACAAAATGACAACATAAAGTTAGATAATAAATCCTTTGAAAGGGTGGAACAGTTCAAATATTTGGGAACAAACCTAACGAACCAAAATTCCATTCAGGAAGAAATTAAGAGCAGACTGACCAGAAGCAAACACTAAGTGTCTTGTGTTCTTGTAACCTTTTTCCAGGCAGGGACAGGTATTTTCTATCAGCATTACTGGAAGCTGTACACAGTGATGATGTTGGTTGAGGCACAGCGCTACAAGCCGGAAGGTCGCAGGTTTGATTCCAGATGGGGTCATTGGGATTTTTCATTGACTTAATCCTTCCGGCTGCACTATGGCCCTGGGGTCCAGTCAGCCTCTAAGAGAAATGAGTACCAACGATATCTCCTGGGGGATGAAGGCAGCCGGTGTGTAGGGCTGACAACCTTACCACCTTCAGGTGCCAATTGTCTAGAAATTCTGTGAGCCTTAACCTCCTGGAGCCCTAAGGGTCTGTACAGGGATTGCTTATTATTGGAAGCCGTAGAGCTGCTGTCAGAATCGGTGGCGAAGTTTTTTGGCGCTAGTAACATTCACATATGGAGTGCGAGGACAGGGTTTAACTTTCACACAGCCCTCTTGCCGGAACACATGAGGTTTTGGGATGTTCACCAGCTTATTCATTCTGTCATTCAAATGAGGCATTTTATCCTGCTGCTACTGCTGCGTATTAACTGATGTCACGACAGGTTAGAACAGGCTGCATGTTATTGGTATCCACATTTTGTCCTCCCTTCTGTTCTAGTATACACCAAGGCCTTGTTTTAGGCCCGTTTGTTTTACACCTTTTTTGTGTTAACGGCCCTTACCAATTTACACCACGTTCTAATTTACACCCTCTCATTTTCGTTTTAACGCTCTTTGGCTGATAGATTTTATATTAGTCTCACCGTGCATTTTTTACAATTCACTGTTTACAAACCAACGAAATGCACTACACTTTCAGTTTTATTATTTATTCATCAACCCCTACATATGTTTCGGTCTTATGTAAGGCCATCTTCAGGGGGTTCATAAACTACGTTAACTTTACATCCAATGTTGGATTAGGGGTTGATGAATAAATAATAAAACTGAAAGTGTAGTGCATTTCGTTGGTTTGTAAACATTGAACTCTTTGGCTGGTTTATTTCCATTTATTTAAGTCTTTTTTTTTTTTCTTGTGGGAATATAATTTTTTATTTATGCCCTCTTTTTCAGGGACATGGCTGGGGCATAAAACAAGGCCTTCGTGTATGTGGACTCTCCTCAAATCCACACGCGGCAGAATACCGTGACATCACTGCAGCGTCTCTACCCACCATTACTCTCTTCGGTGTTCCTGCATGAGCCAGGTTTGGTTTCACAGTGGTGACTAGAGATGGAGACAGAATGTTTTGAATGCACTCTGCCACAGGACGTTCAGTCTTTTTATAATTTAAAGGTGTTTTAGTATGTGACACAATTTTAGTAGGTTTGAATGGGCATTTCTTGACACTGACAGGAATCAGTTTTGGAATAGAAGTAGCATGAGGCATAGCCTTCACTGGAACCTTAATAAAGGACTTCTTTTCTAACTCCTCACAATCTGACAAAAGTTCAAGAGTCACGGTGACACAACAGTTTACTGTGGAACTTGCGAAAAGGAATGCTGTCTGATTTTACAAAACAAATTGTAATGGGCCTCACCTGCCAATACAGTTGTAACATTACCACAAATCACACCACAAGGGGGATGGTTCAGAATTCTTGTGTGATACAGCCGAGGTAGATGCCTCAGACCTCGAACAACCACAACTGTGATTCGTATTGCATGTCTGAGTATCATCTGTAACGTAGTGATTGTTTTCACCCTCGTTAATAGCACCCCTAAAATCATTAAACTCTGATATCTCACTAAGTGCCTTAGGAGTTGACATACTGTGACAAAAGGGTCTGCTTGTCAGTCATGTCGGGGCACTCGTTGTCATTACCACTGAGCATGTAATCCATCCCATACTTAACAGCATTTCCATCTCCTCTACAAGAAAACAAGGGAGAAATTACTAAAGGCAGGTATGGCCGTATCGTTCAACAAAGTATATGAGATTAATCAATTGACACTTAAATATGTTCATATTGAAATGAATGGCAACAACAGTTAAATTGAAAACACTGAAAATAGAAGCCATTAAATTTAGATGAAACCAAGAATTGAAATTTCCATACAATGAAAACCAAAAATGCAATGAACATCTTTGTAACATTTATTTAAAATGTGCTAACCAATGGCAAGGATTATGGAATTGCATACAAACATCTATAATTGAAAACTTAATGAATGAAACCCTGTACAAAAAACTAAAGTTAGACAATCTACATAAAACACACAACATATAATAACATCAAAATACAGTCTCACGCAATACGTACATTGTACACACAAGTCCAAAACCTTTTAGAGGTGACTTCAATAAATCATGATTATGTCTCAATTAGAGCTGAAACATATGGGAGTAACTTGACTTTTTGTTCACCGTGCATTATGGTAATATGTAAATGGATATGTCAACCAACAACTGCACTAATTAAGTTTTATTTAACACTTTACAATTGCCCTACATATGTTTCGGTCACGGGGTGACCATCATCAGGGGCTTCGTACGCACGTATGTGCACTTCACTTCACTTGTCCATTGTTTATTAAGTTATGCGTGGGGGTTATTTTTTGTACACTGTTCCACGATAGTGGGTACCATTGAAATTGTGTATTATGATCGTAAGTTGACGTAATTTGCGTTCATTTGCATGAAACCCCCACGCATAACTTAATATACAATGGACAACGTGAAGTAAAGTGCACATACGTGCGTACGAAGCCCCTGATGATGGTCACCCCATGACCGAAACATATGTAGGGCAATTGTAAAGTGTTAAATAAAACTTAATTAGTGCAGTTGTTGATTGACATATCCATTTATGTATGGAAGTAAATCTAGCATAAGATAATAAGATGTATGTATATTGCCTAACAAGTATATTTAATAATAGAGCTAATAAATTTTGAAGGAATACATGGAAGATGTAAATTATTAAGACATAGTAATGTATCAGAAGCATGAAGTTTGAACAAGTTGGTGAGCATAACCTAGCAGTAGAATGAAGCATATCATGCTAATGTTCTTATCATTATTTTGTTTTTTTACAGTGTTTATGGTACATGACATGCAAACAGCTTTAATTATGTTAGAAACTGTACCGGTTAGAATGATACACAAAACGCTTCTGATAGTCCAGTGTTTATTCGGCTCAGTTTTCATATGTAAGAACTTATGTGAGTCGGCACACTTTCTTTCTGCCATGGTTCATTCAACGGTTGTAACGCTGGTAATGTTCAGTACGGTCATTGCCTGGGTTACGTAAGCCATGACTTACATATACTCGTTTTTATCCATGTAAAAATGTTCAAGGTCCATAACTGTTACATTACACCTGACAAATAAACTTCCATTATAAGGGATATTTTTTAAAAAGTGAAACACATGTAAAAGAAAAATTGTGTGGCACAAACTAAGGTTTCATTTCCATGCTTAGAATTTTTTTATGTACCTACAGTCATCCCTCGCGTCTTGTGGGCGTTAGGTTCAAAGATCCCCCCACGAAAAACGAAAATCTGTGAGTAATTGACCCCCCCCCTCTCAAACCCCCTCCAAAAAACAATGTTTTAGTATTTTTTAGTTTTTCTCTGTGATACTCAATTTTAATGTTTCTTTTTTGTTTAAATCCCTTTCAGTCATTTAATGACAAAATAATGATCACTTTTTATGTACTTTTGATGTTATTTTATGACTGTGAGGGGCACGTCATGCCTGTATTGCATGACCAGCTGCACCACTTCTAAAAAAAAAAAAAACTTCTACAATATTCCTGGAAAGTAGGTTTTTTTTTTTATTTTTATTCTTGAGGCAATCCCGCGGATTTGTGAAACTGTCAGCTATAAACCCGCTTTGTTAGTATCTCAGTATAGGATTATCAGTATACACACACATACAGGGCATACACAAAAGAATGGTGCAGTATCAAAAGTGAATAAAAAATGTATTTCTCACCTTACACGGGCACAACATACACCGTCAGCGGCGGCAACTGTCCAAGTTTCTCGTTTGGTAATTACAATCCTTCAATGTGTGCACCCTGGGTCACACGACACACATCCACACGGTAATCAAACTCATCCCAGAACACAGAAAGCCTTCTCCTGCTGCAACGCCATCTTTGAAACTGGGCCCGCGGCCACGCAGTAAGCATGAGAAGCGAACTGCTGGTAGCGCATGAGAAACTTGGACAGTTGCCGCCGCTGACGGTGTATGTTGTGCCCGTGTAATGTGAGACATAAATTTTTTATTCACTTTTGAAACCGCACCATTCTTTTGTGTATGCCCTGTATATACTATGTGAATAAATTTTGTGTGTGTGTGTGTGTGTGTGGTGGGTAGCGGATCAAATTCTGACACAACATAAAATTTTATGTATTTAATATTGTTTTCACCGTGCATCCCGTATACATAAAAAGAAGACCAACTAGATGCACAATCACTATTAAAAAAACTTTAATAGTAGTATTACATTAAACACGACTTGTTTCGGTCAGGTACCCTGAAGATGGTCAGGTACCTGACCGAAACATGTCGTGTTTAATGTAATACTACTATTAAAGGTTTTTTAATAGTGATTGTGCATCTAGTTGGTCTTCTTTTTGATAAAATTTGAAGTTGTGTAAAGATCTGCAAAACAGAACCCTTACGTAAGTCAGGCAATTCTTGTATATAGAGTTAGCAACTGTTGACCTGTATGCCTGTCACAGATTGTAAATATACATTTCCTATTTTTACCATGATATATCCCAGTGTTTTATTGAATTTGTGTTCTTAAATTGAGTGTCCACAGAGGATTTGATATTCTGCCAGTTTATTTGGTCTCTTAAGCCTTCAGGATTTTACTTTGGGCTTCCCTTTCTTTCCTAATACATCAAGATCTGCTGCTTTGCTGCGTATGAAGGATGTTAAATAATTAAGGTTCCATTAGTCATTAACCTTTGTCCCAGTTTCTTCTGTTAGTTTGGCTGCATGTCACATGATGCTAAAATATGCATGTACTGAAAGACAGTTAATTATGTCTTTCAATTAAATTCTTATTCAGTCTGGGTATATCAGTGGGAACTCCCTTGTTATTGGCATAATATTGGGTTGTTACAGTTTGCAAGAGCGCGCGGTGGCGTAGTTGGTTGAGGCACTACGCTACAAACCGGAACGTCGCAGGTTCGATTCCCGATGGTGTCATTGGAATTAATTCCTTGACATAATCATTTCGGTCGCACTATGGCCCTGGGGTTGACTCAGCCTCTAACAGAAATGAGTACCAGGAATATTTCCTGGGGGGTAAAGGCGGCCGGTGCGTAGGGCTGACAACCTTACCACCTTCATGTGCCGATTGTCTACAAATCTGGGAGCCTCGACCTCCTGGACCCCTCAGGGCCTGTCTAGGCCTGTAATGGGGTTGCTTTACCTTTACAATTTGCAAGAAGCTTGTATTTGGTGCACAGTGAGTTGAAATGTTGATACAGTAGAGATATTATATGTTGATACAGTAGAGATGATATATACTTTATTTCAAGTATAAAATACTACAATTACTTTACAGAACAAACTGTTTTTCAAACCAGACATCAGCAATGACCATTATGATTTTATATGAATTTGATATCCACTGCTATTAACATGATTATCAGACCAGCAAGGCAAGGTTTTTGTTCTGATGATTTCTATGTTATTAACTTTTTACAACTTCAAGGCTGAAATCAGTGAAAAATAATAAAAAAATTTACATCTAGGTGACAGAATATGTTCTTTTGAGATATATTATACATTTTGCATTTTATTGCTACATACGTGTGATGATGGGGTTGGAAGGATCGCTTAATTCTTGCTGGTTCTTGTAAAGCGCTGGTTTTTAATCGACATATTTTGTGGTGAAACTAGGAAATCCCAGTTCAGTGGCGTCTAAGTTGGTTAAACCTTCAGCACTCAGATGTGACTTGTGAAATTTTGTTAAACATGTCATAGTGAAAAAAAAAACGAAGTTTCAAAAACATTTGATAATCAACATTCGTTTTCCGCCGCTAGTAGATGGCGTAATTTCTCGGAGTTTATTCCCTTCGTTCACATTTCAAGTGACACTTCAGCCTTTTGCTGTGTGAAACGTCTTTATGTCTTTCCAGAATGGCGATTCCCGAGTGAGGATTTCGTCTGAATTTTTACACCAATCGTGTATTTGTTGCGTGAAGTGAGCGTAAATCAAGTTGGTGTCGGATGTTCCGCAAGCGAGTCCAATTTCTCGTTTTGTTTGTTCTTCAAGTACCTGGTCATCTGCCTGTCCAGTAACAAACCAAAACTTTGACAGAAACTCTTTATAATGTGACAGATCTCCCAGGTCTTTTAGCTCCTTTTGCAATTTGCTCATTTCAATTACGCCTGGCAGAGTTATAGCCTTGCTGTTCCACACTTTCTTGATGAAACCAAGCACTTTGTGCTGAGTTGTCAGTTTTGAGTTGTACCTCACATCAGCCAACAGTTGTTTGTATGTTTCAAAGTTTTCAAACACTTCATGAACTTCTGGGAATTTGTCCTCGGAGAAACGGAGACACTTTCCTCCGGAACAAATCACTTTCTGCCACGCGGTATTGCCAACGTTGTTTCCATTTTCGTGATACATTTCAGCATTTGTATATGCAATAAAGATGCTGTCCTCAAATCTGCCATAGTTTTGTAAGTATTTATTTTGTATCCATTGCTTCTTCATTTCACAAAATGCCTTGCAGTATCTCAGTAGGCTGAAGTCTCCTTTCAGCTGAAGAATCTGCGATATCTCTATGTTCTTAGTAAACCATGGACAGTCTTTCAGTTGAAGAAACATTGTGTACCCTCCAAGTTTCAGAATTATGTCATTAAACATGCTGAGGGTGTCCGTTTGCGTGTGTGATGCCATTTGAAACCTCTCCATCGTGTTTATGGCTCGAGTAAACAGCAGTGCAGCCACATTAACTTTGAATGGCGTCACGACGTTTGGCACTCGAGCTTTCTTCATGTGTGTTTCTTCTGTGGGCAGTTGGCTAGCCTGGAATGCAAAACAGTTGTTTTAAATATGTGTATATAAGATAGGGACAGGTGGCGGGCTGTTGTGAGTGCGGTAATGAACCTTCGGGTTCCATAAAACGCGGGAATTTCTTGACTAGCTGAGGAACTGTTAGCTTCTCAAGAAGGACTGTGCTACATGGAGTTAGTTATGGAGTTAGTGTATATAAGAATTATCTTTTGTACATGTAATATAGGAGGACTAACACTAGACCTGATTTCTGGGAATTGGCTTTTTAAATTTATTACTTTACGATTTTTTAACGAAGCAAGTTGGCTGAAGCAGTAACACACACAACTGAAGTGTGACGTGTGTGAACTTCCAGTTTTGGTGGGGACTTTTATGTTTTTTGTGGGTTTTCCTCAGTTTCTGCAGAATTGCTACTGTAGCACCTTGCACTAGGCCGTGACTGCTTCCTTCTACATTCTTACCAATTCATTATTCACTTGTTATCCTCTGTGTTAAGAACCAAGTTCATTCAGTAAAGCATAAACAAATATATAAATCACTTAACGTATACAGTAAAACCCCTATTTAATGAATTGCTGGCGGTTTAGAATATATTTCACTAAATTGAGGTTTTCATTAAATTGAGGTTTATTTGTTTATATTGAGCTATTGTCGGGACGTGAAAAAATCATCACTAAATCCGGGATTTCACTAAATGCGGTAACATTAAATCGGGGTTTTACTGTATTATTAAGCATGTGCGCCGTCTCATCAGGCATTGTTTAATGCTTATCTACCCAGCTTGTTGTTTTGTACCTCAAAACACAAATTTCAAAGCTTTCCCTCGACCGTGTTGATGTGAACCGCTAGACAAACACGTCTGTTACACAGCTGGTTTGAAGTGACGTGTAAAATGATTCGTTTTGTTTCTGCGACAAATAAATATCAGGATGAAAAATTTCTAAACTGGTAAGAAAGTAATTTGGACAGATTTTGTTGTTATTCAAAAAGCCGTCACAAAGAATGAAGAGCGGGTTACATTTTGTGATTTCGGCTCGTTATCTTTTGTCTGTTTAAAAATGTCAAGTCTAAGATTCACAAAACTAATTTTACAGTCTCTTTTATGTTGGTGCCAACATTAGTCTGTGAGTATATTGTTATTATTATTATTATTATTATTATTATTCGTTTCCGTGCATTAGTCAACAACTGTATGAAATAATCCAACAAAATGCACATTTTTTACATTTTGTTGGATATGTTTTATAGAATTAGTCGCTGACATTAAGGGAAGGACACGGACTGAGGGTGAAGGTTACTGTGTTCTGAGATGTGACACCCTGTAGTCTGGTATATGTACTGTGTTCTGAGATGTGACACCCTGTAGTCTGGTATATGTACTGTGTTCTGAGATGTGACACCTGTAGTCTGGTATATGTACTGTGTTCTGAGATGTGACACCGTGTAGTCTGGTATATGTACTGTGTTCTGAGATGTGACACCCTGTAGTCTGGTATATGTACTGTGTTCTGAGATGTGACACCGTGTAGTCTGGTATATGTACTGTGTTCTGAGATGTGACACCCTGTAGTCTGGTATATGTACTGTGTTCTGAGATGTGACACCGTGTAGTCTGGTATATGTACTGTGTTCTGAGATGTGACACCCTGTAGTCTGGTATATGTACTGTGTTCTGAGATGTGACACCCTGTAGTCTGGTATATGTACTGTGTTCTGAGATGTGACACCTGTAGTCTGGTATATGTACTGTGTTCTGAGATGTGACACCGTGTAGTCTGGTATATGTACTGTGTTCTGAGATGTGACACCCTGTAGTCTGGTATATGTACTGTGTTCTGAGATGTGACACCGTGTAGTCTGGTATATGTACTGTGTTCTGAGATGTGACACCCTGTAGTCTGGTATATGTACTGTGTTCTGAGATGTGACACCGTGTAGTCTGGTATATGTACTGTGTTCTGAGATGTGACACCCTGTAGTCTGGTATATGTACTGTGTTCTGAGATGTGACACCCTGTAGTCTGGTATATGTACTGTGTTCTGAGATGTGACACCTGTAGTCTGGTATATGTACTGTGTTCTGAGATGTGACACCGTGTAGTCTGGTATATGTACTGTGTTCTGAGATGTGACACCCTGTAGTCTGGTATATGTACTGTGTTCTGAGATGTGACACCGTGTAGTCTGGTATATGTACTGTGTTCTGAGATGTGACACCCTGTAGTCTGGTATATGTACTGTGTTCTGAGATGTGACACCGTGTAGTCTGGTATATGTACTGTGTTCTGAGATGTGACACCCTGTAGTCTGGTATATGTACTGTGTTCTGAGATGTGACACCCTGTAGTCTGGTATATGTACTGTGTTCTGAGATGTGACACCCTGTAGTCTGGTATATGTACTGTGTTCTGAGATGTGACACCGTGTAGTCTGGTATATGTACTGTGTTCTGAGATGTGACACCGTGTAGTCTGGTATATGTACTGTGTTCTGAGATGTGACACCGTGTAGTCTGGTATATGTACTGTGTTCTGAGATGTGACACCGTGTAGTCTGGTATATGTACTGTGTTCTGAGATGTGACACCGTGTAGTCTGGTATATGTACTGTGTTCTGAGATGTGACACCTTGTAGTCTGGTATATGTACTGTGTTCTGAGATGTGACACCGTGTAGTCTGGTATATGTACTGTGTTCTGAGATGTGACACCTTGTAGTCTGGTATATGTACTGTGTTCTGAGATGTGACACCGTGTAGTCTGGTATATGTACTGTGTTCTGAGATGTGACACCGTGTAGTCTGGTATATGTACTGTGTTCTGAGATGTGACACCTTGTAGTCTGGTATATGTACTGTGTTCTGAGATGTGACACCGTGTAGTCTGGTATATGTACTGTGTTCTGAGATGTGACACCGTGTAGTCTGGTATATGTACTGTGTTCTGAGATGTGACACCGTGTAGTCTGGTATATGTACTGTGTTCTGAGATGTGACACCTTGTAGTCTGGTATATGTACTGTGTTCTGAGATGTGACACCGTGTAGTCTGGTATATGTACTGTGTTCTGAGATGTGACACCTGTAGTCTGGTATATGTACTGTGTTCTGAGATGTGACACCGTGTAGTCTGGTATATGTACTGTGTTCTGAGATGTGACACCGTGTAGTCTGGTATATGTACTGTGCTACACTGTGTTCTGAGATGTGACACCGTGTAGTCTGGTATATGTACTGTGTTCTGAGATGTGACACCGTGTAGTCTGGTATATGTACTGTGCTACACTGTGTTCTGAGATGTGACACCGTGTAGTCTGGTATATGTACTGTGTTCTGAGATGTGACACCTTGTAGTCTGGTATATGTACTGTGTTCTGAGATGTGACACCGTGTAGTCTGGTATATGTACTGTGCTACACTGTGTTCTGAGATGTGACACCGTGTAGTCTGGTATATGTACTGTGCTACACTGTGTTCTGAGATGTGACACCGTGTAGTCTGGTATATGTACTGTGCTACACTGTGTTCTGAGATGTGACACCGTGTAGTCTGGTATATGTACTGTGCTACACTGTGTTCTGAGATGTGACACCGTGTAGTCTGGTATATGTACTGTGTTCTGAGATGTGACACCTTGTAGTCTGGTATATGTACTGTGTTCTGAGATGTGACACCGTGTAGTCTGGTATATGTACTGTGTTCTGAGATGTGACACCCTGTAGTCTGGTATATGTACTGTGTTCTGAGATGTGACACCTGTAGTCTGGTATATGTACTGTGTTCTGAGATGTGACACCGTGTAGTCTGGTATATGTACTGTGTTCTGAGATGTGACACCGTGTAGTCTGGTATATGTACTGTGCTACACTGTGTTCTGAGATGTGACACCGTGTAGTCTGGTATATGTACTGTGCTACACTTTGTTCTGAGATGTGACACCGTGTAGTCTGGTATATGTACTGTGCTACACTTTGTTCTGAGATGTGACACCGTGTAGTCTGGTATATGTACTGTGCTACACTGTGTTCTGAGATGTGACACCGTGTAGTCTGGTATATGTACTGTGCTACACTGTTCTGAGATGTGACACCGTGTAGTCTGGTATATGTACTGTGCTACACTTTGTTCTGAGATGTGACACCGTGTAGTCTGGTATATGTACTGTGCTACACTTTGTTCTGAGATGTGACACCGTGTAGTCTGGTATATGTACTGTGCTACACTGTGTTCTGAGATGTGACACCGTGTAGTCTGGTATATGTACTGTGCTACACTGTTCTGAGATGTGACACCGTGTAGTCTGGTATATGTACTGTGCTACACTGTGGTCTGAGATGTGACACCGTTTAGTCTGGTGTATGTACTGTGCTACACGGCGTCACAGTGATCATCATCACAGTCCGTCATAGGGTGTTCGATAGCAGGGTGCTGAGGAAAGGGAACAAGTAACTCATGACTGGAGAAAACTGCATAACGAGGAGCTTCATGATTTGTATTCCTTACGGCATGTTACTGAGGTGGTCTAATAAGGGAGGATGAGATGGGGTAGGCTTGTAGCACACATCTAGGAAGAGATTAGAAATGTATACCTAATTTTCTTCATAATACTCGAAGGAAAAAGACCACTTGGAAGACCTGGGTCTTGATGGGTGGATAACATTAAAATGGATCGTGGGAGACGTACGGTCAGAGGGTGTGCACTGGATTCATGCGGCTCAGGATATGAACCGGTCGTCTGTTGTTAGTACGGTAATGAACTTTCAGATTCCATAAAAGGCGACTAATTTATTGAGTAGCTGAGTGACTGTCAGCTTCTCAAGCAGGGCTTTGCTCCGTGCAGTTGGTATTACTGTGTAGCTCAGTATATTTGGCTGGTACTTACTGCTGCACTGTGGCCCATGTAGCGGCTAGTGACCAGCGGCATGTTCATGCTGCAAACAAAAGAAGTGTCGATGAGTGACTGCTAGATGTCGCCATTGGCGTTAACACGCTGTGAATGTAATCGGGGGTTCCCGGTCATGTTTTAACTAGCTAGTAAGTCTTGAGTACTCAAACGGTTGTAAGTCGGTGGGTGCAGATATTGTTATTAAGTTGTAAATGTAAATGGAAACTTCTGTAGCCAGTTAATACATCAGCCAATTTATGACTTAATAAAATACAGTCGAGCCCGGTTATAACGACATCGATTTATGCGACATCTCGTCTATAACGTCAGATATTCTTCACTACCAATTAATTCCTCACTGGTAACCATAACATTACATTCCTCGGTTATAACAACACTCGTTATAACGACACAAAATATTCAGTCCCTTTCATGACGTTATAACCGAGTTCGACTGTACATTCAAGAACAATATAAAACTACATGTTTCGGCACCGGGATGCCATCATCAGGAAGTTATTCAGAACAAAGGAGTACAAGCCCAACACGCTAATATAGGTACTGTGTCACCCTTATTGAAATAATATTAATTCAGATTTTCAAAATTTACGTATTCCAATAAGGGCGACACATACCTAGATTAGAGTGTTGGGCTTGTACTCCTTTGTTCTGAATAACTTCCTGATGATGGCACCACGATGCCGAAACATGTAGGAGTTTGATATTTGTTCTGAATGTATTTTATTAAGTGCATAAGTTGGTTGATGTGTTAACTGTAAGAATATACACGGTGTGAGTAACATAAAATTCTGTATTTTACGTTGTTTCGCCCTGCATTTTGATATAACTGAACAATTGGACCAATAAATGCACTTTATATACAGTACATTTATTGGTTCAACTCCATGATGATGGCCAGGTCCAGTCGAAACATTTTAACGTCTTTAAATTTAGATAAATTTTTTATGAATGTGACTTGCATTGGAAGTATAACGTAACTATTACTTACAGCACGCCTCGTGTTCTGTTGTCAGTAACAGTCGTTAAGTCTGTTTTGCTTGCTGACAGTTGCCTCGTCAATCTGCTGTTCTCAGATTTCCGATTTTCTGAACCTTCATCAAGACTGTAGAATCTCTGTGGTCTCCTAGAAAGGTCGGCTTTATTTCTCTCAAAGACATTGTGTTCTTGTGGTCCTGTGCTCCTCTGTGGTCCGCATGTATGGGATTTGTGACGTATTTCCTGTCATCTTTCCCGTAATCTGTTTGTGTGTCCTTTAACCCCGGTTCGCTGCCCAAATTTGATGAATTACTAGTTAGATTCAGCAAATTTGTTTGTCTACCCCGTTTCCCCTCTCCCAGCTTTATGTCCTGTGGTTGTACCATTCTTCACAGCGTTGATATCCATATAAACATTAATTCCAGCTGCTGAATTTTTCGCCTCTCTCGTCTGTGTTACAGGATATTTGTTTGGTGACCATTTCTTCTCTTCTGCCAAACGATGAAGTGTCTTGTCCTTATTTAACGGAATGTCTGTCAGTCTGGCATTTCCTTCCCTTAGACCGACTATCTCGGAATCTTCTGCCTGCAGAACCTCTCAACTTCATATCTTTCATGTCCAAGTTTCAAGACCAACTCTTCTTTGGCTTCCATGATCTGCTTTCAGCTTTTTTATTCTTTCTGTCAATATCTGTGTTTCCATTTCCTTTATCTGCATCTTGTCTTCATATTCTTCACGTGACCGTCTAAGGCTTTTCAGTCTTCTTCCTTATTTCTAATTTATTTTCCAAATCGGCGTTTTCACATTTTATTATCTATTTCCTTCTCCACGCTAAGTAATTTTACCTCCAGCGCTCTGCCATCATTTGCCAGATTTTCTGAAATGGTCTGCTGTTTTTGCAACCGATTTGAAGTTCTCCATTAATTTTCCCTTTAGTTTCTATCTCTGTTTCCACGTTCTTCAGCTGGCTCTCAACCGACTCATACTCATTTACGAGGTCTTCCATTTCTGTTATCTTTTTGTGTACTTTGTTTTCGATCTGGGTTATTTCTTCTTTCAGTCTCTCTGTTTTTGACTCATTCTCCTGTAGTGCTTTTTGCACCTGTTCAGTTTCATTTGTCAGACGTTTCAATTCTTCTAGCTTATGCTCCAGCGCGCTTTCTATTCGAGTGTTATCATCTTTTATGCTCTGCACTTCCATTTCCCTTCTTTGCAATTCTTTCTCAAGTTCTTCTTTGCCATTTGTTGTGCACTGCAATGTCTCCTCAAGTTGTACGTTTTCAGTTCTCAGCTTATGAATCTCAGCCTTTTCGTCCTCGAGGAATTTACTTAATCGTCTGTTTTCATCCGTTAATTGATCTAATTCCTGTACCAACGTCTGCAGTTCTTCTCCAGTTTTCTGATTTTCTTCTGTTACGTACTGTAGCATCGATTTCTTCTCTTGCAGGCCTAACCCCACGTGGGAATTTTCTTCTGTAAGACGTTCTGCTTCTGTGACAACCCGAGCAACTGCTGTCCAAACTTCACATTTTCGTCACTAAGGCGTTCTGTTTCCTGTGACTTTCTTTGTAGTTCTGTTACAAGCCTTGAATTTTCTTCCGTGAGCCATTCTGTCGCTGATTCCTTCTCCTGTATTTCCTTTGTTATCCGTGTACTTTCCTCTATGAGTCTGTTTGTCTCTGATACTTTGTCCTGCAGTTCTTTGTCTAGAAGTGCATTTTCTTCTGTCAAACATACTGTTGCTTGTTTCTTCTGTAGCAGTTCGTTTATGACATGCAAATTTTCTCTCCTTAGACTTAATATCTCTTCTTCTTTCTCTTGTAACTCCTTGCCAAATACAGCGTTTTCTTCTGTAAGTTGTTCACACTCCGACATTATCTTCTCGGTCTCCTTTCCTGCCTCACTGTTCTGTTCCTTCAGGCGCTGCTTCTCCGCCATATAATCTTGAAGTCTTTTTAGTGTAAATTTGTTTTCTTCCGTGAGGCGTTCTATTCCAGATACACTTTCTTGTAGTTCTTTTACATACCCTGCATTTTCCTCTGTCAGTTGTTCCATCTTTGACATTTTATCCCTCAGTGTTTCACAGAGCCGTGATTTTTCCTCTCCCAGACCTTCTACCTTGCCCGCTGTTTCTTCTAATTCCGTTTCAAGCCCTGCATTCCTCTCTGTCAGACATTCTCTATCCAGTTGTTTTGCTTGTAGTTGCTTTCCGAGTCTCTCGTTTTCTTCCGTCAAATATTGTATCACTGACTCACTCTCGGCTAAGTCTCCTTCCAGTCTTGAATTATCTTCTTTCAAATTGCCAGTGGCGAGTTTATGTTTTTCAAGTTCTCCCTTCAGTCTTTTCTGGTCTTCTGTTAGGTATTCTTCCTCTGTACCCTTCTGTTGTAACTCTTTCCGAAGACATTCATTTTCTTCTGTGATACGCGTCTTCCCTCTTTCCTTTAGCTCTAATTCGTTACTTAATAGTAAGTTGTCTTCTGTGAGGGATTCTATTATCGAATCTTTATCTTTCAAAGTGTCACGAAGCTGTAAATTTTCTTCTGTCAAAACATTTATCCGTAATTCATTCTCCTGCAGTTGTTCATTAAGCCTAGTCTTTTCCCCATCAGACTTTCTTCCTCCGCACCTTTTTCTTTTAATTCATTGCGAAGTCGTGCGTTTCCTTCTCTTAAAAGTTCTATTTCCGGTTCTCTCTCCTGCATTTCTTTACTCAGGCGCGCAATTTCTTCTGTCAACCGCTGTATCTCCGACCCTTCTCTTGAAGCTCAATAAATAGATGCGCATTTTCTTTTGCCAGCCTTTCTACCACTTGTTCCTTCTCTTGTATGTTATTGCGAAGTCGTGCATTTTCTTCTGTGACGTCTGTAAACTCGTGTTCCTTTTGTTGTAATTCTTTACTGCGATGTACGTTCTGTTCTGTCACTTGTTCTATTTCGGATTCCTTCTCACGTAATTTATTACCAAGACGTTCATTTTCTTCTGTGACGTCTGTAAACTCGTGTCCTTTTGTTGTAATTCTTTACTGAGATGTACGTTCTGTTCTGTCACTTGTTCTATTTCGGATTCCTTCTCACGTAATTTATTACCAAGACGTTCATTTTCTTCTGTGACGCCTGTGAAACTCTTGTTCTTTGTGTTGTAATTCTTTACTGAGATGTACGTTCTGTTCTGTCACTTGTTCTATTTCGGATTCCTTCTCACGTAATTTATAACCAAGACGTTCATTTTCTTCTGTGACGCCTGTGAACTCTTGTTCTTTGTGTTGTAATTCTTTACTGAGATGTACGTTCTGTTCTGTCACTTGTTCTATTTCGGATTCTTTCTCACGTAATTTATTGCCAAGACGTGCATTTTCTTCTGTGACGCCTGTGAACTCTTGTTCTCTGTGTTGTAATTCTTTACTGAGATGTACGTTCTGTTCTGTCACTTGCTCTATTTCGGATCCCTTTTCCTGTAATTTATAACCAAGACGTGCATTTTCTTCTGTGACGTCTGTAACTCTTGTACTCTTTGTTGTAATTCTTTACTGAGATGTACGTTCTGTTCTGTCACTTGCTCTATTTCGGATCCCGTCTCCTGTAATTTATTACCAAGACGTGCATTTTCTTCTGTGACGTCTGTGAACTCTTGTTCTCTGTGTTGTAATTCTTTACTGAGACGTACGTTCTGTTCTGTCACTTGTTCTATTTCGGATTCCTTCTCACGTAATTTATTACCAAGACGTTCATTTTCTTCTGTGACGCCTGTGAACTCTTGTTCTTTGTGTTGTAATTCTTTACTGAGATGTACGTTCTGTTCTGTCACTTGTTCTATTTCGGATTCTTTCTCACGTAATTTATTGCCAAGACGTTCATTTTCTTCTGTGACGCCTGTGAACTCTTGTTCTCTGTGTTGTAATTCTTTACTGAGATGTACGTTCTGTTCTGTCACTTGCTCTATTTCGGATCCTTCTCCTGTAATTTATTGCCAACACGTGCATTTTCTTCTGTGACGTCTGTGAACTCATGTTCTCTGTGTTGTAATTCTTTACTGAGACGTACGTTCTGTTCTGTCACTTGTTCTATTTCGGATTCCTTCTCAAGTAATTGATTGCCAAGACGTGCATTTTCTTCTGTGACGTCTGAGAACTCATGTTCTCTTTGTTGTAATTCTTTACTGAGATGTACGTTCTGTTCTGTCACTTGTTCTATTTCGGATTCCTTCTCACGCAATTTATTACCAAGACGTGCATTTTCTTCTGTGATGTCTGTGAACTCATGTTCTCTGTGTTGCAATTCTTTACTGAGATGTACGTTCTGTTCTGTCACTTGTTCTATTTCGGATTCCTTCTCACGCAAATTATTTCCAAGACGTGCATTTTCTTCTGTAACGTCTGTGATCTCATGTTCTCTTTGTTGTAATTTTTCACTGAGATGTACGTTCTGTTCTGTTACTTCTTCTATTTGGGATTCCTTTTCAAGTGTTTTATTACCAAGACGTGCATTTTCTTCTGTGACGTCTGTGATCTCATGTTCTCTTTGTTGTAATTTTTCACTGAGATGTACGTTCTGTTCTGTCACTTGTTCTATTTCGGATTCCTTCTCACGCAATTTATTACCAAGACGTGCACTTTCTTCTGTGACGTCTGTGAACTCATGTTCTCTGTGTTGCAATTCTTTACTGAGATGTACGTTCTGTTCTGTCACTTGTTCTATTTCGGATTCCTTCTCACGCAATATCTTACCAAGACGTGCATTTTCTTCTGTGACGTCTGTGAACTCATGTTCTCTGTGTTGTAATTCTTTACTGAGATGTACGTTCTGTTCTGTCACTTGTTCTATTTCGGATTCCTTCTCCCGCAATTTATTACCAAGACGTGCATTTTCTTCTGTGACGTCTGTGAACTCATGTGCTCTTTGTTGTAATTCTTTACTGAGATGTACGTTCTGTTCTGTCCCTTGTTCTATTTCGGATTCCTTCTCACGCAATTTATTACCAAGACGTGCATTTTCTTCTGTGACGTCTGTGAACTTGTGTTCTCTTTGTTGTAATTCTTTACTGAGATATACGTTCTGTTCTGTTACTTGTTCTGTTTCGGATTCCTTCTCAAGTAATTTATTACCAAGACGTGCATTTTCTTCTGTGACGTCTGTGAACTCATGTTCTCTTTGTTGTAATTCTTTACTGAGACGTACGTTCTGTTCTGTCACTTGTTCTATTTCGGATTCCTTTTCAAGTAATTTATTACCAAGACGTGCGTTTTCTTCTGTGACATCTGTGAACTTGTTTCTCTTTGTTGTAAGTCTTTACTGAGATGTACGTTCTGTTCTGTCACTTGTTCTATTTCGGATTCCTTCTCAAGTAATTTATTACCAAGACGTGCATTTTCTTCTGTGACGTCTGTGAACTCGTGTTCTCTTTGTTGTATTTCTTTACTGAGACGTACGTTCTGTTCTGTCACTTTTTCTATTTCGGATTCCTTTTCAAGTAATTTATTGCCAAGTCGTGCATTTTCTTCTGTGACGTCTGTGAACTCATGTTCTCTGTGTTGTAATTCTTTACTGAGATGTACGTTCTGTTCTGTCACTTGTTCTATTTCGGATTCTTTCTCACGTAATTTATTACCAAGACGTGCATTTTCTTCTGTGACTCTTATGATGTCCATTTCCTTTCCCTCAAACGTTTGTCGAAGAAGTTCATTTTCGTCTGTTAGTTCTTCTACTCGTGGTTCTTTTTCCTGGAGCGCTCTACTGAGTCTTGTGTTTTCATCTGTCAATCTTTGTTCTTCTTCTCGCGTCTCATGCAGTTGGTGTCGAAGACGTGAATTTTCTTCTGCTATCATTTGTATTTCTGCTTCTTCGTTCTCTAAAGCAAGTGTGAGTATGGTGTTATCATAGACTAACTTTCCTTCTGTTGTTCCATAATCATACGTTTTCCCCTCAAGCTTCAAACTGTTCTCTGCAGAGTTTTCCATTGTTCTTCCTGTTTTTACGCTCAACACTTTCTCACTTCTGTTGTTATTCAACAGCTCCACAATTTCTATATTTTTGTCTGTCAAGCTTCGAATATCTGTTTCCAAGTTCTGTAGTTTTAATCTCAATAGTCTGTTCTCTTCTTTCACACGTTTCATATCTGTTTCCTTCTTCTGTAACTCTGTTCCCAGTTCCTTGTTTCCGTCAGAAATTAGCAGAGTTTCTTCCCTCTTCGATCGCATTTCTAAGTCTAGCAAATTCCTAACGTCCTTTAGATGAACTATTTCCGTCTCTTTGTCCTCCAGTTCCAATTCTGTCACCGAATTTTCATTCCTTAAGCGCTGTGTTTCTGCCTCCCGTATTTGTATCTCGTTCGCAATTTCGCTGTTTTCCTCTGCTAGGCGATGTATTTCATTTTCTCTTTCCTGTAACATTCTGTAAAGTTCTTTCTTTTCTCCTCTCAAATCGCATATTTCTCTTTCCTTGTCTTGCAGTATCTTTATCTGCTTTCTTGTTTCGTGTTCTAGTTTCTCGACAGGTAAGCCCTCTGATTCTGCTGCGACTTGTGGTTGTCTTTCGAGGTCTTCATTGCTGGACGTCAGCTGTTTTTCTTCTGTTTCTGCACGTTCAAGCGCTCTGTGAAGACCTCTGCTTGTATTTTCTTCTAACTCTGCCACGCCTCATTGAGCGGTATGTCTCTGGATTCTGAATATTCATCTTTGAAGCTTTTCTCCTCTGTTCCTCGTTCGCTGGTCATTTTTATCCTGGAAAACGAAACCATTAACCTGATATGCTGTAATAAAATTTTAAATTAGCCTTTCAAAGTCCAGTGGTTACTATATGTACCACCATGTTTAACACTCACAAATTCTACGTTCTGCCCACACAGTGTATTTATGTGTTTTATGCGGATCTCAGAACAAACAGCGATTATTTCACTGTACAACATTAACTGACTGGTTTGTATAACTGAGACGGAGTGTGTTTACTGCGCGGTACGGACTGTATTTATGTGTTTTGTGTGGATCTCAGAACAAACAGCGATTATTTCACTGTACAGCATTAACTGACTGGTTTGTGTAACTGAGACGGAGTGTGTTTACTGCGCGGTACGGACTGTATTTATGTGTTTTGTGTGGATCTCAGAACAAACAGCGATTATTTCACTGTACAACATTAACTGACTGGTTTGTATAACTGAGACGGAGTGTGTTTACTGCGCGGTACGGACTGTACCATTATATGGTTGTTTAACTGTGAGGAGTTTAGAAACAGCGTGTATCGACTGTACAGCATTAACTGACTGGTTTGTTAACTGAGACGGAGGTGTTTACTGCGCGGTACGGACTTATTTATGTGTTTTGTGTGGATCTCAGAACAAACAGCGATTATTTCACTGTACAACATTAACTGACTGGTTTGTATAACTGAGACGGAGAGTGTTTTACTGCGCGGTACGGACTGTAATTATGTGTTTGTGTGATCTCGAAAAACGCGATTATTTTACTGTGACAACATTAACTGCTGGTTTGTATAACTGAGACGGAGAGTGTTTACTGCGCGGTACGGACTGTATTTATGTGTTTTGTGTGGATCTCAGAACAAACAGCGATTATTTCACTGTACAACATTAACTGACTGGTTTGTATAACTGAGACGGAGAGTGTTTACTGCGCGGTACGGACTGTATTTATGTGTTTTGTGTGGATCTCAGAACAAACAGCGATTATTTCACTGTACAACATTAACTGTCTGTTTGTATAACTGAGACGGAGAGTGTTTACTGCGCGGTACGGACTGTATTTATGTGTTTTGTGTGGATCTCAGAACAAACAGCGATTATTTCACTGTACAACATTAACTGACTGGTTTGTATAACTGAGACGGAGAGTGTTTACTGCGCGGTACGGACTGTATTTATGTGTTTTGTGTGGATCTCAGAACAAACAGCGATTATTTCACTGTACAACATTAACTGTCTGGTTTGTATAACTGAGACGGAGAGTGTTTACTGCGCGGTACGGACTGTATTTATGTGTTTTGTGTGGATCTCAGAACAAACAGCGATTATTTCACTGTACAACATTAACTGACTGGTTTTGTATAACTGAGACGGAGAGTGTTTACTGCGCGGTACGGACTGTATTTATGTGTTTTGTGTGGATCTCAGAACAAACAGCGATTATTTCACTGTACAACATTAACTGACTGGTTTGTATAACTGAGACGGAGAGTGTTTACTGCGCGGTACGGACTGTATTTATGTGTTTTGTGTGGATCTCAGAACAAACAGCGATTATTTCACTGTACAACATTAACTGTCTGGTTTGTATAACTGAGACGGAGAGTGTTTACTGCGCGGTACGGACTGTATTTATGTGTTTTGTGTGGATCTCAGAACAAACAGCGATTATTTCACTGTACAACATTAACTGACTGGTTTGTATAACTGAGACGGAGAGTGTTTACTGCGCGGTACGGACTGTATTTATGTGTTTTGTGTGGATCTCAGAACAAACAGCGATTATTTCACTGTACAACATTAACTGACTGGTTTGTATAACTGAGACGGAGAGTGTTTACTGCGCGGTACGGACTGTATTTATGTGTTTTGTGTGGATCTCAGAACAAACAGCGATTATTTCACTGTACAACATTAACTGTCTGGTTTGTATAACTGAGACGGAGAGTGTTTACTGCGCGGTACGGACTGTATTTATGTGTTTTGTGTGGATCTCAGAACAAACAGCGATTATTTCACTGTACAACATTAACTGACTGGTTTGTATAACTGAGACGGAGAGTGTTTACTGCGCGGTACGGACTGTATTTATGTGTTTTGTGTGGATCTCAGAACAAACAGCGATTATTTCACTGTACAACATTAACTGACTGGTTTGTATAACTGAGACGGAGAGTGTTTACTGCGCTGGTACGGACTGTATTTATGTGTTTTGTGTGGATCTCAGAACAAACAGCGATTATTTCACTGTACAACATTAACTGTCTGGTTTGTATAACTGAGACGGAGAGTGTTTACTGCGCGGTACGGACTGTATTTATGTGTTTTGTGTGGATCTCAGAACAAACAGCGATTATTTCACTGTACAACATTAACTGACTGGTTTGTATAACTGAGACGGAGTGTATTTACTGCGCGGTACGAGCTGGGTCTTCAAATTAGACAGATCCAATTTCGTCCTTTAAGGACTAAGTTGCATAAGCAGTATTTTACGTGGTTTAAACTTCGCCCAGTCTCGTTTTAACGTGATCTGGAGGCTGCACAGTGCCGCTTTTGCAAAGGACGTGCTTTAATGGACAGATGACGCTCTATGCACTGTTACTTTAACGTTACGTAATTTCGAATTTTGCTCACACATTTGTGTTTATGTGTTTCGTGTAGTTCTTGCAGTAAACAGCGATTATTTCCCTAAATAATTTAATGTAGCTGGTGTTTGTAATGAACACTGCGAGTATTTGTTGCACTATTAGCGAACTCTTACGTCGTTGTGAAGCACTGTGTCAGAAGCAGAGGTTATGGCATCGATTGAGATTTAAAATAACCATGAGTTTTGAACGTGTAGGGATTTGGAACATGGCGTCGCAGCCTGTTTGAAAGTAATGTTACTGACTGTGGAGTTTGCAGTTGACCTTGGCAGCGGCTTGCGCTGGGAAAAGGCGACATCCCTTGGTTTTGACCAGTACTCCATGGCGTGCAGGACAACTGCATTCTCTTGAGTAACGAACAGTACTGTGCCGGCAATTTTCAGGAGAAACTATGCAATGAAATGGTTTTCTGCGGTAAGTTTTGTATTCATTTGATTAGCCTGTTGACATGCATGTGACTCGAATGTTAAAACACAATGTTCTATCAGCTAGAAATATCCGTTAACAAGCTGCCGGATGCATGTCCGAGAAATCGTGTTTCGATTCCCCGCAGGGACAGATATATTTTTTTTTTTTTTTTCCAAAATGCACAGACCGGCTTTGGGGTCCATACAGCCTTTTATTTTGTGTTTACCGGCGGCTATTTTGCCTCGTGTAAAGCGTCCAATAAAGCTAACTGCTCATTTCTGTCTAGTGCCGAAGTTAAGAATGCATGGAGCCACGCCTTCATTCACGCATACGCTTGATGGTGCGGTGCTTAATTGCGTTCAGGGAAATTTTTCTTTTATCTTGACCTTATTCTGTGATATCTGAAAGTATGACAGTACTAGGAATTCACACTTCACTGATATCTGTTTATCACATTAACGTCTTGTTTATCTCTCATAGTGGAAATTTCCAAACCTCAGACTTATTCATCTGCGTTTTTGTCGAAGACTCGTTTAGCTAGTTTTAATAACTGGACAGGTGCCAATAACTGTAAATACAGGGCATACACAAAAGAATGGTGCGGTTTCAAAAGTGAATAAAAAATTTATGTCTCACATTACACGGGCACAACATACACCGTCAGCGGCGGCAACTGTCCAAGTTTCTCATGCGCTACCAGCAGTTCGCCCATTGCCCACGTCCATCCATGAAATTCGTGATCGGATAACGCATGCACTGCAGGCCATTACAGCGGACATGCTACACCGGGTCTGGGATGAGTTTGATTACCGTGTGTATGTGTGTCGTGTGACCCAGGGTGCACACATTGAAGGATTGTAATTACAAAATGAGAAACTTGGACAGTTGCCGCCGCTGACGGTGTATGTTGTGCCCGTGTAAGGTGAGAAATACATTTTTTATTCACTTTTGATACCGCACCATTCTTTTGTGTATGCCCTGTATATACGATGGGTAAAGTGCGTGATAAGCCGATCCCAGTGGCCGCGCGGTCTAAGGCGTGGGTCTTCGGCCGCTCGTTTACTGGGATTGTGGGTTCGAATCCCACCGGTGACATGGATGTCTGTCTGTTGTGAGTGTTGTGTGTTGTCAGGTAGAGGTCTCTGCGACGGGCTGATCACTCGTCCAGAGGAGTCCTACTGAGTGTGGCGTGTCTGAGTGTGTGATCGTGAAACCTCGACGAAACGAGGAGGCCCAGGCCCATATAGGGCTGTCGAGCCATAGGAGAGGAGGAGAAAGTGCGTGATATTAAAAGCAATAAGCAAATGTAAAGTATTGGCTGTACAGACCCGTGTCAGCCTTTGCTTCTTTATGGAGGTATAGCTCCATGCATTCTTAACCTTTATAATTAAATAGCAGTGGGCTCATCCTCGCGATCCTGCCGCTTTATTCCAGGAGAAATGGCCACTGCGTGAACCCTGGGCGCTGTAGCAAAACCTGCGCCGACGCCTGATTGGTCGTCCAGGCTGTGGCCTAGCCAAAAACACATGACTGAGCTACCAGACTCCCGAAACCAACCACTAGTTGCATATATTTATGACATTCAGATATTTTTGTGAGTAATGTTGGCAGCAATTACTTGAGTTGACTTGGGTCCTGCGTTGAAATCCACACCCCCAGAAACAAGAAATTGAGTTAGAAACCGGATGAGGCTCCTGTATGAGGTAGCCTACTGGTAATGGTTCCGTGGTGTCCAGGTTGGTGCCTTCCGAAGCTGTGCGTCACTTGACCGGAGTGCGATGACTGCGAGCCACCGTCCGGTAGGCCTACTTGTTCCCGCCTGTGAGAAGCGAACTGCGGACAAATGATAAGCTGAAACAGACGTGTGTATAAACTTGGTGCCAGTACTAATTTGCATGCATAGACGGGGGTGTCACGGGTAGCTACATTCTCCTCAGCGCCGAGCCTGGTTCTGGGACCCACTCAACAACGTATCCAATTGATACCGGTATAATTTCCACCGAGGTTTAGCCGGCCGGGGTGTGCTGATAACGAGAAAGCATAAACTCGCACCCAGCAAATGAACTTTTGCACTGTGTTGTATTCGCTTCGTTTACGAAGCGTCAAAAAGCTGGGGGCTGTTACTTTAGCGTACGCAACCCCTACAAAGAAATTGAACTTTTATGTCGTTGTTAAGGAACGTAATACCGTTTTATCTGTGTTAAATAACTGTAATTACTTGTAACTAATTTGTTTCATGCAATGTTATCAAACCTGCGCACGCTGTCGACAAGTAATGCCTTATTATTTGGGGAGGATGTTTCATAAAAGTAAAAGCCCGTAAGAGACCGTGGTCTGCTGTCAATGCGAATTTCCCATAGTGCCGAAATTAAAGACTCCTCAAGCTGTATCTCGATTCCTCTACGCATGTTAATGGCGTGGTGTTTAATTACGCACAGATGCAGCTTTAAATAACTAAGTCATTCCAGGCCGAAGACATGAGCAATACTTATTGGCCTGTGGTTGTTTGTTTAACGACGCTCTTAGTAGCCGAATGATAGATTGCTTAGTGTTTTTTAGTGCTACCATACGTCCCCTTGTCCCACGACATGTCCTGTCTTCGACCCAAAATTTTCATTTTTAATTTTTTTAAATTTTTTTTTTTTTAATTTTAAATTTGTATAAACGTCCGGGTTTTGAATGTTTGTTACTTCTTAAAGCATTTGGGTATTTTAATAGTTCTGCTAATCCAAAAAAAAAAGGATTCTACTACTTTTAAAGAAATATATAAGTACGATATGTTATCACTACTCAAATAAAAAAAGACAGGGAGATTAGCAGTTGTCATTCTGAATGTCTCGGAAAACTTCATCGCGGAAATTCAATGAAACACATGCTTAAAGAAGGTCTCCCTCTGACATTCATTTCCATGGAATTTAGTGATCTACTAACAGAGGTTGAGAAGGAGTTTCATTTAATAAATTTGCGACTATATATAATATAATAGTAATAACAAGAAAATTCACACTACTTAAGTAGTTTTTATATACAATTACCTGCCACTGTAATACAGCAATACCTCGCTCTTTCGACGGGTTAGGGACCAGAGAACTGACGAAAGTCGAAGCAGAGCCTTTATTTAGCTTTTATTTATTTGTTATACTGTTATCACAAAAATAACTGTGAACTGTTTACAGTATAGTCACAAATATAATATAGTGTGAATAGTTTGGTTATTTTAATCACAAAAATAAGTAGTATTAATATGTTTAATCACAAAAATAAGTACTATTAATATGTTTAATCACAAAAATAAGTGGTATTAATATGTTTTAATCACAAAAATAAGTAGTATTAATATGTTTAATCACAAATATAATAGTATTAATATGTTTAATCACAAAAATAAGTAGTATTAATATGTTTAATCACAAATATAAGTAGTATTAATATGTTTAATCACAAATATAAGTAGTATAATAATATGTTTAATCACAAAAATAAGTAGTATTAATATGTTTAATCACAAAAATAAGTAGTATTAATATGTTTAATCACAAATATAAGTAGTATTAATATGTTTAATCACAAAAATAAGTAGTATTAATATGTTTAATCACAAATATAAGTAGTATTAATATGTTTAATCACAAAAATAAGTAGTATTAATATGTGTAATCACAAACTAAGTAGTATCAATATGTTTAATCACAAAGATAAGTAGTATTCAATATGTTTAATCACAAAGATAAGTAGTATCAATATGTTTAATCACAAAGATAAGTAGTTATCAATATGTTTAATCACAAAATAAGTAGTATTAATATGTTTAATCACAAAAATAAGTAGTATTAATATGTTTAATCACAAATATAAGTAGTATTAATATGTTTAATCACAAATATAAGTAGTATTAATATGTTTAATCACAAAAATAAGTAGTATTAATATGTTTAATCACAAAAATAAGTAGTATTAATATGTTTAATCACAAAATATAAATAGTATTAATATGTTTAATCATAAAAATAAGTAGTATTAATATGTTTAATCACAAATATAAGTAGTATTAATATGTTTAATCACAAATATAAGTAGTATTAATATGTTTAATCACAAAAATAAGTAGTATTATATGTTTAATCACAAAAATAAGTAGTATTAATATGTTTAATCACAAATATAAGTAGTATTAATATGTTTAATCACAAAAATAAGTAGTATTAATATGTTTAATCACAAATATAAGTAGTATTAATATGTTTAATCACAAATATAAGTAGTATTAATATGTTTAATCACAAAAATAAGTAGTATTAATATGTTTAATCACAAATATAAGTAGTATTAATATGTTTAATCACAAATATAAGTAGTATTAATATGTTTAATCACAAATATAAGTAGTATTAATATGTTTAATCACAAATATAAGTAGTATTAATATGTTTAATCACAAAAATAAGTAGTATTAATATGTTTAATCACAAAAATAAGTAGTATTAATATGTTTAATCACAAATATAAGAGATTCAATGCGGACAGTTTAAAGAAAACAGCGCACACCGAACGACTTCTATTCAAAGACTGAACAACGAAAGAAACAAGATGGCGCGCGGTGGTGACGAAATGCGACGAAAGAGCGAAGCAAGCGACGAAATTTGGGTATAATTGAAAACCGACGAAAGAGCGAAGCGACGAAACTCGAAGCGGCGAAAGTCGAGGTATTGCTGTACAAGTTAAGGTTACTGTTTTCTTGAATGTGAGGTCGTGTAAATTGACAGTTACCTTCTGAGGAATGTGGTGTGCCTCTTATCTTGATGGTGCCCAAACGTTGGTATCTATCTACCAAACTACGCGGTGTCACGTACCTGTATCGTCATGCCGTAAGAACATGAAATATATTCATTTCAGTGACTGACCTGAATGTAACAGCAGTACGACGTACTTGTATCTCGCAGGGCGATCTGTGGCGATGTGGACCGCCGACGGCGTAGCAGATACGTGCTTTATCGTGATACTGTGATAATGCCTGATAGCGACTGCAAGAAGGGCGACTGAGATCTTACAGTGTGACCAGAAACTCAGAAATCAGTAGCAAAAATGTGTCTCAGTTACTTTATTTGTTCACGTTGAAGAGATGGGAGCAAAAACTGTGTAACGAGGGGGAACTTGACGGTAAACTCCATGGAGCAGAGTCCTTCTTGAGAAGCTAACAGGTCCTCAGGTAGTCAAGAAATTCCCCGCGTTTTTCTTGTTGTACTACGCTAACTAACTAACTAACTAACTAACTAACTCCATGGAGCAGAGTCCTTCTTGAGAAGCTAACAGGTCCTCAGGTAGTCAAGAAATTCCCCGCGTTTTTCTTGTTGTACTACGCTAACTAACTAACTAACTAACTAACTCCATGGAGCAGAGTCCTTCTTGAGAAGCTAACAGGTCCTCAGGTAGTCAAGAAATTCCCCGCGTTTTTCTTGTTGTACTACGCTAACTAACTAACTAACTAACTAACTAACTCCATGGAGCAGAGTCCTTCTTGAGAAGCTAACAGCTCCTCAGCTAGTCAAGAAATTCCCCGCGTTTTTGTTGTTGTACTACGCTAACTAACTAACTAACTAACTCCATGGAGCAGAGTCCTTCTTGAGAAGCTAACAGGTCCTCAGGTAGTCAAGAAATTCCCCGCGTTTTTCTTGTTGTACTACGCTAACTAACTAACTAACTAACTAACTCCATGGAGCAGAGTCCTTCTTGAGAAGCTAACAGCTTCTCAGCTAGTCAAGAAATTCCCCGCGTTTTTGTTGTTGTACTACGCTAACTAACTAACTCCATGGAGCAGAGTCCTTCTTGAGAAGCTAACAGCTCCTCAGCTAGTCAAGAAATTCCCCGCGTTTTTGTTGTTGTACTACGCTAACTAACTAACTAACTAACTAACTAACTCCATGGAGCAGAGTCCTTCTTGAGAAGCTAACAGGTCCTCAGGTAGTCAAGAAATTCCCCGCGTTTTTCTTGTTGTACTACGCTAACTAACTAACTAACTCCATGGAGCAGAGTCCTTCTTGAGAAGCTAACAGCTCCTCAGCTAGTCAAGAAATTCCCCGCGTTTTTGTTGTTGTACTACGCTAACTAACTAACTAACTCCATGGAACAGAGTCCTTCTTGAGAAGCTAACAGGTCCTCAGGTAGTCAAGAAATTCCCCGCGTTTTTCTTGTTGTACTACGCTAACTAACTAACTAACTAACTCCATGGAGCAGAGTCCTTCTTGAGAAGCTAACAGGTCCTCAGGTAGTCAAGAAATTCCCCGCGTTTTTCTTGTTGTACTACGCTAACTAACTAACTAACTAACTAACTCCATGGAGCAGAGTCCTTCTTGAGAAGCTAACAGCTTCTCAGCTAGTCAAGAAATTCCCCGCGGTTTTGTTGTTGTACTACGCTAACTAACTAACTAACTAACTAACTCCATGGAGCAGAGTCCTTCTTGAGAAGCTAACAGCTTCTCAGCTAGTCAAGAAATTCCCCGCGTTTTTGTTGTTGTACTACGCTAACTAACTAACTAACTAACTCCATGGAGCAGAGTCCTTCTTGAGAAGCTAACAGCTCCTCAGCTAGTCAAGAAATTCCCGCGTTTTTCTTGTTGTACTACGCTAACTAACTAACTAACTAACTAACTCCTTGGAGCACAGTCCTTCTTGAGAAGCTAACAGGTCCTCAGGTAGTCACGACATTTCCCCGAGCCAAATCAATCCAGTCGACGCCTCCCCATCCTATTTCTTGAAGATTTTTTTTTTCACCCTATAACAGGCCATGAAGGCCCAGAGGGGGAGTAGAGGTATAGCTCTACTCATTCTTGACCTCGGCGCTAGTTGGGGGTGGGTGGTCAGCACCACGCCCCGGCCGCTTTACCCCCGGGAAAGATCCGGTACCCATTGTATAGGAGGCTGGGTAGGCCCCAGGGCCGGTCTGGACGTATGCGAAAAATCTCGCCCCCACCGGGATTCGATCCCCGGACCGTCCAGCCCGTAGCAAGTCGCTATACCGACTGAGCTATCGCGGCCCCTATTTCTTGAAGATACATTTCAATATCATCCTGTCATCTAAACCTAGGTCTTCCAACAGAAGTGTTGGTTTGATGAGATTAAGGAATACGAAATGGGCGGATCACCTAGCACGTGTGGGAGAAATGATAAATGCGTAAAAAAAATGTTGGAAGGTCTATAAATATGTGGCAGGATAATATTAAGATGGATCTTAAGGGTATGGAGTGGGAATGTGTGGGATGGGTTACTTAGGCTGAGGATAAGCTGTTGCGCTTGTAGATGTAAGAACGCCTTGTGTTGTGTTGTGTTGTCTGAGATTGGCTGTGTCTGTAATTACGATACACGCTGTATTATACGCAGTCATGCTGATCCTTTAATCTTGTCTTACGATATTATTGCTCGTAATCTTGTCCCGTTTCGTAACTGCTTATTTAAATCTCGCATTTCGTAACTGAAAACTGCATTTATTCTGTCCAGATGTCTCACTTTCACATACGCATCTTTTATTTACATAAATCAAACTAGGAATCTGGGTTAGAATCCAGGCAGGAGCAGAGATTTTCTTCTCTTAAAAATGTCCAGACCGGCTCTGGGGCCCACCCAGCCTCCTAGTCAAAGAGTAGCACCAGCAGCTCCTTCCCTGGGGTAAAGCAATCGTGGCGTGAAGCTGCCCGCGTTATCAGTAATACAGCCAGAAAAGTGCACAGTTGAATATACTGCGAAGATACCACGTATACTGTGCAGCAACAGACGAATTACATTTAAATGAGAGCCACACAGATCGTTAAAATCCGATATTCTATAAATACAGATGGCAGCACTACAGCGGAAGAACACAACAGGATACAAGCACTGACAGAGGCTGGTACAGGCGAAGGACCAAAATTAGTAGGTACCAGAAACACAGGTACAGAAAATACTTACGTATCTGTGCTGCCCATCAACAATAATAATACATAAAACTAACTGTAATAATATGTTTCAGACATACAATTGCACAAGCTACGACAATGAATCAGGCGAGCACAGTATCCTAACAAACATTCTGAACGATGCTACCGTCTAGCGCCTATATTTAAACTATTACTGCAAACGACCTATCGCCGGAAGTTAATATCGTCAACTGGCTAAACTCCTCGACCGAACAATCGATATTGAGATTTTGCTCTTGACGCTCCTGTAATCTGGCGGCAATTATAGGAACTATTTTAGTCTTGCACAAGTATTTGATTCTTGTGCAACGAAATTCTTGTCGTTCAGTCAGGTTCATTGTTTTGATCACGAGACCGACATTATCATGATGTAAGACGCAAGGCTACGGGTTGGACGACCGAAGCGTGATTCCTGGTAAAGACATGTGGTTTATCAGGTCGGCGCTGGGGTTTACCTGTTCTATCCAGTGGGTCTCATTTCCCGGTCATAGAGCGGCTGGATCGTGAAATTAACCACTCACCTCTATTTAGTATCGAGTTTAAGAATGCATGGATTTACACTGCGTTCCTCCATATTTATTCATGTCGCATTGTTCAATAAAGCTCAGAGATAGCACTTTTTAACATCCTATAAAATTAGTTGATTTTGAAGAAATAGATACGGGATGGAAGATCCGGGTTTGGAATCCCGTCGGGGGTAAATAATTTTTGTCTACTCCGAAACGTCCAGAGCAGCTCTGAGGCCCAACCAGCCTCATATTCAGTGGGTACCGGGATTCATTCCTCGGGGGTAAAGTGGCCGCAGCGAAAATTTGATCACTCACGAATATCTAGTGCGGAGGTTAAGAATGAATGGAGCTATACCTCTACTCCGTCTGTATTCCTTCGTGGCGTGGACAAGGACAACTTTACTATTGCCACTCTGTATAGTCCTGCTGCCTCAGGAAACTGATAAAACAATTCCAGCTTCCGTAAAATTCGTGTATGAGTTCACAAATGACTCACGTCCTGCTGTCTACACCCTGCTGCTCTGAGTCATGTGCCACTACAGCACGCATAAACGCACTGACGCATGTCTGCGTATCAGAGTCGCGCGAATTCGTAACCGTTTGTCCGCCAAGGATAGCGTGACTTATGTAGGCAATCAGAAGCACGGCCTTTTCGCAGCTTCTTTCACAAAGCCGCCCGCATACCAAGACAGACTACCTCCATGAAGCAGGGTCCTTTTTTCAGAAGCTAACAGTTCCTAACCAGTCAAGATATTCCCCATATTTTATGGAACCGGAAGGTTCATTACCGTTTTCACAACAGCCCGTTACTTGTCCCTAACCTGAGCCAGATAATTCCAGTCCACGCCCCCCTATTCTATTTTTTTAAAATCAATTTTAATATCATCCTCCCATCTATGCCTAGCGTTTCCAAGCGGTCTCTTTCCCTCAGGTATCCCCACCAAAATTCTGTATGCACTCCCCCTTTTCCTCATTCGTGCCACATGCCCCGCCCATCTTATTCTTCCTGATTTGATCACCTGAACAGCATTTGGTCAGCACACCGGGACAGTTGCTGCAAGACTGTTGTTTCACGTGAAAAGTTGGTGCTGCGCAAAAATTTTCCATAGGAATACAAATGCATAATTGTTTTAATTTCCACAAAGCAATAATACACGGAGTTACAAAGGCCCAGACATGAACTGTTGTGATGGCTCTCTTCATGGCTGTTGCTTGATACAGAAGTACCGATGTTTCGGAAGAACCTTAAATAAATCGTGTACGTAAATCACCAAACTACGTTTTGTTACGTCATATCGGCCTCCGCGGGTAACAGTTAGCATACTGATTGCTTATGGGCCCTCAGTGCAGATCTGTCATGAGGTCCATCCAGTTCAGTTTAGCATACTGATTGCTTATGGGCCCTCAGTGCAGATCTGTCATGAGGTCCATCCAGTTCAGTTAGCATACTGATTGCTTATGGGCCCTCAGTGCAGATCTGTCATGAGGTCCATCCAGTTCAGTTAGCATACTGATTGCTTATGGGCCCTCAGTGCAGATCTGTCATGAGGTCCATCCAGTTCAGTTAGCATACTGATTGCTTATAGGCCCTCAGTGCAGATCTGTCATGAGGTCCATCCAGTTCAGTTAGCATACTGATTGCTTATAGGCCCTCAGTGCAGATCTGTCATGAGGTCCATCCAGTTCAGTTAGCATACTGATTGCTTATAGGCCCTCAGTGCAGATCTGTCATGAGGTCCATCCAGTTCAGTTAGCATACTGATTGCTTATGGGCCCTCAGTGCAGATCTGTCATGAGGTCCATCCAGTTCAGTTAGCATACTGATTGCTTATGGGCCCTCAGTGCAGATCTGTCATGAGGTCCATCCAGTTCAGTTAGCATACTGATTGCTTATGGGCCCTCAGTGCAGATCTGTCATGAGGTCCATCCAATTCAGTTAGCATACTGATTGCTTATGGGCCCTCAGTGCAGATCTGTCATGAGGTCCATCCAGTTCAGTTAGCATACTGATTGCTTATAGGCCCTCAGTGCAGTTCTGTCATGAGGTCCATCCAGTTCAGTTAGCATACTGATTGCTTATGGGCCCTCAGTGCAGATCTGTCATGAGGTCCATCCAGTTCAGTTAGCATACTGATTGCTTATGGGCCCTCAGTGCAGATCTGTCATGAGGTCCATCCAGTTCAGTTAGCATACTGATTGCTTATGGGCCCTCAGTGCAGATCTGTCATGAGGTCCATCCAGTTCAGTTAGCATACTGATTGCTTATAGGCCCTCAGTGCAGATCTGTCATGAGGTCCATCCAGTTCAGTTAGCATACTGATTGCTTATAGGCCCTCAGTGCAGATCTGTCATGAGGTCCATCCAGTTCAGTTAGCATACTGATTGCTTATGGGCCCTCAGTGCAGATCTGTCATGAGGTCCATCCAGTTCAGTTAGCATACTGATTGCTTATGGGCCCTCAGTGCAGATCTGTCATGAGGTCCATCCAGTTCAGTTAGCATACTGATTGCTTATGGGCCCTCAGTGCAGATCTGTCATGAGGTCCATCCAGTTCAGTTAGCATACTGATTGCTTATAGGCCCTCAGTGCAGATCTGTCATGAGGTCCATCCAGTTCAGTTAGCATACTGATTGCTTATGGGCCCTCAGTGCAGATCTGTCATGAGGTCCATCCAGTTCAGTTAGCATACTGATTGCTTATGGGCCCTCAGTGCAGATCTGTCATGAGGTCCATCCAGTTCAGTTAGCATACTGATTGCTTATGGGCCCTCAGTGCAGATCTGTCATGAGGTCCATCCAGTTCAGTTAGCATACTGATTGCTTATGGGCCCTCAGTGCAGATCTGTCATGAGGTCCATCCAGTTCAGTTAGCATACTGATTGCTTATGGGCCCTCAGTGCAGATCTGTCATGAGGTCCATCCAGTTCAGTTAGCATACTGATTGCTTATGGGCCCTCAGTGCAGATCTGTCATGAGGTCCATCCAACGTCCTATCCAATGTGTGTTGCGACTGGGGAGCTGGGCGGATTCTTTCCCGTTTGTAATTTGACGGGGGCGTGAAGCTGATAGCTCGAGAACACGTGGAGCTGTAATGTGTTACTAGCATTACACGTCAGCGAAGTAGGCTACTTGGTAAACCAAAACGTAGATGCAGAAAAATATTAAAATGGATATTCAACAATAAAAAGACGGACGGAGCATTTAGCAAGTATAGGGAAACTGTGAGGTGTATATAGCATTTTGGCGGGGAGACGTCAGTGAAGTAGGCTACTTGGTAAACCAAAACGTAGATACAGAAAAATATTAAAACGCATTAAATTACGGTCAATTCAAGGGTCGCTTAACAACCATTTCATAATACTAATATCACAGGCATCTGATTATGTTTCCGTTTCACGCAGGTCTCCGTTTAACACAGTTCTGGTAGCGACACCAGTCGTCACAATTTAAAGCTACACACGTTCTATACAGTGTTATGTTGCGTGCAACGTTACGGGACATTTGGGACAAATGTGAATCCATGCCAGTCACTTAATGCTGTACAGTCAAATAGTCGCTTCCTGTCGGCTCAATCATCGGCCCAAGTGGGCCCAATACTACTACTACTACTACTACTACTACATACTACTACTACTAACTAGTAATGTCTAAACTTCCATTATACATATCATTATAGCATCTTTCAGTTTTGGGGCACCCTATCTTACAGGAGTAAACGCTTTATAAACCTACTGTACCTAAGTTTCATTTGAATTATATTCAAACATTCAGTTCGGACCGCGCTGTAAACACACTCCTTCTCAGTTACGCAAAACAGTCACTCAATGCTGTACAGAGAAATAGTCGCTTCCTGTCGGCTCAATCATCGGCCCAAGTGGGCCCAATACTACTACGTGTAATGCTAGTAACGACGTGTCCGTCGTTACTAGCATTACATCGATGTCCTTCATTGCCCCTGACAGCTGTCCTGTCGACGTCACAGCATTCCTTGTCTGGCAGTAACACTCAGGTGCCCCGCACCGCACCGTCACCATCGACTCAATGCTTATCTGAACTCCTTTGTTATCGTGCGGTACAGTCACACACACAAACCTCGACACTTCTCTTTCTTATTTTAAACAAACAACTCTTGGATTCCCAGAAAAAAAAAGTTGTTGAAAATAAAATTTGCCAAGACTTTCGATTGCATCCTTTCGATCTGTGACAACCTACCGAACGTTAAGCCTTATGAGGCTACACGTGACCCTGGGGTAATGTACCCCTGGAACAAAACCACTGCTGTGTGAGCCTGCCTGCCATTGTCAAAGCTGTGAATTGCAGTAATTAAATTTTCTTCAACTTTCCTTTCCCCTAATACTCCCCACAGTTCACTCAGTCAAATGCCTTTTCAAAATCTAAGACGAGTGATGATCAACTATTACAACAGCAGCGTAGCATTTTAATGTTTTAACACTCTATTTTATGAACTGTGACTGTGAATTTGTGTGTTTTGACTTTCTAGTGTGTCATTTTTAACAGGTGGATGAATGCGAAGTTCTTGTGCACTTCTGCTTGAACCCCCTGATGATGGCAAAGACATGTCGAAACATATGTAGGGTTTCCTAACACACGCTGTACATGTATTTACTATGTGCATTTGTTGGTGTTGATAGGTTTATGACAAAATGCACTAACTCCATAACTAACTCCATGTAGCACAGTCCTTCTTGAGAAGCTAGCAGGTCGTCAGCTAGTCAAGAAATTCCAGCGTTTTATGGAACCCGAAGGTTCATTACCGCACTCACAAGAGCCCGCCACCTGTCCCTATCAACAAAATGCACGGTCTATATACAGTAAAACCCCGATTTAATGTTCCTGCATTTAGTGAAATCCTGATTTTAGTGATGATTTTTTCATGTCCCGACAATAGCTCCATATAAACAATGTAACCTCCATTTAATGAAAACCTCGATTTAGTGAAATATATTCTAATCCCCCAGTAATTCATTAAATAGGGGTTTTACTGTAAGATAAAATTGAAATGTTAATGTTTACAAATTGATCATAATATGTATGTGTGTAAAAGCTACTAATTTGAATACAAATGTCTGTGATCCGAGGATATTTCTCACTGATGATACCCCTATATCACCTGTGTCTGATCATTATGAATATGAAGTTTTTTCTGTACCATCGTTCAATTTCAGTAAGGGAAGTTTAGACTGCTGTCAGTGAAATGTTTCTTCACCTGCACACACTTCTGTCCATCATATGGAGAAGTCACTCTGCCATGTCAGAATTTCACATTTATTCATGAGTCTGACATTGATAAAGTAAGGGGGCAGAGCTGTGAAATTGTGATGTACATACCGTGTAATTAGTATAATTCTATATTGTACTTACTGACACCCTACAATTTTATGTGTTCTGTGTATTGACAGCATTTTGGTGCTGACTGTTGCATCATCATCATCATTAGTTACACATCTTGCCATTTGTAGGTGGTTGCATTATTTGCACTTCCTGTGTTGATATTTTGCACTGTTGCATCCAGTTTTGTCTTGTTACACTAACAGGCTACTTGTGAACCACTTGGTTCTAGGACTTTGTCCATCGTCTCTATTGTGAGATAAAATGTAAAATGTAAAATAAAATATATAAAATTACGTTTCGAAATGTGGCTCTTCTTCCATCTTCAGGCTAGAAGCAAGTGGTTCACAATGTCATATACCATCATCAAAACCTTTTAGAATTCACAGGCTACTTGTTTACATGTGTTTCATTTCTTTTATTGCAACTTGTTCACTTGTTGGTTATCCTGTGGCGGTTATAAGTGCAGCATCCAATAAGTGAAAATGGCAATCTTACAGGAACGGGCTACAATGAAGGACATAATTGGAACAGAAATGTATATCATAAGTCCCAACAGGAAGAAAAATATGAAAACTAATGCAAATAATACAGCATACCAAGTATGGCTGTGTGTTAGGATGACACTGAGGATAATGCAATACTTAGCATCGAAACGTTTGTGTCAATAAATAGGACATAAATGTAGGTTGTTGGTAATTACAAGAGAATACTGAAGGTTGGATAGTAGTGGATTTTGTTACCTATTGAAACAGTTGTGTTAGTACCAACCTCGGGCACGTGTCGTTATAGGCGTGTTAGTTTGAAGTCGTAGTACACAGATGGCAGGAGTCACGTTGCCAACTTTGATCGTTGACTTACGTATGTACTAGATGTTCTGTGGTCAGTAGTAGTAATCTGTGGTCATAGTGTGCCAGCTGTTGTGGAGTGAAGTGTGTGAGAGTGCGATAGTGGTGCTTGGGTTTCATGCAGTGAGTAGACTGAACGAGCGTGCTTTTGAGTTAAGCTTTACAAACCTGAACAAGATTATGCGAAAGTAGGTGGTGCTGTTCTGGGAAATGACGCTGTGTAATCAATTCCCGACGTTGAAGGCATCAGGTTCTTTCGAAATGTCGGGTACCGATTGCACAGTATCATATCCCAGAAGGGCGGACTTATTAACCACACCGACATTCGGAAAAAAAAAAAAAACTTTGCTTTGTTTGAAAGTTCTTAGGCTTCGCCCGCTTGTCCTTCTGATAAGAAGTAGTATTACGATGGATGAATGAGTACGGAGCATTGGTGGAATGATACTGACAGGGGAAAACTGACGTACAAAATAATATAAATTGAAAAATTAGAATTCAGAATTAAGTTAAATTTGAATTTAAATTGATAGTATATGTTAATGTTTTAAAATTATATCTTGTGTGTTGTGGTCCATCATGGTTTTACCATACTGTAGGAGTGTTTCTGTTGTATTTTTAGATGTCCGAATATTACAGAGTCAGCTTCAGTTGTCTGCATGTTCAAAATGCGATATAAGGTAGTGTAATGTAATATAATGTAAGTTTTAATGAAGCTTTGTGTTAAGTTAGACGTGCGTATCAGAGTTCACCCTTAATATCACGTGTGTCAGTTGGCCTGCGTTAACCGTTTTAATGTTTTTGTGGTAAAGACATAGAACATTTTGTTTGGCTTCATAATCGGGAGGTCCCGGGTTTGAAATCTCAGCACAGGGACCTTATATTCAAAATTTTTTTTTTTGTCGTTTTTCCTCAATGCTTCGTGGTTAGTGGCTGCATTTTCATCATCAATTATTCCACACCCACCCTTCTGCGTTGTGTCCACTTCGTTTTACACTGATTATCCTATCAGTCGTTGCTGATAGCGTCGTTAAATGACTATAAATAAATATTTCGGTAAATTTTCGTGGCTGTTTTCGTGATTATGTACAGACCCATACAACTCCAACTAAACCCCAGTACATAGCTATACTCTCCATGTGTTGCATGTGCTTGTTCGAAGTTTGGGGTTATCAGTTTTGATCTCAGCAGTGTGAGATGTTGAGCGCTGACCGAGCTGTTATCTCGAAGAAGCCATGTGTTTTCTGTTACATCGCATTACCACTAACTAACTAACTAACTCCATGGAGCAGAGTCCTTCTTCAGGAGCTAACTGGTCGTCAGCTAGTCAAGAAATTTATCCCGTTTTATGTAACCCGAAGGTTCATTACCGCACTCACAAGAGCCCGCCACCTGTCCCTATCCTGAGCCATATCAATCCAGTCCATGCCCCCCCATCCCACTTCTTGAAGATTCATTTTAATATTATCCTCCCATCTACGCCTGGGTCTTCCAAGTGGTCTCCTTCCCTCAGGTCTCCGCACCAAAATCCTGTATGCACCTCACCCATACGTGCTACATGCCCCGCCCACCTCATTCTTCTTGATTTGATCACCCTAATAATATTTGATGATGAGTACATATCATTAAGTTCCTCGTTATGTAGTCTTCTCCACTCCCCTGTTACCCCGTCCCTCTTAGGCCCAAATATCCCCCTCAGCACCCTATTCTCGAACACCCTCAGCCTATGTTCCTCCCTCAGTGTGAGAGACCAAGTTTCACACCCATACAAAACAACAGGCAAAATTATACTTCTGTATATCTTAATCTTTGTATTATTTTGCATCGCATTACCACATCGGAAAAAAGAAGCCCCACTCCGCCACTCCCAAGCTGCTTCCGTCTACTTCTACCGGCTGAGTCGTTCCGTCTTCTGTCTGCTATATGTGCTCACAGACCGTCACATTTCGAACTTAGAATTGTTGGTACACAAGGACACCTCACGATATTTTGAGCTATCGATATTAAGTCTGCGTCATATGGTATTGCCTTGACATATCAATAACTATCGACACTGACTCTGTGGTGTTGGGTACTTCGTTGAGGAGGTTATGTTGATTCAACCTATCAGAACATTCCCTGCGCCCTTTTCTTAAACACGAAAATCTGTTACTCAGCTTCTTCTAACTTCGAGGTATTTCCTTCAATTACGCAATGACTGTTTCCTTCTGCATCTTTTCGTACCTAATGTTTATAATACGGTCGGTTGTTGAATGACTCACATTGGGTTACTTCCGTTAGTATCACATAGATGGCATTAGTAGTCAAGTGGTTTCACCATGGAACATGTTTGGCTCTGGAGACATACATTGTTACAGTTGTGTTAGTAAGTTAGGCAAATATATATATATATATATATATATATATATAGAGAGAGAGAGAGAGAGAGAGAGAGAGAGAGTGAGAGCGCTTAAACATGCTCAACATTGCAATTAAACGCAAAACACAACGCTCAGACATGATTATTTGACACCGTATTTAGTTAAACGTCTATGAAGAGAAATTTAACATTTTAATCGTGGAAGATTAAAATGGATAAACAGGAATTAAACAAACAAGTCAGTTAAAAAGTGCTTAATAGACGACGACGAAACGATGGAAAAGAGAAAAAGACGGTTAACCAGAACTATCAGTTTGCTACACGTGTTATCATGGAAAACGTTTTGTGAGGCGAACCAACATTTACGAAAAATATTGTAACGGACGACTTACTGAAATAGGAAAGTTAAATGCGAATTTTTTTTTGTTTGTTTGTTTGTTTGTAGACGTGTTTTTCCAGTATTGTGATGACTTCACCAGTCGCCGTGAATCAAGAGACGTCTGAAGAAAGCGGTGGAACAGCCCGTGATATGACCGATCTTTTTCTCGTAGACAATCTAATCGTGCAATTTTTCAAAGTCTCGGACAGTAGAGATAATTCTATAACCAATGCTGTCTTATCAGTCTGTAAGTCAATACAAGACAAGCCGTGACATGCTCTACATGACTCATGCGTAGTCATTTATTGGTCGACAACCTGTGCTACGCGAGCCCTATCCTTCTGAAATGCCGACACCTCGTCAGCTACAAAGACCTTTTATTTAATTTTTTTTTGCCAATGGCTCGACAGCCCCTTGGGGGCCTATGCCTCGTCATTTTACGACGCTTCACGATCACACAGTTTAGACACACCACACTCAGTAGGACTCCTCTTGACGAGTGACCAGCCCGTCGCAGAGACCTCTACCTGACAACACACAACACTCACAACAGACAGACATCCATGCCCTAGGCGGGATTCGAACCCACAACCCCAGTAAGCGAGCGGCCATAGACCCACGCCTTAGACCGCACGGCCACTGCGATCGGCCTTTTATTTAATTATGTTTGGGGAAATGATTCATGTTTATTGTTACAGCTGTACGAAATATTTAACTACGATCTGTGGGCAAAATGAAGAGATTTCGAATGTTAAATTAAGTGGTACATATAATTACCACCGTGTTTTAAAGTGTTGGAAGTGTGCGCGTTATGTTAAATCGATACAAACCAAAGTTAATTTTGCTTCAGAGCTTTATTGTGCACAGTATTCATTTCAAAATTTAACTACATCCGCTCCATAATACGGAAATTAAACATGCTGACAGCCAGTGCCGGCTTTTTTTGGGGGGGGGGGGGTGAAGGGCCCCGCAGCAGAAGCTACGGACACACGGCAGCCTTAAGGCTTATTGTGCAACCCTGTGATGAAGATGATTAGTTTTTTTTTCGTTTTTCTGTGTAATGGAGCACCGGTGGAATGAAATTGACAGGGGAAAACCGAAGTACTCCGGAGAAAATCCTGTCCCAGTGTCACTTTGTCCACCACAAATCCCACATGGACTGACTCGGGATCGAACCCGGGCCTCCGCGTTGAGAGGCCGGCGACTAACGGCCTGAGCCATGGCACGGTCCAGTGCCGGCCTTAGCAAACTTGGGGCCAGATTGCGGTCCTTGTGGTGGGCCCCTAAAAGTTGTTGTGCAGAGCAAATATAGGACTAACATTTTGGTACATTAACGTAAGTTAGGATGAAAAAATTAAATGGTCCTTTTTTATCATTTTTTGTTTACTCTTAATCAAGCAATCAAACGTTATTTATTTAATTTCAAAAAAATTTAAACCAAACCTAATTACATTTTTATCGCTAATGCGCGAATACGGGGGGGCCCGATTGCGTCAATTCGGTCCAGTCGGCCTAAAACCGACTCTGCTCTCCTTGTTATGCGCTCATTTTATGCACTTGTGTATCAAAAAAGAGGCCTGGTGTAAACAGATTCTGGTCACCTGTGCTAACGTGTGTAAAAGTGCGTTGAAGATGGAATGCGAGTTTGGTACAAACACAAGGAAAGAGGCAGTCAACTTGTGCTGCTTGTGTGCGCGCGCACTGCCAACACACAGGCTGTGTAAACAAGATAGGGCATACACAGGGCGCGCGGCTCACAATGAAGCGAGCGCTTCGTGTGTAGCAGGCTTCTTCATCTCTTAACGAAGCCAGTCAACAAATAAATCGATACACGAAGAACAAGTGTTTCTAAGCTATGTACGAGGGCTAGTCAAAAAAGAGTGAGAATGAATTTATTACTCAGCAAATACGTTAGGCAGAGTCCAACTTGATACGGTCTTTTTCAAAGTAGTCCCCATCGAGCTGTATGCACTTGGTCCAACGTGTCTGCCAGTCCTGGAAGACGTGCTGGAACCCATTTTTTGACATCGTCTTCAGAACCGCCTCCGCCCTCTTCAGAACGGCCGTTGAGGAGTCGAAACGCTGGCCCCGCAGCTCCGATTTCAGGCGAGGAAACAGAAAAAAGTCACACGGAGCAAGGTCCGGGCTGTACGGAGGGTGCGGCACACATTCGATGTTTTTTCGGGCTAAATACTGGGCAACAACGTTCGAAACGTGAGGGCGTGCATTATCGTGGTGTAGGCGCCAACGAGATGGATGCAGCTTAGGGCGTTTTCGTCGGATGTGTTCGGCCAGGGTCTTCAAAACTGTCACTGCCCGAAAAAACATCGAATGTGTGCCACACCCTCCGTACAGCCCGGACCTTGCTCCGTGTGACTTTTTTCTGTTTCCTCGCCCGAAATCGGAGCTGCGGGGCTAGCGTTTCGACTCCTCAACGGCCGTTCTGAAGAGGGCGGAGGCGGTTCTGAAGACGATGTCAAAAAATGGGTTCCAGCACGTCTTCCAGGACTGGCAGACACGTTGGACCAAGTGCATACAGCTCGATGGGGACTACTTTGAAAAAGACCGTATCAAGTTGGACTCTGCCTAACGTATTTGCTGAGTAATAAATTCATTCTCACTCTTTTTTGACTAGCCCTCGTATGTTATTGACTCAGATGACAATTTCAGAATTAAAATATCGGATAACATGACGGCATAACATGTCACTAGTTCTTCGTAATTAGGGGGTACCGTGTTCTAATCTCAGTTCTGAGTCCAATTACGCTGACAGGTTTTTCTCTCTTTTCCTCACTGCCTCCAGGAAAATTCTGGGATGGTGCCTGGAGTTATATGTCGTCCGCTCCATTCCACGTGCTTTCCAATTCATCGGCCAATCATCGTATGATTTGATGCTGCCTTATCTGAGCTTGAACGACCAAGGAATCGTGGTTCGGTTTCGGGCAGGAGAAACAAATTTTTTCCTTCTCTAAAATATCCCAGACCAACTCTGGAACTCACCCAGACTCCTATTTAGTCTTTACCGGGAAAGACACTTTGTCGGTGGTAAAAATGAAAATTTAAATTTCTCTTTCCGGCATATGTCAGTCAGTGTAGTCAATAGGTTACGCGATGGGCAATTCGGGCTTCATTTTTCTCTTCTCAAAAACCTTTACACCAGCGCTGGGGCCCACACAGCCGCATATTCAATGGGTATCGGGGTTCTTTCCTGGGGGTAAAGAGGAGGGGCGTGAGGCTGACCACTCGCCTCCAACTAGTTAGTTAGTCCCCATGTCGCTCCAATCGCGGAGCACTGGGGGCCTCCTTTCGGAGGTTTCTATGGTCATGTGCGTTGATGTAGTGAGTGACCAGCCCACTGACCGCACAAGTTCTACTCAATCCTGATGTGACTGCCAGAGCCATCTGGCAGGCAGTCAGGAGACTTGGGTGAGAAATGGCCGCTGAATTTTGCCGACGGGCATTACGAGTCCTATTCATGCCCGTAAGGTTCTTTTACATGCCGTAAATCTACGACATGGGACCGACGGCTTTACTTCCCCTCCGAAGGAAGTGGTGCTACGGATTTTATCACCCTTAAAAATCCATTGCCCTCGGTCGGGATCGAACCCCGAACCTTGGGCCCAGTGGCGAGCACGCTAACCACGAGGTGAAAATGAGTGGAGCTATACCTCTTCTCCTCCTGTATTCCTTATGGTGTGGACAGGGACAGCTTTCTTTTTACCGTTTACAATCACTGTATACCACTCGGACACAAATCTAACAAAGAACCTTTCGAATCGGCTGTCCCAAGGTTAGCCACTATTATCATAACATCGTGACGTCATTACGCAGCAAGCTGCTCTCTTTCCAAGGTTGTTAGATCGTCATGTATTTCCGCCTGCACACAGCGTCTCGTTCCCGCTAATTAACAAATATGCAGTCATCACTGTGAATGCTGGGAGGTCCCTGACCTCGAGGTTTGTTTACCGCCCTGAAAATTCAAAATCATAAATCATATTTCAGGTTATCAACTTGATAACAATAACGAATACTGCTTTCTGGAAGGCGACAAATTGTAGTGTGGTAGAAATTTGACGTTTCGGAAGAACATACTGGTTTTATCAATGATGACAACCCGACGTGTTTAATAAATTATCAACATAATGACAATAAAATCTAACACAAATAATTTATTATAAAAAGAAATTATGTTCTTAAAATAGAAGTTCTACATTTATGAGCTTTATGTTATCAGGCATAGAAATCGACCAGATCCGTTCGTTAATGATCCCATCGGGCCGAAACATGTAGCACTTTTGTAAAGACGGGATTTATTGTTTTTATAATACAGCAATAGTTGTGAGATCTGCTCTCTTCTGGGATATTACGCAGCGTCTAGTCGTAATCCTTTACCGACGTTTCGGGACAACGTATCGGTCCCATTTTCAAGGGTCAAGAAGTCCAACCTACTGCCGTTGTCTTCTGTCCTGAAGCTGGCTGTATTTCTGAGTGTTCTTAAGTAAGCAAATAAAGGAAACAGAGTGTTGCTCTCTGCGATAGGTTGCCGGTACGATGTACGAGTACAAGCAGGCGTCTTTTAAATTTGCCCCAAATAACGTTGTTTCATTTTAATAATAACAAATTTTATTGACCAAACATTCGAGGAGCTTTGCCCTCACTTGGATTAATATTGCTTTCATTGGCTGCTGGCGGATCTCCATCGGCCAGACTGGTAGGTAATTTAAATAAATTTTATGGAGTTTTTTTATATTATCATATTATTTTCACCGTGCACACTGACACTGAAACTGGACTAAATGTGATAGCAGACAAAAACAATGGATGTAAAAGTAAATGTAGATTACGAGCCTCCTGATGATGGCCTTGTAAAGGCCGAAACATCTGTAGGGGTTGAAGAATAAAGAATATAAAGCGAAAATATTGCATTTGGTTGGTGTATAATTTGTGAAATTTTATGGAGATTAATGCTGCGTTCTGAGGTGTTATTCTCTGTATTGCGATTTTTAGTGACGTAACTCGAACGTTACAGATGGCGTTGATGGGGCTCGCGTGCCACTGGTTGAAGTATTGCAAAGTGCTGGCAGCGGATGTGTCTTTGTGGAAGAAGACTGGATGTAGTGTCTTGCGGAAGTGTCGGTTATTTATATCCATCGGAGACAAACTGTTACAATGGCGCCCACGTCTGTGGGGTATCTGCTGAATCTGTGACTTCCCCAGACTATGAGTTCGCTGACTTCCTCCAAGTGCGCCTAATATATGAGGGGATTCCCCAGAAAGAACTTCATAACAGCTTTGTGTGTTGTCCGAATGACTTTCTGAGCAAGTTTATGCTGTATGTCATTAGATGAGGAGTTTTGTGAAGCCGTGCACATTGGTAGTCTGCTGCCGTGCCATGACTGGCCGTAGAGTCTGAGGGAGGTACTGCCTTCGTATTCAGATTACAGACTACTTCCACACTGAAGACAGACGCAGCACGTTTCTCCGAAATATTTATTGACGACATACCACACTACAGGGTGTTACGACATAGAAGACCACACTATAACAGTTTCCACCTCGATGAAAACCTCAAATCTCACATACACTGATAGTCTTCATTCTGTATCCCTGCGCAGGATTCGAAGATTTATAAATACGAAGTCTTCGCCGACTGTATTGGTGTACACATTGAAGTCCCCTGGAGGGACCCCCTCCCCTCTGGCTGTTATACTTCCCCTTCAAGCCTACTTCCCTTTGTTCACCCCCAATCGTCTAGCCCAGGGGTGCACAGATTTTCCAAAAATCTATGAGCCACCTCAAAATTCCAGGCGCCAGATGGGAATCATGAAGCAAATTACATACTGGGGACCAACAAATATTTGGAGCCATCGTACAAAATTTAGTTCCCACTGCGACCTGGTACGTGAGATTTGTACACCCCTGACCTTAGTTATAGCCCGCCGTCCACGGTATTTCTTTCTGTGACCTTAATATAGTGAAAACATTCAGAATGTGTGGATCCCAACTTCCACGCCCTTTTTCTGTAACAACCTAATTTTCAATGTTATACTACACTGATCGGGTAGCAAGCAGGCTGGCATTGTGCTGGTGCCTGGTTGATAGCAATGAAGCTATTCTGGTGAAGCTATTTCGTGGTTTTATGCAGTTACTGTGACTAATTCCGAGACCAAATCTCAGTCGCTTTCTCCCCAGATTATAATATTAATATTTTATTTCAGTCCGTGCTAAGTAACTGATCTGGTTGATACAGCATCGCTCAATGACCCACGCCACATCAGACTGCCCGCACTGTTAACCACAGCTCTGCCTGCACATTGCTAAATAGCTCCTCTCATAATCATTCTTACTGTTGCAATCTGTAGCAAGTTTCCGTGCCCTATATGTCCGTGCCCTTTCCTTTTGTACCCAAGTTTCCATGCCTTATATATCTGTGCCCTTTCCTTTTGTACCCAAGTTTCCGTGCCTTATATGTCTGTGCCCTTTCCTTTTGTTACCAAGTTTCCATGCCTTATATATCTGTGCCCTTTCCTTTTGTACCCAAGTTTCCGTGCCTTATATGTCTGTGCCCTTTCCTTTTGTACCCAAGTTTCCATGCCTTATATATCTGTGCCCTTTCCTTTTGTACCCAAGTTTCCGTGCCTTATATGTCTGTGCCCTTTCCTTTTGTTACCAAGTTTCCATGCCTTATATATCTGTGCCCTTTCCTTTTGTACCCAAGTTTCCGTGCCTTATATGTCTGTGCCCTTTCCTTTTGTACCCAAATTTCCATGCCTTATATATCTGTGCCCTTTCCTTTTGTACCCAAGTTTCCGTGCCTTATATATCTGTGCCCTTTCCTTTTGTACCCAAGTTTCCATGCCTTATATATCTGTGCCCTTTCCTTTTGTACCCAAGTTTCCATGCCTTATATATCTGTGCCCTTTCCTTTTGTACCCAAGTTTCCGTGCCTTATATGTCTGTGCCCTTTCCTTTTGTACCCAAGTTTCCATGCCTTATATATCTGTGCCCTTTCCTTTTGTACCCAAGTTTCCATGCCTTATATATCTGTGCCCTTTCCTTTTGTACCCAAGTTTCCATGCCTTATATATCTGTGCCCTTTCCTTTTGTACCCAAGTTTCCGTGCCTTATATGTCTGTGCCCTTTCCTTTTGTACCCAAGTTTCCATGCATTATATATCTGTGCCCTTTCCTTTTGTACCCAAGTTTCCGTGCCTTATATATCTCTGCCCTTTCCTTTTGTACCCAACGTCGTCACTACGCAGCATTTTGCGTTGTAACGTTAAGATTGGCACTCCTGGTTCTTATTATTCATGACAGCCGGAGTTCAAATGTCTACCCGTAGTCTTTCTGAGGCACATTGGTAACTATATACACCACGTGTTGTGTAGATTAAAAAGCACCAAATTTTACGCATATTCTAGTAGTGTGAACCGTAAGATGCTCATACTAAGCAGCCACTATATCCGTAAACAGTGTTAACTGACTGGTCTTTGTAATGGAGACGCACTGGTTGTGTATTCTTTTGGAGGTAATAACTGAATTGTGTACCGGGACTCTTTCCCGAGGATAAAGCGGCCGAGGCGTGAAACTGATCACCTCAATATAGCGCTGAGTTTAAGAATGAGTAGAGCTATACCTCTATTCACCCAGAACTTTTCATTGGGGGGGGGGGGGGGCTAACCCTGAGGCTATAAATCATTTGGGTTTGATTTTGAAAATTGTCTTATAAAAATAATGCCGTAAGTACAACATAACACTGTCTGCTACTGCATGTATATACACACAAATATAACTACGCGTTCCATGACTCAATCACAGTGTCCTATCTTATTGTTTTTTTAATTTTATTAATTTATTTTTCAAAATTCTAATGTACTAGTCATCAGGCGATTTCAGTGGCTGATTTCGGCTGAAGGGAAAATCACGTAAAAAGTTTCAAATTATATCTACAAAATCTGTTGTTTTTTTAAATTTCGATTGGGGGGGGGGGGGGGGGTTTCCGGGGAATTGCAACCGGGCAGACTCCCCCTTTGGTGCGCCCCTGCCTCTACTCTCTGTATATGGTTTCATGGTGAAAACAGGGACAACTTCACATTTCTACTTCTTTTGGGTCATAACCGAGTTTTTAAATTCTATTTAGATGCAACTGAGACCTCAGAGAGGTAAACAGATCATACGTGAATACATAAAACTGAAAATGGAATGCGTGAAAGATGTGTGTGTGTGTGCTTTACAGCTCTTATGTACCGGACAGAGTTCTGTTTTGTGTGGACTGATTCTGCACCATCTCGTGTCTTTGTTGCAGACAAGTATGGTCTACATCAGCACTGCGCTATGAACAACAATAACAACAACGACCAGGCTCCAACAATGGCGCCTGGAACCGACAACAAAGTCAACAATGCAGTTTCACCCATTTCTCATATTCCACTCCCACAGTGGAAAGCAGCCTTGGATTCGAGGTACCAGAACAGCGAAATGAAATTGAAGGCGAAGTTTGAAGAATCGGAGAAGAGGAGGAAGTCTCTTCTCACGCAGACACAGAAAAGTAATTATGACTAACAATGGAGTCCATATCCGCCCCGCGATATGAGTCATGCGTGTATGGTATGAGAAAATTAATCTTTCCTAAATTAAGCCAGGCGCCATATTGGTACAAACTCTCACAACGCAATAATATGCAGCAGCCAGGAATACGAGAGAATACATTACAACGTTGTCTCGATATTCTTGATAATTTCGACCGATAACAACATCGATATCATTTTTCAATGTAAAATACCCATTTACTTCCACCAACGTATGAAATACCGGCAATAAAAATATAAACTAACCCCAGAAATTATACAGAATTTGCACAGAATGTGGATTACGTGAAATTAACCTCAAAAAATACAAAAATCATGAAAGTTTATTTTTAATAAAATACAGACAATTTTTTGGAACCATAAAATAATTACATGATTTAAGGAGTGTCTCATTCCATAAACAATGATGGCGATCAACCTCACTTAGAGATAGACGGAGCTGGAGCTTTACTGAGCTGAGAGTGAGCTGCACAATATGAGATTGGGGGGGAAGCCGACTCGCCTGCCACGTGGTCTCATCCCGATTTGTCGGAAACAGTCACGTAACGTCGAAAAAATTGTATTAATGTGGATGATCACGCAAGGTCGAAATCCTGAACGTTTACGTTCACGAACGTCGAGACTGCACTGTAATATTGGGGAATATTTAGAAGAGACGAATGCAGAGGGAAATAATTAAGATCGGTAAAGGTAAAGGTAAAGGTAAAGGTAAAGGTGAAGGTAAAGGTAAAGCAATCCAATTACAGACCTGGACAGGCCCTTAGGGTTCCAGGAGGTTGAGGCCCACAGATTTTTAGACAATCGGCACATGAAGGTGGTAAGGTCAGCCATACGCACTGGCCGCCTTTACCTCCCCAGGAAATATTCCTGGTACTCATTTCTGTTAGAGGCTGAGTCGACCCCAGGGCCATAGTGCGACCGAAACGATTATGTCAACGAAAAATTCCAGAGACACCATCGGGAATCGAACCCTCGACCTTTTGTGTAATAACAGTGTGCTGTATTGAATTAGCGGTGATGTTAGAGGTTATGCATACATACATACATATATACATACATACATATATACATATATACATATATATATACATATATACATACATATATACATATATACATACATACATATATACATATATACATACATATATACATATATACATATATACATACATACAAACATATATACATACATACATACATATATACATACATACATACATATATACATATATACATACATATATACATATATACATATATACATACATACATATATACATATATACATACATACATATATACATATATACATACATATATACATATATACATACATACATATATACATATATACATACATATATACATATATACATATATACAAACATATATACATACATACATACATATATACATACATACATACATATATACATATATACATACAATATATACATATATACATACATATATAATACATATACATATATACATAATATACATACATACATACATACATATATACATACATATATACATATATACATACATTAATATACATACATACATACATATACATATATACATACATATATACATATATACATACAATAATACATAATATAATACATACATACATATATACATATATACATACATATATAAACATATATACATACATATATACATATCATACATACATATATACATACATATATACATATATACATACATACATACATACATATATACATACATAATTACATACATATATATACATATATATACATACATACATAATAATTATACATACATATATACATATATAACATATATACATATATACATACATACATACATACATATATACATATATACATAACATACATACAAACATATATACATACATACATAAATATATACATACATACATATATACATATATACATACATATATACATATATACATACATATATACATATATACATACATATATACATATATACATACATACATACATACATATATACATACATATATACATATATACATACATATATACATACATACATACATACATATATACATACATATATACATATATACATACATATATACATACATACATACATATATACATATATACATACATATATACATATATACATACATACATACATACATATATACATACATATATACATATATACATACATATATACATACATACATACATATATACATACATATATAACATATATACATACATATATACATATATACATACATACATACATACATACATATATACATACATATATACATATATACATACATACATATATACATACATATATACATATATACATATATACATACATACATACATACATATATACATACATATATACATATATACATACATATATACATACATACATACATACATACATATATACATACATATATACATATATACATACATATATACATATATACATACATACATACATATATACATACATTCCATGGATCCATAATTTTGTCACAAGACAAGAGAATGTGCAATAAGTCCTAACATACAAAACCATACAAAATGTACATTGCAAAATGCTTTAAACATTCTATGTGCAGTCTTAGACGTCAGTATTATAGGTTAACAGTACTCATAAGAAATTCATCTACAGAGTAAAAGGAGTGTGCATTTAAGTATCTTCTTAGTGCTGCTTTAAATTGTGCCTTTTCATTCTTAAGATTTTTGATATTACAAGGTAAGCTATTGAAGATCCTGATACTAGAATAGAATGTACTTTTCTGAAAGCATGATAGGTTGACAATTGGTCTATGAAGATGGTGCTTATTGGTTGTATTGATACTGTGTATTGATGAATTTGTTTGAAAGTTTTTTTGATTATCAACGAGGAAGTTCATTAATGAAAATATATATTGGCAAGGAACATGTTTCGTAACAGTAACAGGGGACACAATTTACTGCAGTGTAATGAAATGTACACTGTTACAGGCGAGAGGGAGTTGGCTGACCTGCAGCGACGCTACCAACTTCTGCATGATGAACATAGTTCCGTGCAGAAGCAGCTGGCGGACAAAGACACGAAGCTCGCGCAACTGCAGTCAGGTGAGTAGTAGTGCCTGATGTAGACCGAGAAAGAAAAAGCGCCACGCTACTGTCTGGCAGTGCTGTAGAACTTGTACGGTACGCGATACCGTTCGATAATCCAGAACATCTAAGGTTCGTTCACCTTATCTTATCGTAAAGATAAAGCAATCACATTACAGGCCTGGACAGGCCATTAGGGTTCCAGGAGGTTGAGGCTACCAGATTTCTAGACAGTCGGCACATGAAGGTGGTAAGGTTGTCAGCCCTACGCACCGGCCGCCTTTACCCCCCAGGAAATATTCCTGGTACTTATTTCTGTTAGAGGCTGAGTCGACCCCAGGGCCATAGTGCTGCCGGAAGGATTACGTCAATGAAAATTTCCAATGACACCATCGGGAATCGAACCCGCGACCTTCCGGCTTGTAGCGTAGTGCCTCAACCAACTGCGCCACCGCGTGCCCCCTTATCTTATCGTACCCACGTTAAATCTTCTTAAATCCCCACAACTTCCTCCAAAAGATTTTTATGTCTTTCGGTGTTTATGAAAAGATTATGTCTTACGTTGTTCGAACAAGCTCAGTGTTAAAATACAGGATGTCCAGCTTAAAGCGGAACCCGCTCATACATTGTAGATCAACAGTATGTAGAGGTATTATACAGGACGTTTTATAAAAACAACGCCCTGTATAACAGTGCAAGTCGTAGAACGAACGACATCGTTGTGGCACGGCCAACGATGACCACGCCCATTCTGCAGTGCTCAGTCCTGCCCAGTTACACGTTCAAAAAGCTCACCCTGTATGTTTATGTATACCTGCTTACCTGAGTGCGTAAGTTGCGTTGCACTGTGCGAACATCTGACGCCATTTAATTTTGTACGAAGGTATAAACGTATCAGAAAATCCTGCTGCCTCTTTGAAGATTGAGGCATTAGTTGTCTCTGAAACGTCGGTACCTGCCCATGAAACTACACGTTATCACTAGCTGTAAGACGATATCATTATTTACCGCACTGATAACCTCTGATCTTACGACTTTATTACATTTTTTTTTCAATGGAGTGTACTGTATGACTTTGATTTTAGATGTGGAACTCCTGCGCTCTGCAGTTTCTGCCCATCGCACCGTTATTACAGTTGAAATAATACGTTAAGGCGGAAGGCTACGAACCAGGTCACTTGCGCAATACCGGTGTAATGTTTCGTGTTTGACCTCCAAGAGATACAGTCCGTGCAAAGAACACCGGACCTGATGTATGCTTCCCACATCATCTGTGATTATCTTTTAAAACAAAACGTACGGCGTCAGATAACACTAACCGTCACTTGCACGTAACACTGAGAGCGTCCCGACGTTCCACCTCCACATTGACCATATTCACTTAAGTCCTGCTTGTCATTCCTGTGTCTTATTATTTATATTCCCAGCAGGGAATTCCTTGACTTTGTAAGGACCTGTTAGCTTTGCAAGAAGGACTCTGTTCCATGGAGTTAGTTAGTTAGTTAGTTAGTTATGGTAAACGGGTCATGAAGGTCCTATACAAAACCACTAACAAGTCCTTTTAGAACTATGCGATAATACCAAACAAAAAATATTGGTAAAATTTTGTTAGTTACATTAAAATTGAAATTAAAACCAACTTGATGCAACCTCACTATTAAAAAAACTTTAATAGTAGATTAATTAACTCTTAATTAACCCGACATGTTTCGGTCAGGTACCTGACCATCTTCAGGGGTTTTTACTACATTTAGTTGCGTAGTCCATATGACCATCTTCATATTGACTACGCAACTAAATGTAGTAAAAACCTCTGAAGATGGTCAGGTACCTGACCGAAACATGTCGGGTTAATTAAGAGTTAATTAATCTACTATTAAAGTTTTTTAATAGTGAGGGTGCATCAAGTTGGTTTTAATTTCAAATTTAATTTATACAAGATGCACGGTGAATACAATATTGTTAGTTACAATTTTATACAGCGTGAGTGAATTTCTATATACTTTCACTACCTTCAACGTCTGCATAATTTACTAAATGGATTTGTTTCCTCCTCATATTTAATAAAACTGTTTAATGACACTCATACAAACAAAATCTCCCCTTCACAGTAGTTTCTTCACTTTGGTCTACATTTTCACAAACATCGATCGGCGTGTACCAGCTCGTTTGAATCTCTGCTCGCTAAAATACTTCAGTATAGAGTTCCGTTCTTTAGGGATTGAGGCTGCGTCAGTGGGAAACGGGATCACGACGTTTCGGGACAACCTTATGTCCTTATCATCAAAGGTAGAAATGTCCAAGAACAATACTAGGGACTGGCTTCTCCGACATTCTTGCGTGATTTCAGGCTTCCGCCGCGATGTAGATGAGATATGCGCTCTTCTGGGATGTTACGCAACTTTGAGTGTTAGTTATGTACAGACGTTTCGGAACAACCTATCGGGTATCATCTTCAGGGTCCAAGAAGTACTACAACCCAACGCTGCGTAATATCCCAGAAGAACGCAGATCTCATCTCCGGCTTTCATGGACACTGCATTCTTTCGAAACGTCGGGATGTGATCACCCACTGATGCAACGTCAGATCGCAGAAGAACGGAATCTTAATTCAGTTGCTCCCTGTTCTGCACTTCCAACGACTCTAATTCCAATCTTCAGAGTTTCGGGGCACGTGGTCAGCGTGTAGGATCGGCCGTCGGGGTTACGTTGCGTACATAAATGAAGATTTATCGACGTTTCGGCGAACTTTGCAGTTGCCATATTCAGGGTGACTGGGGGTTGTCGGGAGGCCCTTATATGTTTCTAGCAGCAGGCGATGTGTGGATGTCCAATCGGGCCGCCAACCTGCCACACACCTCTCCGCCGTTAGATCTGTGTAACGTCCCCCACCCTCCAGTACCCCCAGATTCATTAATCCTGAAGATCGTAACTGCAGCGTTTGTCGAAACGTCGGGAAATCTCCATGGCTTTACGCTGCCCAACAACGAAACGAAGCCCAACTCAGTTTTTGCTGTAATCACAAATTACACAAAAACGAAATGCACTGTATTTTTTTTCACTTGTTTATTCTTCAACCCCTACATATGTTTCAACCCTTACAGGGTCATCTTCAGGGGGCTCGTAATCTACATTTACTTTACATCCATTGTTGTCTGCTATTATGTTATGTATCACATATAGTCAAGTTTCATCTTACAGTAATTTACAATTTTGTCTTTAAATATACAAAATATATACAACACAGACAAAATTGTAAATTACTGTATTATGAATCTTGACTACATGTGATACATAACATAATAGCAGACATAAACAATGGATGCAAAGTAAATGTAGATTACGAGCCCCCTGAAGATGGCCTTGTAAGGGTTGAAACATATGTACGGGTTGAAGAATAAAAAGTGAAAATATAGTGCGTTTTGTTGGTGTGTAATTTGTGAGGTTTTAAAAATGCACGGTGAAGGTTATATAAAATTTTGCTGTAACGTTTGTGCCCTCAACTTATTCCTCCTGCGCTACTTTATTCGTAAAATTCCGTACATTTAGAAAACATTTCCGCTTTGGTTTCATTTCGTGGAAGAACCCGATATCGAATGTGTAGGTGGCATAACTAACCTGATACTGAACTCATTCCGCCCACCTGACACTAATCTGCTTGGTAACTGCGCTGACAGCGCGGGCAAGGACAGCCTCAGCACAGCGGAACTTAATTGGACTGACGGAGGAAGGGAGAGCAGAACAGCGTGTCTGTGACACCTCATGTACTCAGAGCACGTCCGTCGGCCAGTCTGTGACACCTCATGTACTCAGAGCACGTCCGTCGGCCAGTCTGTGACACCTCATGTACACAGAGCACGTCCGTCGGCCAGTCTGTGACACCTCATGTACACAGAGCACGTCCGTCGGCCAGTCACACCTCATGTACACAGAGCACGTCCGTCGGCCAGTCTGTGACACCTCATGTACACACAGCACGTCCGTCGGCCAGTCACACCTCATGTACACAGAGCACGTCCGTCGGCCAGTCTGTGACACCTCATGTACACACAGCACGTCCGTCGGCCAGTCACACCTCATGTACACAGAGCACGTCCGTCGGCCAGTCTGTGACACCTCATGTACACACAGCACGTCCGTCGGCCAGTCTGTGACACCTCATTTACACAGAGCACGTCCGTCGGCCAGTCTGTGACACCTCATGTACACAGAGCACGTCCGTCGGCCAGTCTGTGACACCTCATGTACACAGAGCACGTCCGTCGGCCAGTCTGTGACACCTCATGTACACAGAGCACGTCCGTCGGCCAGTCTGTGACACCTCATGTACACAGAGCACGTCCGTCGGCCAGTCTGTGACACCTCATGTACACAGAGCACGTCCGTCGGCCAGTCTGTGACACCTCATGTACACAGAGCACGTCCGTCGGCCAGTCTGTGACACCTCATGTACACCGAGCACGTCCGACCGCCGAAGTTCTTCATCGGCCAAACTGTTTTGCGCTAACTGTTGTTACTCCGGTTTTTAAGTCGCGTTTGCAGAATTGCGAAAAGCGACTGTTAGCTTCGTCATGTCTGTCAGTCCACATGGAACAACTCGGCTCCCACTGTACGGATTTTCATGAAATTTTATATTTGAGTGTTTTTTTCGAAAAACTGTCAAGAAAATTGAAGTCTAATTAAAATCTGACAAAAATAACGGGTACTTTACATGAAGACCTACGTACATTTTTGATAATATCTCGCTGAATTCTTTTTAAAATTAGAAATGTTTCAGACAAACGTTGTAGAGAAAATCAAAACACACATTTTATGTTCAATAACCTTTTCCCGAAAATCGTGTCGTTTATGAGATAATGTGGAAAAATATGGTACAGCCAGACAGGCCACAGATGACAATATAATACGGCGCATGCGCTTTGCATGCTGGATAACTAAGGCTACAAACACACACAATATGTAATACTTATTGCTTTTCTATTGTAACAATGGTCACAGGAACTCACCTCAACGTTACGTTATACGTACACTGCCTCTCTTGTTACAGTCTCAGAAATGGTGTATCGTGAGTACGAGGCGATTAAGAGCAAGCACGATGTCCAGTCCCGGGTCATGGAGGACACCATGAAGTCAGCATCGCAGGTAACTTGCCGGCAGTTATCTCTTCGTTCTTTCGAGATATCGATAGGGAGGATAAACGAGGGCAGCGGAAGGTAACATTACTACTTTCTACTCCGGAGGCCCCGGGTTGAAATCCTGGCCGGACGACGAGTTGACATTGACTCTTAGTTCTCGTGGTTTTCTTCAGTCCTTCCAGGCGAATGCAAGGATGGCAATGGCTACGTCAAATTAGGCCACGACCGCATCCTTTCACATCCCTTAGAATTTATTATACGCTGATTATGCCATCATTGCAGCTGTGCTGACTGAATTACTGACGGCGTCCTTAAAGGAAAAACATTAATAATAATAATAATAATAATAATAATAATAATGAGGTAGCTATGTAACCAGGTTTAGCCTGAAGATGGAGGTAACAGTGACTATGTAACCAGGTTTAGCCTGAAGATGGAGGTAACAGTGACTATGTAACCAGGTTTAGCCTGAAGATGGAGGTAACAGTGACTATGTAACCAGGTTTAGCCTCAAGATGGAGGTAACAGTGACTATGTAACCAGGTTTAGCCTCAAGATGGAGGTAACAGTGACTATGTAACCAGGTTTAGCCTAAAGATGGAGGTAACAGTGACTATGTAACCAGGTTTAGCCTAAAGATGGAGGTAACAGTGACTATGTAACCAGGTTTAGCCTGAAGATGGAGGTAACAGTGACTATGTAACCAGGTTTAGCCTAAAGATGGAGGTAACAGTGACTATGTAACCAGGTTTAGCCTCAAGATGGAGGTAACAGTGACTATGTAACCAGGTTTAGCCTAAAGATGGAGGTAACAGTGACTATGTAACCAGGTTTAGCCTCAAGATGGAGGTAACAGTGACTATGTAACCAGGTTTAGCCTAAAGATGGAGGTAACAGTGACTATGTAACCAGGTTTAGCCTAAAGATGGAGGTAACAGTGACTATGTAACCAGGTTTAGCCTCAAGATGGAGGTAACAGTGACTATGTAACCAGGTTTAGCCTAAAGATGGAGGTAACAGTGACTATGTAACCAGGTTTAGCCTCAAGATGGAGGTAACAGTGACTATGTAACCAGGTTTAGTCTCAAGATGGAGGTAACAGTGACTATGTAACCAGGTTTAGCCTAAAGATGGAGGTAACAGTGACTATGTAACCAGGTTTAGCCTAAAGATGGAGGTAACAGTGACTATGTAACCAGGTTTAGCCTAAAAATGGAGGTAACAGTGACTATGTAACCAGGTTTAGCCTAAAGATGGAGGTAACAGTGACTATGTAACCAGGTTTAGCCTCAAGATGGAGGTAACAGTGACTATGTAACCAGGTTTAGCCTAAAGATGGCGGTAACAGTGACTATGTAACCAGGTTTAGCCTAAAGATGGAGATAACAGTGACTATGTAACCAGGTTTAGCCTAAGGATGGAGGTAACAGTGACTATGTAACCAGGTTTAGCCTAAAGATGGAGGTAACAGTGACTATGTAACGAGGTTTAGCCTCAAGATGGAGGTAACAGTGACTATGTAACCAGGTTTAGTCTCAAGATGGAGGTAACAGTGACTATGTAACCAGGTTTAGCCTAAAGATGGAGGTAACAGTGACTATGTAACCAGGTTTAGCCTAAAGATGGAGGTAACAGTGACTATGTAACCAGGTTTAGCCTAAAGATGGAGGTAACAGTGACTATGTAACCAGGTTTAGCCTGAAGATGGAGGTTACAGTGACTATGTAACCAGGTTTAGCCTAAAGATGGAGGTAACAGTGACTATGTAACCAGGTTTAGCCTAAAGATGGAGGTAACAGTGACTATGTAACCAGGTTTAGCCTAAAGATGGAGGTAACAGTGACTATGTAACCAGGTTTAGCCTCAAGATGGAGGTAACAGTGACTATGTAACCAGGTTTAGCCTCAGGATGGAGGTAACAGTGACTATGTAACCAGGTTTAGCCTAAAGATAGAGGTAACAGTGACTATGTAACCAGGTTTAGCCTAAAGATGGAGGTAACAGTGACTATGTAACCAGGTTTAGCCTAAAGATGGAGGTAACAGTGACTATGTAACCAGGTTTAGCCTGAAGATGGAGGTAACAGTGACTATGTAACCAGGTTTAGCCTGAAGATGGAGGTAACAGTGACTATGTAACCAGGTTTAGCCTGAAGATGGAGGTAACAGTGACTATGTAACCAGGTTTAGCCTGAAGATGGAGGTAATAGTGAAAACGTTAATGAATCCTCTGCTTTCATAATGTACAAGGAATATCATTATTGGGTGAGCAACTTTTAGCTTCTTAGGAAGTTCTCTGCCCCATAAAGTTGCTTAGTTCTGGACAGAATCTTCCTGTGCTTGGATATGTTACCGGTATGTTGCGATAGTACCACGCCGTGAAGGTAAAGGGAGGAATGGAGTTACAGATCCTCATATTCTTAACCACTAGTTGCAGCTGAGTGGACAGATTCACGGTCCGGCGACTTTAACACAGCGGATACTATCTGTACAGCAGACGGATTGCCCCCCCCCCCGACCCCAATGGACATTCTGGAAAACACAAATGTGTGTTGCTTGTAGTGGGAATCGAAGCACGGGTCGTCGATATTGCAGCCCCTAGTATAATCACTATACTCACAGAGCTAACCCGGCTCTGATAGTTGAAGATTTGTTGGGGGAGTTCCCAGTTGAGTCCTTCTTCATGCACTGTCCTGTGGTAGAATAATGGTGTTGTAGAACAATGGTGTTGTTCCGGCACGTAATTAGCCTGAACAAACTACAGAGAATGGAAGTTTTATGGGAATGGGGCAGTGCACGCCAGGACTCCAGAAGTACCTTGAAAATCACTCTCCCATGTATATAGCACACGTGTTTGTGTGTGTGGGACGTCTGTCACCTTGGCTGGGGAGACACGAATGTAGTAGTAAGAACCTGAACTGTACAGGGTCATCGAAAAAGAACGCCGGTATTGTAATAACCTATAATTCAAAAACTGTTAAACATATCCAAATGATTCAAGTGTTAAAATGTGGCAAAAGAACGTAAGTTTTGGGTAATTTTCATGCAGGACGGAGCACCTCCCTATTTCAGTCTGCCTGTGCGCGGAGCCTTGAATGACAAGTTCCCCAACGCGTGGATTGGGAGGGGCTGGACCAATTCCCTGGCCTCCCAGAAGCCCAGATCTCACCCTGATGGATTTTTGTTGTTGTGGGGATACGTCAAGAACAGTGTGTATGGTGAAAATATTGGGGATCTCCAGCACCTACGGGATAGGACCGCAACAGCCATCGCAACGGTAACTCCAGACATAATTCAGCGGACTTGGCACGAGATCGAATACCGTCTTGATGTCTGCCGAGCGACAAATGGAGCACATATCGAAATATAAAGACAAAAACTTCAGACATTCCTTAGCATTTTAACACTTGAATCATTTCGATATGTTCAACAGTTTTTGAGTGACGCGTTTTTATAATCCCGGCATCCTTTTTCGATGACCCTGTATAGCAGGCAAACATCCAAACAGTAGAGTGACGTTTCCTTATCCCAAGCATTTCGCTGTCGTTCGATACAATCGATACAAGTCGCGATCATACCAAACCCGCGCCAATTCGTGCTGTTACGTTTGTAGGCCGATCCAGTTTCGCCAGCCGCCATATTTGGTTTTATGTATCCGCTGTTTTTAATTGCGTGTTGTTTTGAATGGGTGTGAAACTTGGCGTGGCACACCAAGGGAAGAACATGGACTGAAAGTGGACTTTAAAAGCAAAGTCCGTCGCCCATGCAGCACGTCGATCTACAGCAACACGCGGAAACTGATGACGCCCATTTAGGCGCGTTCGCAAAATTGCGAAAAGCGACTGTTAGCTTCGTCATGTCTGTCCGTAACTCGGCTCCCACGGGACGAATTTTCATGAAATTTGATATTTGACCTTTATATTATATATAGGCCTACCGTGCATTTTAATAATTAATTATTTATTTTATTCCAACAAATGCCCTACACTGTTTTAGTACTTTCTTGCCCCTACATATGTTTCGGCACTCCTTGTGCCATCCTCAGGGGTGTCGTCGAGAGTTCACAGTTTTCAAATGCATCCAATTCACTTCCACAACATAAGTTTACTATCACTTAATATCACTTATCTTTTTTGTTCATGGTGGTGCCGAAACATATGTAGGGACAAGAAAACACTAAAATAGTTTAATGCATTTGTTGGAATAAAATAATTAATTGATATTTTATATCCGAAAATCTGCCGAGAAGATTAAAGTCTGGTTAAAATCAGACAACAATAACGGGTTATTTAGCCTGCATGAAGACCTTTGCACATCTGTGATAATATCTTTCTGAATTCTTCTTAGAATGAGACGTTTTTTAGACAAAAGTTGTAGAGAAAATCAATGCACATTTTATCTTCAATAAAACTTTACCGAAAATCGTGCCCTTTATGAGATAATGTGGGAAAAACACAAAATGCATTGTTGCGTTTCCGCTGCAACAATGTTACGTTATATGTAACTACCTCTAATTGTTTTTACACGCGAGCACGGCCATCAAGTCCCCTGCATCAGCGCATGCGCAAAGGCATAAATCGCCGTGACGGACGATATGATTTCAGCGTCAGTTGGTGTAGAGCCCGATTGCAATCTTACGGCACTGCGCGATGACCAGATTTCAGTGGGTCTATTTAGACTCGTCCACAGGCGGTACTGCAGGGACATTGGGTTAGTTGGTTGCAAGGGGTTATAGAGCGCGGACTGTCCTGTCCTGCCCGCCATTAACCGAAGAAAAACTTTGTTTTCGAAAGAGTAATCTCACTATATTATGGCACCAAGATAGAAACCACAAAGTTCTCCAAAAATGACGTGAAATATCATACAGTTTATGGAAGTACGTGTCAGAAGAGGCATTCAATGGAATAAATATGATGTACTGAGTTTTTTTTGTGGTGAAGGGCCCCGCAGCAGATGCTACGGACTCACCGCAACCTTAAAGCTTATTGTGCAACCCTATGATGAAGATGATGAATTTTTCCCCGTTTTTCCGTGTAATGAAGCACCGGTGGAATGAAATTGACAGCAGAAAACCGAAGTACTCGGGGAAAAACCTGTCCCAGTGCCACTTTGTCCACCACAAATCCCACATGAACTGACGCGGAATCGAATGCGGCCCTCCGCGGTGAGAGGCCGGCGACTAACCGCCTGAGCCATGGCACGGTGTATGTACTGAGTTAAGTACAATGTAAGGTACTGGCATTGTACAGAAGCGAGATTTCCGCTTCGAGCAGACTGCATAATGTTTCATGGTATTGTAATTATAGACACTTATGGCTATTTTTTGGTTTCTCTTCCACAGTGGTACTTTCAGAACCGTGAACTAAAACGCAAGAGTGCTGTAATAGCACAGAAATGGTCCATAGAAGCGACAGAGATTGTTGACGAACCCGATGTAGGGACATCTACAGACGGTGACCTTGACAATCTCATGCAAACTATTAAAGGTATATTTCATTTTGTGTATTATTTTCCGTGATACACATTGCAGCTCATATCCTATCTCATATCCAACTTTTTAATGATTATTCCGCATTTTGATAGGATAATTTGCTAGTAATCTGGAGCACCAGCTGATAAGTGTCTGACACCAGTCTGGTGTCCATATTTATAGTTAGTTCCCCAGTTACACAACTATTCCCTCATTCACATGTTTATGTATTTTTTTATTTGTTTCTTTTATTCCTTATTTTTTAATTAACTAATTTATTCATTTACTTATTTATTTATCTACTTATTTATGTATGTATGTATTTATTTATTCACCTTTATTTATCTGTGCAACTGTTTATCTATTTACCTATCTGCCTATTAACATATTTACTCATTTACAAATTAATTAATGATGTTAAGTAAATTTCTTTACCAACTAATTTCGCTTATCCAAATATATATGAGATTACTCCAACATGTTTCGGCTATAACCTATAGCCATCTTCAGGGAGTACTAAATATAAAGAGGATATAGGGAGTTAAATGTAATTTTTTTCGACAGTAAATGGTAAGAAAAACATACAATTATGCTGTTAGAGTGTCAGTGTATGATGTCAAAAATTATGTAGTTTAAATTATGCAGGATTCATTTTAAAATTGTATTTATCCTAACATATTGATTTGTAAAATTCTCTTCAAATCTAATCCTTAACTATGGGTTTGTCAGGGCCTTTAACAACATACCACTTGGTTCTTGTATTAAGTCTGTTCATGCAGTGTGTATTGCACAGTCAAGTCTTCCCCCTTCATCAAAATAAAAAATACGGTAAAAACCCCTATTTAAATGAATTGCTGGCGGATTAGAATATATTTCACTAAATCGAGGTTTTCATTAAATGGAGGTTTTCAATTAATATGGAGCTATTGTCGGGACATGAAAATATCATCACTAAATCCGGGAACATTAAATGTTTGTTGGGAATTTTCTTCCAACCAGTTCGTGTTTTTGGTTTTTTGTTTATTTTTCTCGTTGCTGGTTATTTATGTTGGGTAGTGTATTTATGTCTTGTGCTGCCCATATATATTAATATGAGATTGATTTAAATAAATAATTCTATATGATGTATCATTGATTATCCTTAGTGATTTATACAAACAATACGATCTTAAATAATATATAATTTACACTATAGAGGATACAGCTACCTAATAGGAAAAAAGAAAGATATTTAAATATTAAACATTTATATTAATACAATCGTTGACATATAGCGTATTATTTATTTAAGATAAGCAATTTTATTATTATCGTGTAAAAAAATGTTATTTTATAGAAGATGAGAAGTCGTTAATAACCTGGTTTAATGATAATTTTTCATCTTGTATGTATTAAATTGTCACTTTACATATGCGGTTGATAGTCGAGTCCTTCCAGGACTCTTATCACAATCTGTGTTCAACTGTGAATTACAAAATTTATTTATATATTCAGACTAACATAACTAACAACAATCCTGTATATTCTTTATGTTCATTACAACGTGTTTTGGCCGATCTTGATTGCCATAATCATTTTGTTGCACAGGTTAGATAAAAGAGGAAGTATGTCAGTTATACCTGATGTATTGTATCACAATGGGATGTCAGTTATACCTGATGTATTGTATCACAATGGGATGTCAGTTATACCTGATGTATTGTATCACAATGGGATGTCAGTTATACCTGATGTATTGTATCACAATGGGATGTCAGTTATACCTGATGTATTGTATCACAATGGGATGTCAGTTATACCTGATGTATTGTATCACAATGGGATGTCAGTTATACCTGATGTATTGTATCACAATGGGATGTCAGTTATACCTGATGTATTGTATCACAATGGGATGTCAGTTATACCTGATGTATTGTATCACAATGGGATGTCAGTTATACCTGATGTATTGTATCACAATGGGATGTCAGTTATACCTGATGTATTGTATCACAATGGGATGTCAGTTATACCTGATGTATTGTATCACAATGGGATGTCAGTTATACCTGATGTATTGTATCACAATGGGATGTCAGTTATACCTGATGTATTGTATCACAATGGGATGTCAGTTATACCTGATGTATTGTATCACAATGGGATGTCAGTTATACCTGATGTATTGTATCACAATGGGATGTCAGTTATACCCGATGTATTGTATCACAATGGGATGTCAGTTATACCTGATGTATTGTATCACAATGGGATGTCAGTTATACCTGATGTATTGTATCACAATGGGATGATGACACCTAAATTCATTTCTGTGAATTACAGAACTGACTGATGAGGTGGGACACCTGCAGGCTGAGCTGAATTCCGCAAGACTGCAGGAATTCGAAGCACAGGAGCACGCAATGAGTCTAACGGGCGAACTGGAAGAAGAGAGGTCTCTGCGGTTGCATGCAGAGACAGAACTACGGGAGCTGCGGATGATGAAGAACAACCTGGACCGTGTGTCCAGACTGGTGGCTACTGAAATGACTGCCCTGCGAGAGCTCTGTCAGCAAGAGAAAGAAGAGGCACAGAGGATGAAGTTCGAGGCTGACAAGGTCAAAATAGAGCAAGAATTGGTGCATATGGGGATAGCCATGTCTGTCTGTCTGTCTAAAACTGTAAACTGAAGAAGTGCTGGATAGATTTTGGCCAAACTTGATACAAACCATATGCTAATGAAGGCCATTCCAAATTTGTAATTTTTTTCATTCCTAGAATAAGCAATGTCTGGGGGCTAAAATAATTCAGTCAGGATAGTGAGTAGGCTACGGGCTTGGAAAGAAATTGTTTTCTTGTCTGCTACGTCCAGACTAACCTCAATGCCCACCCATACTCCCATCCGGTAGGTACTGAGGGCTCTTTCAATGGGGGACCATGAAGATGAGCGTTACCTTTATCTACTGCCGAGCATAAAAAAGAATTGAGCTGTACCCCCACTCCCCCATACATCCTCGTACTGTGGTGCACAGGAAAAGTTTACTTTACCTGTACAATCAATAACAGCAACATGAGAGATGCATGAATTTGTGAGATCAGCTCAGCCAGTGAAATGCCATAAACATGGCAGCCAGTCATAATTGTGGTAAATATAGTAAGAATTTTAGTTTTAATAATAATGATGATAATAATAATAATAATAATAATAATAATCATTATCATCTTGGTAAAAATAGGGCCATAGTATGTAAGGTTGTGGTCAGCTGGTACAGTGTACCATATAATTGTTATTTGTATAATCTCCATTTCACTACAGCTAGACTGACAGCATTTAAAGAAGGGGCATATTTTGTTGGAATGAGGATATTTAACCATCTCCTCATAAATATAAAAAGACTATCAAATAAAATAGAGCTGTTTAAACCATCATTAAAGCGGTACCTTCTCCTGCAATCATTCTATTCATTGGAAGAGTACTTTAATTACAATAATTCATAAATATTGATTTGATAAAAATGAGGTCAATTGTACTTTTTCATTGCCTAAGGTGTATGATATGTTTTAATCATTAGGTTGCCTTTTACAAATGTATTCAACTAGTTTTTGTATACATAATTGTATTGTGGCTCATGGTCTAATGTGTATTAATGGGTATTAATGGGTATTATATGTTTTTGCTTAATTGTTTTTGTACAAATGAACTCAACTAGTTATTATACATAAGGTTATACCTCATACAATGTACGGATATATTGTATGTCATAATTGTCATATTGTATGTCATAATTGTCATATAGTATGTCATAATTGTCGTATAGTATGTCATAATCTTTCTATAGGGATCTAAGTGATTGTACAATATTGTATATGTCTGACTAACTGTACATCCTATGGGTGAATTTAACCCTCATAAGGATATACAGAGTGATTAAATAAATGAAATCTTACTGTGCAGGCTCAGAAGGAGCGCAATGTTCTGAAGCATCAGAGTACACTGCTGCTAGCAGACATAATCGGAGACGATAAAGTGATGCGCCTGCTGCAGGAAGTTGAGGTACTGAAGAGAACCCTAGAAGAAGAACAGCAGAGACACATGACAGAGCTACAGGAGCTGCAGGTATTGTTTTGGAGACGGTACACCAGATGGTGATTGTGTCAAATCATGTGCGTAGAGCTAGACACACTTCTGTTTAAGAGCCAAAAAGTTACTTAACGTCGATGTTGAGTTGTTAACATGTGCTCTACGTTGTGCATAGTTTGTTTTTAAACACCTGCAGTTTGTGATCTGTGCAGATGTAAGGGATCGTAATTCACCAGCACACAAAACAGTTGTTAAAATGTGACACTGGAGGGTCTTACAGTCATGTTGTTGAGGATTGAGGTCTCATGGGATGTGTTGCTGTGCTGCTGGGCTATGTTCCCCAACAGTTGAAAGGGATGTAGTTTTTTTATCTTTAAGAATTGAGGGGTCTGAGGTGAATGCATCTGGAAATGCAAGCCCAGTGACACAGCATCATATCCCAGGAGACTTGAATCCTCATCTGTTAAAATAATTCTTTCAGATTTCATAACCCTTGCATGTCTGTTTGTTTAAGAAGTGTTCTGTCTCCTATTTCCTACCACAGACCTAACAGAAAACTCAAAATCGTGCCAATATTGGCATGTGACATACCACCAGGTCCAATATGAATTTATTTATTTCTTTATATTTTCAATTTTGAAAGTGTTTGCTTTGGTCTGATATTGTACCAGAGCATTAAAGGATTAATCTTTGATATTCCAAAACATGGACCTTACTTTCTCATTGTTGCAGGATAAGCTTGAAGAAAGGGAAACAGAGCCACGTCTTGAGCTGGTGGAAGAGAAATTACGGCTTGCTGAGTCAGAATTGCATTGCGCTCTTCACCGAGCTGAACAGGCTGAGAAAAGAGCCATGCAGCTGAGCGGTAAAGGTGATACATATTGAAACAAAGTGATGAAATTAGGAACTTGAATAAACTTGATAAGGAACAAAAGTTTGTAATATTCTCTACACATGAAGACAAGCTTTGATGTAACTGTAATTTCTGTACATTCGTACACTTCCTCTTAGCCACTGTCATCCAGGAATAAGTAACTCCATGGAGCAGACTGCTTGAGATTTCGTGTTCCCACAACAGTGATGGTGAGGATTTGACTCTTGTGGGATGTGACACTTGGTGGCTGAGTGAGATGTTCCTGATATTTCAAAGGCTTGTGGTGTCTTCTTCTTCTCCTCCTCCTCTTCCTCCTCCTCCTTCTCCTCCTCCCCTTCCTCCTACTCCTCCCTTGCCTCCCCTTCCTCCTCCTCATACAACTACTACTCCTTGTTTTTCTCCTCCTCCTTCCTCCACATCCTGTTCTTTATCTTCTTCCTCCTCCTCTTCCTTTTTGCCTTTTCTTCTCCTCCTCCTCTTCTTCCTCCTCCTCTTCGTCTTTATCTTCTTCTTCTTCCTCCTCCTCCCCCTCCTCTTCCTCCTTGTCTTCTTCTTTTTCTTCTCCTTCCCCTCCAAGGGTCAAGCAAGTCCAACAAGAATTACTGTGAATCTTGAGGATGATTGCAGCACAGTTCCTGTCAAACATCTGGGACCCCTTGCACAATGACACAGCGTCACATCCCAGACAACTTGAATCTCTTTCTTCATCTGTGTTTCTCACTTTGCGTTGGGAACAGATGTGTCATTTTGTTGATGCTGTTGTTGTACTGCGTTCTGTATGTACAGTATGTCCAATTTAACTGCCAACTCTGTGCAGTATCAGCTGTGGCTGTAGTTTTCTTGTCTTTATTTCATAAATTTAGTACTTAAATGAAATTCTTCCTCAAGAAGCTAAAACTTTGTCACCCTAGTCAGAAGTTCCACAACTTTAGGGAACCCAGAGGACACAAAGGACTTCAACTGGGTCCTATCCTGAGCCACATGAACCCAGGCTGTGCCCTCTCACACATTTCTTGAGGATGCATTTTAACATTATTCTACCTTGTAGTCAAGGGCTTCTATCCAGTTTCTTCCTGTAAGATTTTCAAAATAATAATTTTATTTCCATTTCATCTCTCCTTTGCATGCTACATGCCCCAACCATGTAACACCCTTTGCCATTGCTTAGTTTATTTCAGACAGTCTGTTCAAATCTAAGGCTGTTTTTAACATAACCATTACTCTACGTTGTAGCACAAGGGGTTCTTAGCTCCCTGCCAACCCCCCTAGATTGATATCAAACTACTTGTCACCTGCCTTTAGCTGATTTCCCATAACATAAACTGAATATTCTCTTCTGTTACAGTAAGTCAGCTACAAGAAAAACTGGAGGTTAAGGCATGCCTACCTCCACCTCCACCACCACCCCCTCCCCTTCCTCCACCTCTGCCTCCACCATCATCTCGTCTGAAGCTCCATTCTGTACCTTTGCCATCGGCTACAGACACGGGTGCTAATGTAGAGACTGGGAATCCGGTGATGGACATGGCGAAGATGCTGGGTATACCGCGGAAACCGACTGCGGCTTCTGCACTGCCTGGTGGTAAGGATTTAACATACACTATGTGCTCATTTTATGTGATCTTTACATAATATACTACATGAAATGAATTCATAATAGGGAAGTTGTGTCCTATTGACATGCTATATTTATGTAACTATGAACAAACATAAATGGCATTTGGCATTAGAGATGTACATTATGTTGCCTAAGGCCGAGTGTAAATCAAAATTTGTTATGTGTCAAAAACCGTTTGGAAGGCTTACAGAGAGGATAATATTTCTGAATTTTAATGCTGCTGTGCATTGTGGATATATTCGTATGCTGCATGGCTTGTAGGGTTTAAAAAGTTATTACAATATTTTCATAACCAAGGCAAGGAAAACCAGGTAAGAAATATGATAATTTGCTAAATAAGAGATTTGAGATGTTAATATAGGAACAGGAGTACTGTCGTTGCTATAGTTCAGCAACATGTTACATGTCTCAGTTTATGGTTGCATTGACCATCCTGACCTCTGTTGGCCACGTATTGTGTAGAAATCCATTTGTGAATGTGCTTTACTCATTTCAGGTGCCATTGACGACATTATTAGTCAAATAAAAGGAGGGCAGTTTACACTTAGAGCTACGGAGGTAAGGAAAGTGACATGCTTTTGTTTGTGCTTCTTATTATTAGTATCATAGTTGCTCTTATGTCTCTTCTTTATTTGGTGTTTCCATGTTCATACAATTATCTGACAACTGAAGCTTCCCATTTTTGTTTCTCTTTCCAGTGCTCCTCCTCAGTTTACTTCCTCCTGTATGACATGTCTCCTAACATCCTGTTCCCATCTTGATCTTGGTCTTCTGCTTGGATGTTTTCCTTTTAGTTACATACTCAGGTTTTCCTTTGAGATTCTTACGACACATATTTTGCCCAAAAAATTCATATTCAGGACCACTGCTGGTTACAGCTTCAGCCCAGACCATTGTTACAGCCTTCGTGTACAGTCAGACATTCATACATAAGGCATTCTTTAGGCATTAGATGAGTTACTTCTTGCAAGATTGTGTAGCATTTGACCCCACAATAAAAGTTTGTAATGATATGTAGGATTATGATTCGTGGGTTAAATCAGTCGGTGTATAAGACAGGCTTTGTGTCACAATTAATTACAAACACTGAGACTTGTGACTAGTATGTAGCATGAATGGGGGAGAAGAAAACACGCATGTAACTTTAGATGGAAAGCATTAAGGGAAGAAACTACATTGGAGACCTATTAATATTAAAATAGATCCTAGAGAAACAGGGTGAGAGGGGTAGGACTGGGTTCAAACAGAGCTGCCAAGGGCGGGACAGGCCCTGGCGAAAACTTTTTTCGGCCCCCAAGCAAGGGCAGACCGGCAAAATATCTTTACACTAAATCGGAAAGACTGACTTTCAGTAGCAGAGTGACTTGTGCTTGGTCTGAAAGGGTTAATTTGTATAATCGACAGATAATGGTACTACCGAGAAATACAAAAACTTATGCAACATAGTCGGGCACTGGTAATGTGTACCGGCTTCCCTCCCTCCTCTCGTCAGCACTGGATTCAAATGGTGCAGGATAGGGTACATGGGCACCCTCTTGTGGGCACAGTAAAGCATATTTGTGTTCCCTGAAGGTGTGGAACTTACTGAGTAACTAAGCAAATATCAGCTTATCAATAAGTAATAAGCAGTAGAAGTCATGCCATTTGATGAGCTAACTTTGTATTATAGGTTAAATGTGGTATTGTTTTCTTCTAGAAACAGAAACAGAAAGAAAAGAAGGAAGAGACACCGGCAGCAGTTCAAGAAATGTTAACCATCCTGGGGACCTTGAAACGTCGGCCTCGTAATGCCAGACAGATGTCAAAATGGTCTTCGCATGCAGATGTTGCTCTGTGAGCAAATGGTAGTGGATTTTTAACTTATTTACATGAGTGAGAAGTTTGCAATGTTGGCACCATCATAGTCTGTGAAAGTTTTGTGAGATATGGTTTTGCAGTGTTGCTCGATTACAGATTATTATGACAGACTCTGTTTTAAAAATTGTCTGAGGTATGCATTATTCTGATTCACACGAACATGGATAATGCAGGTAATGTATTTGGGCATACTAAAAATATATTATTCGGGCAACAGTGCAGGATTGCTGCAAAGGGAAGGAAAAGATTCAAGGAAAGGTCTTACAATTGCAGACATTTTTATTTTACAAATAAACATAATTAATTAATAAGTATGTAAATTAATCCTATGAGCTCAAGTAAGGTTATGGTGAAATAAAAAGTACAAAAATAAAGTTGCCTTTTTACAAACATTGTGATAACAGAAATATTAAATATTTTTTACTGAAACATAAAAAAAAATATATGAACATGATAATCACTGATGGGATTGCATTGAAAATTTAAAACAGTATAAAAGTCACGATATTCTGATACGTTGTTCTGAGAGATTTCTTTAAATTGTCAATTTGAAACGTTTGGTGACTAAGAACTTAGATTAAGTTGGCTTTGAAACGGAAACAACTGGACACCAATACACTTTCAAAATGGCAATGGTACATGCAAGTATTAAAGTTTATATTTCATGCATTATGTCTAATTTTATTGTAATAATTTAACAATATAAATTATAGAAAACTGTTTTTGTTACTTTTTATTCTGAATGTCACAGCCATACAGTAACAAAATGTCACTCTGACTGTGTCATCATTTAGTCTTTTGTTCCTCCAGTCAGTAGATTGTGCCATTTATAATGCACTGAGACACCTGCTTTTTTTTTATTCTATTTTCACCGTGCATTTTTCGAGTATAAACAATGTTTTTTACCAACTAAATGCACTTGTTATAAACACTAAAATATTCTAAAACTGTTTGATAAAAAGCCCCGACATGTTTCGGCTCACCAATGAGCCATCCTCAGGGGGTCACAACTGACTGTTCTCAAAACACGTACATACACAGTGTACAGTGTATGTTAATCCTCTAATGGCTCATTGGTGAGCCGAAACATGTCGGGGCTTTTTATCAAACAGTTTTAGAATAATTTAGTGTTTTTATAACAAGTGCATTTAGTTGGTAAAAAACATTGTCTATACCTGCTTTTTTATTTACCACGAAAGCTCGTATTCTGTTCCAGGGCAGCCCATTTTGTATTCGTGGTGAACAGACTCACAACAATCACGTCACCTTCTTAGTACAACTCTTTCCCCATAGCAGTCATTCCACTGATGTCCCTTGCCGCGGCCCTGAAGATGTATGTGACAGGCTGACCAGCTGGTACAATATCTGAAACTCGGTCCTAATTCAGGACGTCGCTTCTGGCTAAGCACTTAACAAACTGACTCGCTTTACACAGCCATGTAACAGGTTGATAATAACGCCCACATACAAGATGCAGTTGGCCTGTTACAGGAAGTTTAATGCCCAACCTTTCGTTCCTAATCACAGTATTTAAGATTTGGACTGTGGCCACTTTACTGTATTTTATGTTGGACATTAAACTGCCAATGTTAAAGTTGAATACTTAACACTTGGCAGGGAAAGTTATTGCTTTGAAAATCAACTGTGGCCAATTAAATTTAATGTACATCTATGCACGAGTCAGTTTTAGATGTCATGAAGTACGTTTAAAAAAATTACGATGGCATTACGTTTGATGGGATTGTATTCACATGGCTTATGCTTCGTGAAATAGTTCCTGCATGAAGTGATTACCATAGAATCACTTACACATTCTATGTAACAAACAAAAAAACAAACAAACTAACAAACTAACCAACTGACCAAACGACCTACCGACCGACCAATCGACTAACTCCCTGGAGCACTGTTCTTATTGAGAAGCTAACAGTCGCTCAGCAAGTCAAATTCTGCCCCATGTAGGTAGTTAGTTAGTTAGTTAGTTAGTTAGGTGGTGTCTAGAAGAGCCTGCCAAATGCGTCCAGTCCTCATCTTCCCCCCCCCCCCCTGTTTCTTGCAGATAATTATACACACCTCTACGCCTAAGCCTTTAAGGTAGTCCTTTTCGTTCAGGATGTAAAAACTTTTGTTTGCAAATCTGTTGTTCCCCATGCATAATACATGTTCTTCCTGTCTTATCCAACGTTGTTCTGTTATGCTGTTAATGTTTATTCAAGAGTATGAATCATGAAGCCGGTTGTTATGTAATTTCCTCCATACTATTGTCACTTCCTCCTTCGTAGCACCATATAACCTTCCAATCACCCTGTTCTTAAGCACCCTCAGTCCGTGTTCTTCCCTGAATGTAAAGAAGAGTCTGACACCCTTAAAATCAGTTAAAATTTTGTATATTTCAGTTCCTACATTTCTAGTAGCAGACAGAAGACAAATGAAGCTGAAGTGAATGGTAACAGTCATTTTCACTTTTTTATATCAAGTTATCTCTGTATGTCTTGAACGCATATGTGGGAGTTGAGGTATAGCTCCATTCATTCCTAACCTCAGAATTAGATAGATGTGAGTGGTTAACTTCATGTCCCGGCCGTTTTACTTGCAGTGCCCATTCGACAGGAGGCCTGGTGGGCCCCCGAGCCCTTGAACCGGTCTGGACAATTTGTAGTAGAGAAAAACTCTTTCTCCTGCCTGGAATAGAACCATGATCCTCATGATTCCAGGCCTTATGTTTGTCATTATGCTGACTGAGGTATCTGGGCTGCTACAGTCTGTAATGGCTTTCAAAGTAAAATGGGCTGTTTTATTTCCATTCCTGTGTTTATATATCAACATAATTTAGAATGTCAGTCTAAAATGGATGCCGTTAGTTGTCAGAACCATTATGTGACATGTAAGTAAGACACTAACCTGTTGAGACATAAAAGATGTTATTAAAAGAACTGCAACTGAGTAGCTTCTAACGATCCATATTACCACATCAATGTGAAATTGAATGCATATAACATAAAATCGTGATACGACAAATGTACACTCTTTATTATCTGCTATTTAATACAGTTTATGTTAAAAATAGTCCAACATGTTTCGAACTATGTTACAGTTCATCTTCAGGGACTCAACTGTTTATTACACCAGCTACAGACGTATGGTACTCAATAAAATATATAAGTTAATTAGATAAAATGTCTTTCACGTTATTATCACCGTGCATCTTCACTAAATAAGCAATTTTTACACCAACAGATGCACTATTAAAACCACCTTTATTGTAGCTTTTGTAAATATATACCCCTACATATGTTTCGATCCTCAGATCATCGTCAGGGGGTTTCCTTTTTGGAAGCCGCTAACACTTCAATTACATAATTTGCAGGATCAGGGAGCACTTGTGTCTTAATATTGTATAAATTGTCTTGGTTTAAAATTATAAACCATTAAAACTTATATTTTATAAGTTAAAATTGTGGTTAAAAGTTTGTAAAAAGGTTGTAAAAGTTTTTGATTGCGGAAGTACTGGTGTTTTGAATAGTGGTAAAGCGTGAGCGTATGCTATGTGTGCATTTTGTGCAGAGTGGTGTGTACTGTCGTCGTGCAGTGGAATGTTCCACTTCTTGAAAAGCAAATAGTTCCTCAGCTATTCGACAAATTCGCTGTAGTTTACGGAACCTGAATGTTCATTACAGTGCCCACAACAGCCCGTCAAAGAACCCGTCCAGTTCCGAGGTTCTGTGTGGGGATTGTGGTCTTCTGGAATGAGAGTGGTTTCCGATGTTCTTAACGAATGCAGCGCCTTCATATTCGAGGGCCAAGGAGTTCTTACGTTCTTTCGAAACGTCGGCAGCCACTCACCCAACGACGCCGTGCCACATCCGAGATTACACAGTTGTGGTAACCTCAAAATTCATAACATGTTGACATTTTATAGTGAAAAGTTGCTAGTACCTCGCACAAATTCCGAGCTGTAGGACCGCCCCTTGTAGGCTGTCCGCGACAGTTTTTTTCAGTACGTTCACAGATACCCTGCATATCCGTAAGCTGCCTCCTGAATCCGGAAACTAAGGATATGGTGCTGTGCTGCGGTGACAAGGAACACAACATGGGTGTGTTAGGTCTACTGAACTATGGTTTGTACTACTTTGATTGTCTCTAATGGGATAATTTGAACAGTAATGCGTACTTCGAATTATTAACTTCACAAATACTAAACAGTAAAAGTCTCCACCACGCAAGGTGGCTCCAGCAGCGTTAACCCAAACTTATACTCTGTAGGTCGCCAGTTTTAATTTTGACCAGGAGACACCAAATATCCTGATTTTTGTCTGCTGAAACTGGGCCATAACTTCTTCCTTCTAGATGCTTAACAGTTCACTGTTCACCACCTATGCTAAAGGGCCAGTGTTATAAATGGCGTCGTCAAATAAACGACAAATAAGATAGATTGATTTATAATTAAAATAAACCAATTTTTTTTTTCATGGCGCAACAGCCCTTAGGGGTCCAGTGCCTCCTCATTGTTCGAGGCTTCACGATCACACTCAGACACACCACACTCGGTAGGATTCCTCTGGACGGGTGATCAGCCCGTCACAGAAACCTCTACCTACACAACACTCACAAGAGACAGACGTCCATGCCCCGGCGGGTTTCGAACCCGCAATCCCAGCAAGCGAGCGGCCGCAGACCCACGCCTTAGACCGCGCGGCCACTGGGCAAGCCCTTAAATCTATATCTTATAACACACAGCAGTGCAATTTGTACATGCATGATGACACATGGTGCAGCGTGGATAATGTAGGCCATGACAGGAGCGCACATAAGGGGGGGGGGGGTTCTGTCGGGGTGCAGCCCCCCACCCCACCACGCCAAATCGAAATTAAAAAAAAAAAATTATAGGCACGATGATATCAAACGTTTTACATCATTTACTCTTCAGCCGAAATCAGTCACTGAAATAGGCTGATGACTAGTACATTAGAATTTTGAAAAATAAAATGAAAAAACTTGGGAGGTCTTAGATGAAATTAAAAAAAAGACAAGAAGATTAGACATTGTGCTTTAAATTAGGTGACTGAGTCATGGAACATGTAGTTATATTGGTATGTATATAAATGCACTTTCAAACAGTGTTATGTTGCAGTTACACTTATGACATTTTCATAACATAATTTTTTAAATCAAACGTAAATTACGTATTACCTCAGGGTCAGCCCCCTCCCCCCCCAGTAAAAAATTCTGGGTACGAGCCTGTGCCATGAAGTAATGAAGCAGTTACTTCTACTTGGATTTCTTGGCCCCGAAGATGAAGGCATTATTATGTGTCGAAACACTGACAGTTACAGCATATCGTACCAGAAGACTCGACACATTCGTAATGATGATGCTATGTGTGCTTTTTCGGAGCCAACAGGAATCTTAAAACACTGTTTAGGCGAGTTTTGGCACTTTAAGTTTCGAAGAATTTTCGCATATTTTCCTAAAGAACTGAGGAAAATCGAGAAGCGTTTTGATATAGACATGTCTGAATGAAGCCAGACGTTGCTCTTCGTGCTGACCGGAAGTGCTCACTTCTGAAAAAAAAAACAACTCAATGGAGCAGAGTTGCCCATAGTTACTCAGCTATCATGAAATATTCCGCATTTAATAGAACCGGAAAATTTACAACTCTGTTCACTAACTATCCTGAGCCAGATAAATGCAGTCCACACTCTCCTATTTTCTTTTTTTAAGCTCCATTTTAATATTATCATTCCATTTACATATCACACTTCTCGATCAAAACTTTGAATGCAATTCTGTTCTCTGCCATGTCTCTGATTTGATCACTTTTCAGGAGCTAAAGATAACGAAAATAGCTAACAGACGGGGGGATTTATTTGAAGTATCAGAATACGAAAAGAGTGATCCCTTATCCAGCGATCACAACACTTTTTCAACTTATGACAATTTTTTCTCGTATATTTAAAAAGAAGAAAAGCTAACTGGATTGGTCACATCTTGCGTAGAAACTGCCTTCTGAAACACGTGATTGAAGGAAAGTTAGAAGGAAGGATAGAATTGACGGAAAGACGAGGAAGAAGACGTAAGAAGCTAGTGGATGACCTTAAGGAAAAGAGAGGGTATTGGAAATTGAAAGAGGAAGTACTAGATCGCACCCTGTTAAGAACTCGCTTTGGAAGAGGCTACGGACCTGTCGTAAGACAGACTACAGAATGAATAAATGAATGAATGAATGAATGAATTTAATTATTTGCAGCTGCATGTAGTCAAAACCGATTTGGGCGAGGGCTTACTGCATTTGTTTTGGAACATACAGTGACCTGGCGTATACGCAAGCGAACACACAAGCGTGGAATACTAAGAATTTCACAGCGTTACATTTGTAATTACTGTACTTGAAGGCGTCGTTAATATGAAGATACGAAGAGTGTTGATGGCGGCAATAAATCGCGACACCTGCCATATTTAATGAACATTATAGCATTGCAATTCGGTATATATAGTGGAGACGAGAAACACGGATTGTGTGTGTTGGCTATCAGAATCAACAATGATCCTACTGCTGTTGGCTTCAAGCTTCCTGCTGTTGGTAAGTAGGCTTACCACCGTACAGTACTGAACTGAATTATTAACTAAAGTTTATAGGTGGATCAAACCAAGAAGAATGGTATGGGCGGGGTACGTGGCCCGTTTGTGGCATAAGAGAAGTAATACAGGGTTTCGGTTAGAAAACTTAAAGGAAAGAGACCACTTGGAAGACCTAGCCAGAGATGGGTAGATAATATTAAAATTTAGCTTAAATAAATAGGATTGAAAAGAATGGAATGATCTTATTTGGCTTAGGATAGGGACAAGTGGCTGGATGTTGTGAAAAAGGCAATGAACTTTTGGGTTCCATAGTATGCGGGGAATTATTGACTGGCTGAGGAACTAGTAGCTCTGCGAGAAAGACACTCCTCCACGGTGTTAGTCAGTAATTCATTCATTAATTCGTTTCCTTTGGATTTTGTGTTGGGCTAGGCTTTTATGCAGTATAAAATTATGCTTTACGGGTTCTACTCTGAACGCATTATACATTATTTACCTTAATTTGAAGTCTCCAAAGAATTAATACCGAACTCACTGTGTATATGCAGGTGCAGGCTGCGTACCCTAGGATTCTGGAGGACCCTCAGCGACAACATGTCCCTTATGGTGAGTTGACGCCATTTTGAATTACCCATCCCATATAACAAAATGGCGAATGCGACAAAACATTTTTGAGTGCTACGGATCTCCACTTTAGGCAAAAGAAAATGTTTTTATGAAACGGAGTTGGGGTGGGTGGTACCATGCCCCTTCTCCATACTAATTCTCCTTTATGAATACAAATTTTTAAGCTCCTGATTATGCTTTTTCTCCGGCCTTCCCTTTCCCTGTCTTCTCAGCCACATTTCAAACCCTTAATTCATCTATTCGTCGTATAATTCCGCGTTACCTAAGATAAACGTTGACAGATCACGCTATAATGACTAGAGTACGGATTCGACGACCGAGGAATTGTGGCTCGATTTCCGACATGAGAAAGGGATTTTTCTCTTTTTCAAGTTGCCGTGACCGGCTGTGGATCCCACCCAACTTCCTATTCAACGGGTATCGGAATATTTTTCCAGGGGATAAAACGGCCGGGATGTGTAGGTGACAACTCACCTCCATCTAGGGTAGAGGTTAAAATGAGTGGAACCGTATCTCCACTCCCCCATATGCCTTCATGGCGTCCAGATTGTCAACTTTACCTTGTCCCTATATATACGCGATTAATAGATTACCGAATAAATCATGAAGGATTAAATGAAATTAATCAGATTGTTGCAACTTACGCCTATACGTTCTACTTAAATGTTAATTAGCTGATAGAAATTGCTTTCTGAGATGTGACGTCGTGTGGTTTGGTAATTACTTGTCAACGTTTCGGAGGAATCTGTTGCCTCTATCTTCAGTGTATATTGTTGTATCTTCTTTTTCATCCTCAGCCTAGTACTGCGTCTTTTCGGAATATATCACAATAATAATAATAATAGCAATAATTTGTTTAAGCTTTACACTGAATTTTCCCGATTTTTTTAAATTTATTACGTAAAATAATTTACCTTTTACGTCCACATACGTTTTCACCTGTTGTATGAAGTTAACTGATACAGTATTTACTGAGAAAGATGTAATGCATTTGGTTCCTTGTTTTCAGATTACAACGGTGCCATTTCTCGGGACGTGCCTGAAGGTAAAGAAAGAGTACATGTTTACGATACTGAAGCTCGAGCTTAACTCGACATGGGACCCAAAAGGGTTAAACTTTCGTCTTTTGGTTATTTTAAGTAACTGGTAATGGAAGGCGTCATATTTCACAACTCATAAGTGCAATAGAACTTATGACTTTACTTTTGTTATCTGTTGCAGAACACAACAGTGAGGTGTACTTGGGACGTAAGTTGCTTTCTAATTTCTATTGTTCATTACATTTTACAATGCACTAACCTATTGTTCGTTACATTTTTACAATGCCCTACCCTATTGTTCATTACATTTTTACAATACCCTAATCTATTTTTCATTACATTTTTACAATGACCTAATCTATTTTTCATTACATTTTTACAATGACCTAATATATTTTTCATTAAATTTTTCAATGCCCTAATCTATTGTTCATTACACTTTTACAATGCCCTAACCTATTGTTCATTACATTTTTACAATACCCTAATCTATTTTTCATTACATTTTTACAATGACCTAATCTATTTTTCATTACATTTTTACAATGACCTAATATATTTTTCATTAAATTTTTCAATGCCCTAATCTATTGTTCATTACATTTTTACAATGCCCTAACCTGTGTCTTCCGCATGACTATTGCAAACTGTACGACTCTTCACATAAAAAATGTTTATTCAAGAAACCTGACGCAGGGTCGGCTCTTCCTTATCCCAGTCACTTCCTGAGGTTTCCAGCAGGATATACGTGAAGCCAATGCTTAGAATAGCATTTTTCAATTTAAACCGTAGAAGACCCAATCTTTATCATTAACTTTAACCCAGTTTTGGCCTTCGTTTTCATCACCTACTTTATCATAATCATAAACATAATCATAAACGTAATTAATTTTCGGTTTCCACAAAATACGTGCAAATTCTTCGCCAGATTCTCAGAACATAATCCGTACCATTGAGTTGATTGTTCTTGTTGTTATGTCTTATTTTTGTTGTAAATTGTACACGTTGACGTGATCTATTTACTGTTAAAAATGAACTTCTTTACAGCTTATCTCCTATCTTCCAGCCAGGCTCAATTTGTGAGAGAAATTTATTATGGTAAGCACGAAATTCTGTACTACGGTAATGTGTTTGTCGTGTTAGTAGCAATTTAGAAATCTGCATGTCCGAAACTTTTAACACTTTCTTTGAGTTTGGCGACCCATAACCTTGTAACTGCACAGCATGCTTCGTGCTTTTGCCGACAGATGTCATAAAAGTGGCTCGGAGCATACATATAATATACAGTGGATCATCGAACTTCGAACGGTTTGATGTTCGAACAACTTGAAACTCTAACAAAAAATTCGAGGAAAATCCGGTTTTGACACTCGAACAAAAACTCGAAAGTCGAACAAAGAATCACGTGGTCGTCACGTGGTCGCCTTCTCTCTCTGCTTGGTCCAGATGAAAGAAGGGTAATTCACCTTCCAGTGAACAGTAATATCCCTCCTACTATTATTATTGATTGATTATTATACAATATTTTTATGTAAGTACTATTATAAATAAAAATGTTCAATTATTGAAATTAAATATACTTGTTTTATCATTATGATCTTTTGAAATGGGCACTTAAAATGTTTTATATTGGGTAAATTTTGGGGGTCTGGAACGGATTAATTCAATTTACATTATTTCTTGTGGGGAAATTTAACTCGAAAGTCGAACAACGTGAAAGTCAAACCGTCTCCTGGAACGGATTGTGTTCGAAGTTCGAGGTTCCACTGTACTATGATATTTCGGAAATATAAGCTCGTACATCGATTTGCGACAGAGTTTTATAAAGTTGTTTGTTTATCCTTTATTTATCAGAGTTATATTTTAAAGCTTTGAGGACTGAATGGAAGTTAGACCTACTCTTCTTTCCAATTGTCGCGATATCGACAACAGCTTTGCTGCATTGGAAGGTTCCTAGCTGTAACCCGTTTATCCTTCTGATAACAGCAGCATGAAGATGAAAATAAGTATGGAGGCTCTAGCTAAATTATGACAAAACCCTCAATTTTTACTTCCATAAGAACACACTCCATTTGAATTAGAAAAACCAAAGGTTGAACGTAGTTTAGATACTTAATATGCAATGACTATGAGAATCTTACATAAACACATGAGTGCATTTACTGTTACCAGTTATACAGTCTTAACCTACACTTGACTTATAAAACACAGTCACTATTTACATACACCAACTGGAGGCAACTCTATTTAAAAAAAACTGTATAGTTTTTTTAAAACATATTTAAAAGCTTTATAAAACCCGACATATGTTTCGGCTCTTATAGAGCCATCTTCAGGGGTTTATTGTCGTCAAAACTGCATATATTAAAACGTCTTTTTATTGGTTCACTTTTTAGGCAAGGTTTTTTTTTTCACTTTCCACTGCTTTGTATGCACAGACAATATTTGTTATTCGTGCTAAAATAATATGTTAATATTTTCGTAGGTATTGTAATACAAAGACTAAGATATACAGAACTATAATTTTGCCTGTTGTTTTGTATGGATGTGAGACTTGGTCTCTCACACTGAGGGAGGAACATAGTCTGAGGGTGTTCGAGAATAGGGGGCTGAGGGGGATATTTGGGCCTAAGAGGGACGAGGTAACAGGGGAGTGGAGAAGACTACATAACGAGGAACTTAATGATCTGTACTGATCACCAAATATTATTTGGGTGATCAAATCGAGAAGAATTAGGTGGGCGGGGCATGTAGCACGTATGGGGGAGAGGTGCATACAGGGTTTTGGTGGAGAGACCTGAGGGACGGAGACCACTTGGAAGACCCAGGCGTAGATGGGAGGATAATATTAAAATGGATCTTCAAGAAGTGGGATGGGGGACATGGACTGGATTGATATGGCTCAGGATAGGGAAAGGTGGCGGGCTTTTGTGAGTGCGGTAATGAAACTTTTGGGTTCCATAAAACGCGGGGAATTTCTTGACCAGCTGAGGACCTGATAGCTTCTCAAGAAGGACTGTGCTGCATGGAGTTAGTTAGTTAGTTAGTTAGTTAGTTAGGTATTGTATCAGTATCATCCAGTTGGTGTATGTAAATAGTGACTGTGAAAAGATGCACGGTGATTACAGAATAAATTATAAAACATAATTAGGCTACCGGTTTTAGCTCAAAGAGCCAACATCAGGTCTTGACAGAAAACTATGAAATTTAAAAACTCCATGCATTTGGTAAGATAAAGGTCTCCCCCTTTTACAATTACATATATCGATTGCATATCGATATAATACTGTGTAACTGGTAACAGTAACTACACTTTTGTATCTGCATACCAACGGGGATATCTAGTATTAAAAAAAACACACGAATCTACTGTTTAGGCAAAAGGCGGAGTTTCTTAATGTTGCAACAGGTGGTATGTATTGTTACCACCAGGCTCTTAAACAGTTAATTAAGCCAGAAACTTTCAGGACGCTGTATTTAATGTTGTCTGTGTCAATTCTGGCCCAGGAGTGTGAAACTGTCGCCGTTTCGGTGTTGTTATCGAAGTAAATTAAAAGGGACACATGAGTGAAGGAAAGAAGAGTAGAAAGTGACGTTTCGGAACACTGTCTACTGGGTGGATCTAAAAGAAAGAACTGAAGTGATAATTAAAGTTCTGATCTCTTTATTTTTTTTGCTATTAACCAGTAAATGCACAAAATTGTCATAGATTCACAATGGATTTTTTGGTCAATAATAAAAAATCGAGTTATAATGCAGGGAATGGCTAATATAATATTCTGACTTTTTCGTTTTGTTCTTTCAGTGACACCGAGAGTGCTCATAGACCGTAAGTAGCAAGCGCTGTTTGAAACACAGAAATTTATACATGAATATTTTGTAATGCTATTTATTTTCCATTTTTCACGGAATATCTCTCACATTCTGGCTTAAAATTACGGAACATATATGTATGTATGTATGTATGTGTGTATACAGGGCATACACAAAAGAATGGTGCGGTTTTAATAGTGTTCACTATTAAAACCGCAACATTCTTTTGTGTATGCCCTGTATATATAGTACAATAAGCGGTGTTATTGCACCCAAAGACACAGCATGTTATGCGATAATTACAATATATTTTAATATATTTCTAGATGATTATCGTCGTGTTATAAGTGAAGCATCAGACCCAAGTCAATTATATTCCTGTAAGTATTCGAATTATACGTTTACTACTATTCAATATACCGTCACAATTTTAGATGTGGTCTGTATCAATTTAATGCGCAGTGAATATGGACAAAGCTGTTAACAAAAAATATTTATGAGAGAAGCTTAGGCTTCTAATGCAAGACGTGCCATGCATCGTCATTCGACTTATCTGTGCTCTAGTTAAAATCAGTGTTGTAGTTAAAAAATAAGACAGCTTCAATGACACATCCCCTCTACTCCTGCTATACTTCCCTCATGCGCAGAAGATACAGGACACGATGGACAGTCGAGCTGTGTGTATCGGATCGTATAATTACGTTAGTTGTTGGTGATGGATATTGCGTGGCTGTGTCGTACTTACGTTACTCGCTTGTTCAAGCACTCCAGTTTTCAACCAGGTCACAGTGCGACCTATGTTCGAGTTTTTAAAATAAATTTGACCTGTGAAATCCAGAATTGTTTCTGTGTAAAAATTAATTACACATTTTCATTCAAATGACTATAGATTAGTGTATTACAATTTAATTAAAACATAACTTGAAAGAGGAAGCACTAGATCGCACCCTGTGGAGAACTCGCTTTGGAAGAGGCTACGGACCTGTCGTAAGACAGACTGCAGAATGAATGAATGAATAACTTATCTTGGCACAGTTAAATCAAGTCCACATCCGATTTATTACAGATAAACTTTAACATTATTTTCCATCTATGCCTATGTCTCCCTACTGGTCTCTTTATTTCAGGTTCCCCGACTAAAATATTCCGAACATAAGTATTACGTGTCCAATCCGACATCCTGTTTGCTGCAATCAACCTAATATTTTTTTTTTCGAAAGAGTACAAATTATAAATCTCCTCTTTATGTAATTTTCTACGTTCTTCTGTTACTTCCTGTGCGTCAGGGCCACGTGTTCTCGCCGTTTAGAATGCCCAGTTACAATATCATCAAACATGCATGTGACCACAACGCAGTAACTTGTCTACTGTAGATCATCCGTAATTCAGCAACAATATTTTTTACAAAGGGCACAATACACGAATTTCGTGGGCCAGTCTATTGCCTGCTGCTAACAATTTTACATCCGCAACAGACGCACTTTACAAATTGTAAACTGCTGTTTTAAAAATGCTTCACTTTCTCACTTAGCTATCCTGAAGAAGCCTGAGGCAGTCGAGAAGGAATTGCCAGCAATGGAAAAATTCATTCAAGATTCTGGTGAGTCCTCACCGTCTTATTATTATCATTATTATTATTATCATCGTCGGCAGTGCCATGGCTCAGACGGTTAGTTGGCGTCCGCTCACCTCAGAGGGTCTGGTTCGATCCCAAGCTAAACCATGTGGGATTTGTGGTGTGCAAAGTGGCACAGGGGCAGGTTTGTCTCTGAGTACTTCGGTTCTTTCCCTTGTCAGTAATATTCCACCATCTACCACCAACGCCATATAAGCTTAACAATTGATAGTGCCCTTAAATAAACATTTCACTCTTCTCATAACAATTTCATTACTGCCAGTCGGCACTCGTTTTGTGGCACACCCAGTACTCACCAAATAAATGCCAAGTGTCCTTCCCCATGCTATGGGCTGGGGGTCCGAGTATTCGTGGTTTGATTCCATGCAGGGGTAAAGGATTTATCTCTAAACTGTCCAGACATGTTCTGGGGTTGTGAGTAGAGAAACGACTTAAAGCTCGACGCCTACCACTCACTTTCATGCATTGCCGACATTAAAAATGAGTAGAGCTTTACCTTCAATCCCCACATGCTTCATGGCTTGCACAGAAAAAGTATTTGTTAATAAAATTTAATCGTATTGATTTTGCAGAAGGAATTATTTCCTAAAAGTTTCTGACGATGGTACACAACATTGAGAACCAATTGTCTTCTGGAATTTGTCCATCGTCCTGGATAAAATACATAGAAATATAAAATCACGACGTTTCGGAAGCTGGTTCTTCTTCCGTCTTGAGAAGAACCAGCTTCCGAAACGTCGTGATTTTATATTTTTATATATTTTATCCAGGACGGTGGACAAAGTCCAGAAGACAGTTGGTTCTCGAATTCTTTCCTCTTAAGCAGTATTTTGTAATTTATGACAGGGGATATAATATTTTCGAAATTAGAGTACGAAGAGGATAGTTTGCCTCATAGACTCTTAAATACAGGTATGGTGAGTTACAAATGTACAGGGCATACACAAAAGAATGGTGCGGTATCAATAGTGAATTCTTTTGAAACCGCACCATTCTTTTGTATAGTCATTACCGCGTGGTGTCTCCCCTAGAAACACTCCCCCCCGGAGATCCGAATAGGGGAGTAGTTTACCTCCGGAATGTTTTGTCCCCAGAGGAAGCATCTCGCTCTTTTGTGTATGCCCTGTATATTCATAGCATTGGTTCACTGAATATTCAGCGAGTTACTTCTCATTGCCTTTCAGTTGCCTTTGTGGACAACAAGTATGGGAAAGCCGAGGCTGCAGGTGAGTTGCACGACTGTTGTGTTGCTGCATGTACACTGCAGATTTGTGAGTGCCAGATATCAATGAAAATTGTAACTGTAATCTCTGGTATTCTGGGTAATTACCACACGACGCCGTATAATTACCCAGAAGACCACTGATTACATCAACATCGCGGCGGAGGCCTGAAATCAAACTAGTAACTGATTACCAGAATCAAATGCCAGGTTAATAAATTAGTTACTTCTTTTTTTGCCTTGCTGAAAGAGAGGATAAATATGCAATGTCAATTTCTTTTTTTAGATATAAACCAACAAAATGCACAAATTAATAAAGGTACAAATTAGCTCCTTATCATAATTTAAACCTACACGCGTTTCAGCTCTTTATGAGCCATCATCAGGGGTTTTCTTATAAAAAGTGCTTTTCAAATGCTGAATCTGTTGATGACACTTGTAAAGCTTGTAAGTCATCAACAGATTCAGCATTTGAAAAGCACTTTTTATAAGGAAAACCCCTGATGATGGCTCATAAAGAGCTGAAACGCGTGTAGGGTTAAAATCATGATAAGGAGCTAATTTGTACCTTTATTAATTTGTGCATTTTTGTTGGTGTATATCTAAAATAATAAAAATGCACGGTGAGTTAAGACTAAAGATGCAATATCAAGTTTGTGATTCTTGGGATTTCATATTATTTTTGGAATAATGTTTAATATATAACACTAAGTGCTACTTAGGTTAGTGAATTATAATTATTATGAATTATTAATTATATTTCAGTTGATGATCCGGTCATTTTCTTCAGAAATCTAGGTCCAAAATGTGAGTATGACTTCATCTATGAACACAGTTCCATAGTGAATTCAATTAGATTTTAACAACATCTACAGTGCTTTTCTTATATCGCTGTCCTATAGCACCGCAGCTTTATGGTATATTCCGGCGGATAAATGCTTTTGTACCATAAATTTCTCGTTCTCTGTAAGGCGGTGAAAGGAACACCCTGTGTGCATGTCACATATTTATGAAACTTAAAACACGTTAGCGGTTCTTGTATAATTTTATTAAAGTAACACAATATTTGTGTTTTGTTTTTCGCGTTGTATAATTTAATCATGATTTTTTTAAATATAGAACAATGTACATGATTAGTAATTGATAAAATGTAATTTATAGACTATAGATTATCGGTCTCGATAACTTATTATACAACGTAATAAATGCAGAGGTAATTAAGAGTGATGTAAATAAACATAAGATATGTGATTCGGTAAGGTAAAGTGGTCCCATACAGGCCCTTAGGGTTCCAGGAGGTCGAGGCTCCCAGGTTTTTAGACAGTCGGCACATGAAGGTGGTAAGGTTGTCAGCCCTACGCACCGGCCGCCTTTACCCCCCAGGAAAGATTCCTGGTACTCATTTCTGTTAGAGGCTGAGTCAACCCCAGGGCCATAGTGCGACCGAAACGATTATGTCAAATGAAAAATTCCAATGACACCATCGGGAATCGAACCCGCGACGTTCCGGTTTGTAGCGCAGTGCCTCAACCAACTGCGCCACCGCGATGTGATTCGGTAATCAGTCTAATAATCCAATGGATATAAATGACTCTTGCAGTTTATTTACTTTAATTCAGGCTGTAATTTTGAATAATGTATTTATTTTGGGTTTTAGTTAATTCAAATAAGGATAATATTTTATTTTAGAATAGGACAGGACCCTTTAATTGTATTAAAGTTTTTCAAATATACAGTAATATTTTTAACATAAGACGCGTTTTAATATTCTTGCCGTAAAAGATACGTGTAATATGATGCCTAGAACAAATACTGAGTGATGTATACGTCTAAGTAACAGCTGATGTGCAGTAACTTAGTGATGAAGACAGTATCATTGTGTTAGATACAGGGTGTAAATTCACTGTACCACATCTGCTTAAGACGTATCATTGTGTTAGATACAGGGTGTAAATTCACTGTACCACATCTGCTTAAGACAGTATCATTGTGTTAGATACAGGGTGTAAATTCACTGTACCACATCTGCTTAAGACAGTATCATTGTGTTAGATACAGAGTTTAAATTCACTATACCACATGTGCTTAAGACAGTATCATTGTGTTAGATACAGGGTTTAAATTCACTATACCACATCTGCTTAAGACAGTATCACTGTGTTAGATACAGGGTTAAATTCACTATACCACATCTGCTTAAGACAGTATCATTGTGTTAGATACAGGGTTAAATTCACTATACCACATCTGCTTAAGACGGTATCATTGTGTTAGATACAGAGTGTAAATTCACTGTACCACATGTGCTTAAGACAGTATCATTGTGTTAGATACAGGGTGTAAGTTCACTGTACCACATCTGCTTAAGACAGTATCATTGTGTTAGATACAGGGTGTAAATTCACTGTACCACATGTGCTTAAGACAGTATCATTGTGTTAGATACAGGGTGTAAATTCACTGTACCACATGTGCTTAAGACAGTATCATTGTGTTAGATACAGGGTGTAAATTCACTGTACCACATCTGCTTAAGACAGTATCATTGTGTTAGATACAGGGTTTAAATTCACTATACCACATCTGCTTAAGAACGGCGTGTTTCTGTTTCAGTCTTCATGGCAGTAAAGGTTATGGAAATCGGTAAGTATTTTTTAAATTCGGTTATGTATGTTACAGCCTGAAACATACGTATATATTTTATACATATACGTATCGAGAATTGATAACTAACTGTGGAATACACAGGGTGTATATAAATTTTAAAGGTAAGGATAATTTAAAAACATCCTGTGTAGCATACCTAATTTTGTGGAGAATGTACAGTGCCAATCAGTGAAAGAATGTGAGCAAAGAATATGGGTTACAATATTGTTACGTATGTGCACGAGAAGGGAATATGCTAAAAAATGAAGCCCATGGGGCCGAGTGCACTAAATACGGAATTTCATGCTTTTTTTGTTAGTACAGTCAAGTGCATAACGTTAGCATTTCCTCCAAACGTAATGCTGTCCAATATAGGTGTTTTTACATAAGGACGTTATTATAATTATTATTATTATCATTCTCAAATTTTAAGGAAATATAAATTCAACTTACTACAGAGATTAAATGGTTTGTGAATATATTACTGTTTCAGACACTGCATTGTATTTCAGATTTGAAACTTTTAACGTAATGGAAATATGACATGCCTAGTTTAACCATAAAACATGCCTATCTGTCTTAATGTACATTATTTAAATTAAAATTATTTGTTGCCCTCACTATATACGAATTTCTGAAGGTGAATCGAGATCCTGAAAATGCGGGGCATGCAATAACGTAATAAACACAGTACACGAGATTAGGAATTTTACCATCGACAATCGTAAATACAACACAGTACACGAGATTAGGAATTTTACCATCGACAATCGTAATACAACACAGTACACGAGATTAGGAATTTTACCATCGACAATCGTAATACAACACAGTACACGAGATTAGGAATTTTACCATCGACAATCGTAATACAACACAGTACACGAGATTAGGAATTTTACCATCGACAATCTTAATACAACACAGTACACGAGATTAGGAATTTTACCATCGACAATCGTAATACAACACAGTACACGAGATTAGGAATTTTACCATCGACAATCGTAATACAACACAGTACACGAGATTAGGAATTTTACCATCGACAATCGTAATACAACACAGTAAACGAGATTAGGAATTTTACCGTCGACAATATGTAACAAGCTATTTTATTTAAAACTTATTCATACTATATTTTTTTCACTGATTTTATGATTACAATAATAATGGCGTTGTTTTCTTTATTTCTGTGTTTTTAGATGGATTTCTAAGAGCCTCCCTTAAGGAACTTGGCATTCCAAGTGAGTATCTTTTCATTTCAGAAAATATTCCTGCATGATCAGAATTATTTGTAACTTAAGCAGTAACGCCATTGTGGTCTTGTACTGTTGCATTATTCATCTCAGACTTAATAACAACCTTATTTATTTATTTATTTATTCATTCATTTATATTTTCCGATATTCCTACATCATTTCATACCGAATTTCGTTTCAGATAACAAAACCTACATCGATTTCTATGTCATGGTGTTGCAAAATCCACTAAGGCTCCGCACAAAAGGTACGCATACTTAAATACTGGTATAATGAATATTAATGGTATGTGCAACATGGCGGGGCTGGTATGTCTGCATGGGTGGTTATTCTTCCATTTAGAACAACATAAAAACAAGCCCTAGAGTCCACACGGTCTCCTACCAAAACCTGACCTATAAATGTAATCTGTGATCTTTTGGGTAATTACACGGCGTCGTGTGGTAATTATTTAACCACACGACGCCGTGTAATTACCCAAAAGATCACAGATTACATCAACATCCCGGCGGAAGCCTGAAATCAAGGCTGACCTATAAATATTCGTTTTATATCACTTTCCAAATTCCTTTGTCATTCTCAAACGTGCCAATATGTTGTGACCTTCCTGATCTGCCTATTCCGTTGTAAATGTTTTGAAGCGATGTCTGAGGAGTCATTTAATAACACTAGCCGTTTTATTTCTAGAGGGACAAAGGAAGATAGAGGAGGACCTCGGTCTCTGTTCCGGCACTGTACAGAGATTGAAGACATTCTTTTATGAAGAAACGACAATATATAGCAGTTTCCGTAAATACGTGGCTAGATATGTTGGTGAGTATAAGGGGGAAACTCAGAACTTTGTTAAGCCACGTGGTGAATAGATCGCCAGTAGCTAACTTTGTTAAGCCACGTGGTGAATAGATCGCCAGTAGCTAACTTTGTTAAGCCACGTGGTGAATAGATCGCCAGTAGCTAACTTTGTTAAGCCACGTGGTGAATAGATCGCCAGTAGCTAACTTTGTTAAGCCACGTGGTGAATAGATCGCCAGTAGCTAACTTTGTTAAGCCACGTGGTGAATAGATCGCCAGTAGCTAACTTTGTTAAGCCACGTGGTGAATAGATGGCCAGTAGCTAACTTTGTTAAGCCACGTGGTGAATAGATCGCCAGTAGCTAACTTTGTTAAGCCACGTGGTGAATAGATGACCAGTAGCTAACTTTGTTAAGCCACGTGATGAATAGATGGCCAGTAGCTAACTTTGTTAAGCCACGTGGTGAATAGATGGCCAGTAGCTAACTTTGTTAAGCCACGTGGTGAATAGATCGCCAGTGGCTAACTTTGTTAAGCCACGTGGTGAATAGATGACCAGTAGCTAACTTTGTTAAGCCACGTGATGAATAGATGGCCAGTAGCTAACTTTGTTAAGCCACGTGGTGAATAGATCGCCAGTAGCTAACTTTGTTAAGCCACGTGGTGAATAGATGGCCAGTAGCTAACTTTGTTAAGCCACGTGGTGAATAGATCGCCAGTAGCTAACTTTGTTAAGCCACGTGGTGAATAGATGGCCAGTAGCTAACTTTGCTAAGCCACGTGGTGAATAGATGGCCAGTAGCTACCGCTTACTGAGCGTGTCTGTCACTACATCAGGCACGACATTACGAAACACTGGAATTTATTGAGGAATGTCAAGGTATAGAAATTTAATATAAATTTTAAAGCAATTCGTATAAATATTCTATGTTTACTGTTATTACGTAGTTATATACATAAACCAACAAATATTGCACTTTTTTATATGTATTGTCAACCCTACATATGTTTCGGCTGTGCTTTAGCCATCATCAGGGGTTTCTCTTGAAGTGTCCACTAACTGTATCTCTCACTGCATTGTCTTTGACTCGTATTAGGTTTCTTAATATCTAGGCACTATGCATTGTCTCACTATCCAGGTCCTATACATTGTTATTACGTAGATACATACATTTTTGAGAAAAGGTTCTGAATTTTAAATAAATAAATATATATATATATATGGAATATCTTATTTTGAAAAAATATGGTTTGGAACATTTATTTCCAACGCTACATAATTTAAAAAATTGAAAAACGTAGTTAAACAGCACACTTAACAAACAAACTGTGTAAAAGAGGATACGTGAAATGTTATTAATACATCGGAACTTAAAATATTTGAAATTTCAAATTGGAAATCAAAATGGCCCTATAAGGATTTGTGGGCCGGGATAGCGTGGTCGGTATAGCGACTTGCTACGAGCTGGGTGGTCCGGGGATCGAATCCCGGTGGCGGCGAGATTTTCAGCACCCGTCCAGACCGGCTCTGGGGCCCATCCAGCCTCCTGTACAATGGGTACCGGGTCTCTTTCCCGGGGGTAAAGCGACCGAGGCGTGGCGTTAACCACCCACCCCCATCTAACGCCGAGGTTAAAGAAAAAGTAGAGCTATACCTCTAATCCCCCTCTGGGCCGTTATAGGGACCTTACCTTTACCTTTACCTATAAGGATTTAATAATAAATCAAAGCGAGTCATATTTTGAATCGAGTATTGTTATTGTATAATTGTGTGGTTTTATTGAAATGAAAGACATTGTTATTCCTAATACTGTTAGAACAATCAGTAGTAGTAGCCGTAGTAATAGCAGTAGGCCCACTAAATTAATTAGAGCTTTTAGATTTTCTCTGTAAGACGTTTTGTAAAGTCCAGTACGTCATCTATGTGTGCCACTTTGCTTAACTTAGGGTCCCATATTGGTTTTACGTTAGACGCCATGCTGTTATGCTAACACGGTATTTACATATATGTATAACTGAAGCACTAAACAATATAAACAATCCAAAGACTGTCAGAAATGAAGCAGGTTTTTTGGCAGTTACGTTTCCATGGTAACACATGTTTCTTAAATCTTACACGTCGTGTTGTCTCTTCTTTGTATTAGTTTCTCTTCTTCAGTGATCATTACTTAGGTGCTGACCTACTATAGACTCATGAGATCAAATTCAGGGGATGAGCAGGGAATGTGGCCCATATGGGGGGAATGTGGCCCATATGGGGAATGGGAGAAATGAATAGAGTGTTTTGGTGTGAAAATCTGAAAGAAAAAGTCCACTTGGAAGACCTAACCGTAGATGGGAGGATAATATTACAACTGATCTTAAAGACGTAAGATGGGAGAGCTTTCAATGGATTAATTTCGCTCAGGATAGGTAAAGTTGGCTGGCTGTTGTGAACAGGGTACTGACACGTTGGGTTCCACAAGCTGATCTCCTTGTAGTTTCACAACTAATGCGGAGAATTTATTGACTAGATAAGGAACTGTCAGTTTCTCAAGAAGGACTCTGCTTCGTGGAGTTCGTTAATCAGCCTGTTGTAGGCTTCAGCCTCTGACAAGCGCTGTAGTAAATAAATAATTGAATATAATTGCATTGAATTAAATTATTATTTTAATTGCATTTGCAGGGCCTGAAGAACACAGAGCGCAGGAGCGCATTCAAGAGGGTAAGTTCAACTGCTTGTGTACTTAAATATAGTTCAATTGCTTATGTACTTACATATAGTTCAACTGCTTGTGTACTTAAATATAGTTCAATTGCTTATGTACTTACATATAGTTCAACTGCTTGTGTACTTAAATATAGTTCAATTGCTTATGTACTTACATATAGTTCAACTGCTTGTGTAATTAATATAGTTCAATTGCTTATGTACTTACATATAGTTCAACTCCTTACGTACTTACATATAGTTCAATTGATTATGTACTTACATATAGTTCAACTGATTATGTACTTACATATAGTTCAATTGCTTATGTACTTACATATAGTTCAACTCCTTACGTACTTACATATAGTTCAATTGATTATGTACTTACATATAGTTCAACTGATTATGTACTTACATATAGTTCAATTGCTTATGTACTTACATATATTTCAACTGCTTATGTACTTACATATAGTTCAATTGCTTATGTACTTACATATAGTTCAACTCCTTACGTACTTAAATATAGTTCAATTGAATATGTACTTACATATAGTTCAACTGATTATGTACTTACATATAGTTCAACTGATTATGTACTTACATATAGTTCAATTGATTATGTACTTACATAGTTCAACTGATTATGTGCTTACATATAGTTCAATTGCTTATGTACTTACATATAGTTCAACTGATTACGTACTTACATATAGTTCAATTGATTATGTACTTACATATAGTTCAACTGATTATGTACTTACATATAGTTCAATTGCTTATGCACTTACATATATTTCAACTGCTTATGTACTTACATATAGTTCAATTGCTTATGTACTTACATATAGTTCAACCCCTGACGTACTTAAATATAGTTCAATTGAATATGTACTTACATATAGTTCAACTGATTATGTACTTACATATAGTTCAATTGCTTATGTACTTACATATATTTCAACTGCTTATGTACTTACATATATTTCAATTGCTTATGTACTTACATATAGTTCAACTCCTTACGTACTTAAATATAGTTCAATTGAATATGTACTTACATATAGTTCAACTGATTATGTACTTACATATAGTTCAATTGCTTATGTACTTACATATATTTCAACTGCTTATGTACTTACATATATTTCAATTGCTTATGTACTTACATATAGTTCAACTCCTTACGTACTTAAATATAGTTCAATTGATTATGTATTTACATATAGTTCAACTGATTATGTACTTACATATAGTTCAATTGCTTATGTACTTACATATATTTCAACTGCTTATGTACTTACATATAGTTTAATTGCTTATGTACTTACATATAGTTGAACTCCTTACGTACTTAAATATAGTTCAACTGATTATGTACTTACATATAGTTCAACTGATTATGTACTTACATATAGTTCAATTGCTTATGTACTTACATATATTTCAACTGCTTATGTACTTACATATAGTTCAATTGCTTATGTACTTACATATAGTTCAACTCCTTACGTACTTAAATATAGTTCAATTGATTATGTACTTACATATAGTTCAACTGATTATGTACTTACATATAGTTCAACTGATTATGTACTTACATATAGTTCAATTGCTTATGTACTTACATATAGTTCAACTGCTTATGTACTTACATATATAAAAGGCGTTGAAATTATTCGTTATAGCACAGGACCCTGTGTTATGTGAGTTCTCTGACAGAACAAATAACTCACGTTTAGCATTTTTACATTATTATTTTGTCATTTCGGCATATTGGCATACAGATACGGATATCACAGTAATGATATTATTTCATTGTTTAAATTATAAATTTTGTGAACAATGGTAAATTTTTCCGAGATTTTAACGTCAACTTAATATTTCCTTAAGTGAAGGCCCTTGTCGCATTTTGACGGGCACCCCTGTCAATTTGCAGTTTTGCCAGGGCATTCGGAGGACGGAGTGTGAAGATGACCACTCGCCTCCACCTAGAGCCGAGTTTATGAATGAGTGGATTTACACCTCCACTCCCACAATATTTCCGCATGGTATGGTGCTTAACTAAGCACAGGGACAACAAACATTTCAGACACAATGACAAAGACACAGAAGTTGTATAAGCATACGTTTTCTCCTGCTTGTATTGGCTTAATTAGATGATCTGTGTGTTGAATATTTGAATTGAAAGCATTTCTATTTAAGCTGTTGACTAAATTTGAATTAGTTGGGTCAAAACAATTGTTAGGCTGTTTTCAATACATACGCTGTGAAAACTGTTTGACGTCTGGCGAATGAAAATATATAAGTCGGAGTTTGAAATTCAGATGAAATAAATTATCTCCTAGACTTCTTAAAATGAGGTAAATTTTATTCCCGATTTCGACTGTGACACGCTCACAGTCCGCTCACGGTACGATCACAGTACGATCACAGTCAGGTAAAATGTTTCTTCTCCAAACGTCCAGACTGACTCCGGAGCTCACCCAGCCTCCTGCTGAATGAATTCCGGAGATTTTTCCCGTGGTTAAAACGGCCGGGGCGTGATCAATTTTAGCCATCTAATGCCGAGGTCAAGAATGAGTGGCGTTATATCCCTACTCCACCTATATGTCTATATAATCACCCATTTATTCTTTGAAACCTCAGTTGTTACTATGTATACCCCCTACTTTAAACACTTAAGTCTCTGAATTTTGTCCGACAGATTTTATTTATGTGTTTCGTGTTAATTCTTACAATAAACGGCGATTGTTCTTGTCAAAGGCTTTAATCGATATTTCTTGTTTACTGTGAGTTACGAACAAAATTTTATGTTAGGTAGACGAACTTGAGGCTTGAGATGTTCAATTAAAGCACCAGGCCTGAAGTTCAGACGATGTGTTATATGGAGCACATATTTCAGTGATTTCGTTGGAAGTATGACTCAAATTAACGAAAATGTGTTATATTTGTTTTCAGTTTTGAGAATGCTGATGTATGCCAAATGTAAGTAATGTGAACTACAATCGATACTGACGTAGCCTAAGATTGGCTTTGTTCACGTTCGCTGACAATATTTTCTGTTTCCACTTATTTACATTTCGAAACTGATCTGTTGCAGTGATCCAGAAGGCACTGGATGATAATAACGTGACATGTAAGTAACGACAAATAATTTGGAGATTTGATAGCTTTTGTACATATTATTTCCTCATACAATAAGACCAACAAATGCACTATATTGACCAATTTTATTCTGGCCTATTTCCCTACACATGTTTCGGAACTTTAAAGTTCCATCTTCAGGGTTTCTTTGTCTTATGCTACCAGATATTCACATATTAAAAACAAATTCACAATATATACAATAGTCTGTTGGACAGTCTTAAAACCTCATATAAATAGATATTCGGAACACTTTAGAAGTTGTACGATGTGTACCTTTATCAGTTAGAAATGTAATATCTCCCTTAAAAGAATATATAAAAACTGTTTTATAAAACGTTGTAATCTGTTCGTGGTATTGGCTGTTTGTTATTATTTTACGCAACTACTGGCATAGTTTTTATATATCCGTAGTCATTTCCTATGTGTTGTGAAACGTCTGTCCTGTCCTTTTCTTGAAAGGACAGGACAGACGTTTCACAACACATAGGAAATGACTAAGGATATATAAAAACTATGCCAGTAGTTGCGTAAAATAATAACAAACAGCCAATACCACGAACAGATTACAACGTTTTATAAAACAGTTTTTATATATTCTTTTAAGGGAGATATTACATTTCTAACTGATAAAGGTACACATCGTACAACTTCTAAAGTGTTCCGAATATCTACTTACATGAGGTTTTAAGACTGTCCAACAGACTATTGTATATATTGTGAATTTGTTTTTAATATGTGAATATCTGGTAGCATAAGACAAAGAAACCCTGAAGATGGAACTTTAAAGTTCCGAAACACGTGTAGGGAAATAGGCCAGAATAAAGTTGGTCAATATAGTGCATTTGTTGGTCTTATTGTTTGATTTAAATAAAATGCACGGTGTTAATACAGTGAAATATTATTTCCTGTTTAAAAAGTAAAAAAAAAAAAAAGAATGTATGCCTATTTTATTGTAAATGTTACAGTACCTGAGGTCATGCAGGAGTTGAAGAAGATTATACAGATGGATCAGCCTGATGGTAAGATAATTTAATTTCAAGGAAAATTATTGGCTGTTGTGTGAATATGTGAGTCAAACTTAGTTCAATTTAACAAGAGAGGCAATATACGTATAACGTAACATTGTGGCGCTTTCGCGTAACTATTGTTGCAGTGGAAACGCAACAAAGCATTTTGTGTTTGTTCCACATTATCTCATAAACGGAACAATTTTCATAATAAACAAGGTCGGACTGGCTAAAAATCTTTACACTAAATCGGAAATACTGACTGTCAGCTGCAGAGTGACTTGGGCTTTGTATCAAAGGGTTAATTTGTACAGTCGACAGATAATGATACTACTGACAGAGGCAAAAACATACGCAACATAGAGAATCAATTGTCTTCTGGACTTTGGCCATCGTCCGGATATAATATAAAAATATAAGTCCAGTGATTGAGATTAGCTCGGTCTAAAGGACCCATCTGTGTAGGTGTCTACCCTCCCTTCACCTGAAGACGGAACAAGAACCAACTTCCGAAACGTCGTGATTTTATATATTTATACTTTATCCGGACGTTGGACAAAGTCCAGAAGACAATTAGCTCTCAATGTTATACACCATCATCAGAACCTTTTAGAATTGAAATGCAACATAGTCGGGCCCCGGGCCCCCTTCCGGACCCCTGGACCCCTGTAATTTATACCGGCTTCCTCTCCGTTTCGTCGGCACTATTTTTGTAAAATACTTTATTGTGCTCAGACCAGGAGACGATCCCCGGAGGGTGGTGGGCGTGTTCGGAGCGGTGCGGGGGGATATTGACGGAAAGGGGGGAAGAATATAGGACTACTATTCGTGGGTGCGACAGACAGGTCTGTTACTGCACACAGAATGACAACATCGAGCATTTTGAATAGCGTGTAGTGAGCTAGTGTACTTTGCGAATGCTTTCAGGATGGGTAGTAGCATCTCGTCATTCACCACGAAATCTTGCGCATGCGCATCTATCGTTTTCGTAGCAGGGATCATCTCCGTGGCGGTAGACTATACCTGCATATGTCTAGAAGATCTGAGTTAGACCACAAATTACGTCACTCAAGCTGTTCTGCAGGTCTGTATTGTGTTTGTATTTAGCGGGATATTGTGGTTTATTGCAGGAAAAATTTATCTTGGCTCTGGTGTAGCTGCTCAGGCAATTGAAGTTATAATGAAGGACGTACAGCGTGTAGAATCTGGCCTCTTCTTGGAAGACCCAATGCAGAAAATAACTAACCGAGGGCTACTTTAAATATCTCGCATTATAACCTTTTATGACACATATATATATATATATATATGCAACGAAACATAGATATGTAATAAAGAAATCGAGCACTTGAAGGTTCTGACACATGTTTATTTAAAGACACCCCGCCCTTGAAGATCCATTTTAGTATGTATGTTTATTAACCGATAACTATACTCATTTATTAACTATTAATTTGTGTAACACAGTGCTACATGTTTCGAACCTTATCTCTGTTCATCTTCAGGGACCTCAGTATTTTAAATTACATACATTACTTGATATGTAACATTGAAACAGACAGCTGCTATATTTATTCAGTTTTTACCGTTTTAACCAGTGTATAATTGTACCATTGATGTAAAAAGTCAGTGTAATTTAAAACACTGAGGTCCCTGAAGATGAACCAAGATAAAGTTCGAAACATGTAGCACTGTGTTACACAAATTAATAGTGAATAAATGTGTACATTTGTCGGACAATAAACATAGAAGATAAATGTACGGAATGAATAATATTAAGTTTTTAAATCCATTTTAATATTATCCTACTAGTCCTATATATTATCCTACTACTCCTATATATTATCCTACTATCCTATATATTATCCTACTACTCCTATATATTATCCTACTACTCCTATATATTATCCTGCTAGTCCTATATATTATCCTACTAGTCCTATATATTATCCTACTACTCCTATATGTTATCTACTATCCTATATATTATCCTATGTCTATTATTATCTACTAGTCCTATATATTATCTACTATCCTATATATTATCCTACTAGTCCTATATATTATCCCACTAGTCTATTATTATCCTACTACTCCTATATATTATCCTACTAGTCCTATATATTATCCTACTACTCCTATATATTATCCTACTATCCTATTTTATCCTACTACTCCTATATATTATCCTACTAGTCCTATATATTATCCTACTAGTCCTATATATTATCCTACTAGTCCTATATATTATCCTAACTAGTTCCATATATTATCCTACTACTCCTATATATTATCCTACTACTCTATTATATATCCTACTAGTCCTATTATATATCCTTTCTAGTCCTATATATTATTCCTTTCGAGACTGTAATTTTGTACGTACTTGAAACAGTCTGCGCGGCTGTGCCTCCATTCAATTCATCACCTTGATTTAAACTAAATGTGACTGTTTATTTATATTACAAATTCACGAACTCTTCGTTGACAATAGTTTTTAACCGTACCATTAGCTCCTCTCGTTTGAAATATCTGTCACGTACTATACCTCAGTCGTTCAATGTCTTTCTTTGAATTTGTTCCATGATCTCTTTAAAATCCGGCATGCCTCAGTCGGTACAATGGCTACTGGTTGGTCACTAAAGTACCGGCATGCCTCAGTCGGTACAATGGTACTGGCTGGTCCACTCTAAAGTACCGGCATGCCTCAGTCGGTACAATGGTTACTGGCTGGTCCACTCTAAAGTACCGGCATGCCTCAGTCGGTACAATGGCTACTGGCTGGTCCACTCTAAAGTACCGGCATGCCTCAGTCGGTACAATGGCTACTGGCTGGTCCACTCTAAAGTACCGGCATGCCTCAGTCGGTACAATGGCTACTGGCTGGTCCACTCTAAAGTACATTTCTGTCTGGTGTAAAACATTTTTCTTTCCTCTTAAAGCTTCCAGACGTGCTCTGTTGCCCGCAAAGCATCCTGTTAAATGAATACCGGGGATCTTTCCAATGGGTTAAAACGGTCGGTGCGTGAAGCTGATCATTCGCCTCTGTTTCCTAGGTTAAAGAGAATCGACCTGTACCTCCGTTCTCTCATACTCCTTATTTACTTTTACAAGGAGTTCATCTTGATCTTGACCTTTACTTACCCCTACTAATTTACACTCATGTGAAATACCGAACCTCCCCCCACCCCAAACCACTGCCGACCCCTGCTGACTGTCAACTAAAATTCGGTTCGTGACCGCCCAAGAGGCAATGACCGGGAAATTTATTACTGACTTGTGGAAGACTGTGCATCATTTGTCACTACATATGTAAGAGTTTGGTTCAAAATTTGCATTTGATGAGAATTTGGGGAACAAATGTCATTGTCCTGAGTACAATATATGAAGACGGACTGCAGATATTCCAGCGGAAGTGTAATGTCCTCAGTTTGTGGACTGTTGAAATTGCGAGGTGACGAGAGACGTGACGAATGCATGTCGCAGTACCGCGCCAACGTCTGCGTTTGTCGAAACGTCACTGACTTGTGGCTTCATTTGACACCAGATGGCACACGAATTTAATTCTTCAATGTAAGAAAAGAGGATTCGGCTAGACTCAACTTTATTTTACACTACACGCGAAAGAGTGCCAGGCCATATGTTTCGACCAATTCACTGGCCCTCTTCAGGGCTGTTACAAGAAGCGTTGCCGTATCGCCAGTGTCGCTGTCAGAGTGTCAGATCTCTTTCTGTTCCATATGGTTATATTTCTACACTGTTTCGACAACATTTCTGTGCCTTCAGGTTTAACAAATGTACCTCAGACGTTTCTGAACATGTCGCTAACAAGGTAACTCTTTTCGAAAAGTGGACGATGTTGTATCTGTAATTCATAAAGCTGTTTTTCGAAAAAAAAAATTAATTATATTGTCAGTGGCGTAGCTACGGTTTTTTGAAGCCCAGGGCGAATAATCACAACGACCGCCCCTAACAGGAATTACTCTAAAAAAATCACGATCATTTATTAAATTCCCATTTATTTTGCTCAAAAATTCAAAATATTTTGAGCACAGAAAATAATTTCTTTTCCTCTTGTCGCCCCTTGGACTCCGCTCCACACTACTCACCCCTTCCCCCCCCTAGCGACGCCACTGGATATCGTGTCTGTAATTCATAAAGATGGAAAAGGTAAATAGAGTTGAGCCCGCTTATAACGACATCGGTTAATGCGACACCTCGTCTATTGCATCAGATATTCTGTGGTACCAATTAATTCCTCACTGTTAACCGTAACATTATACTCCTCGGTTATAACAACACTCGTTTATAACGACACAAAATATTCAGTCCCTTTCATGACGTTACAACCGAGTTAGACTTATATGGACACCATGAAGAAATTATACATTTACAGGGTGACCAGGAAACGGATACAGTTAAATGACAAATACACCTGATTTTAGCAAATTCTATGTTTGATGCCATGAAATAAAATGCCACTTTGATAATCAGCTTGTTGTGTAAGCAGTACAAGCGAACATTATGACGCACGTAAGTCAGTGTAGAACCAGCCACAGGAGGGATATTGTGAACTATCAAACGCCACTCGGAAGAAAAAGTAGTTCTTTAATACAACAACTCGTTTCTTAAAAACAAGAAAATAATTTAGTTTATAAACAAGTAGGGATCATTATATAAGTAAATAAATAAATATATAAATATATTACAAAACACCGTCATGCACAACAAAATTTATAAATCACAACGGGGGATATTTCGCCTGAAGATTAGAGATCATTACCTAAAATTAATTAACCCATTCCTTCTCAAGGGCATTAACATAAATTTGCGTCATAGAGCTTCACTATCTGTGTCTAGGAAATACACCGTTAAGCCTCCATACATATAAGGCATTGACACATCGATTCTTCCCCGATCACATGAAGATCGCACAAATAATATATTTTGATAAAGTTATAGATTCCAGTTTGCAACCTTAAGGCGTCAGGTACACAATACGAAGATTTGCAACAAAAAGGGACTCGCAGTGAAACGAATAACTTGGTTTTACCCTCAAACAGACTTACTGTGACAGATATAGAGAAGATCAAGCAAACTGTCGATGAGCGACGTGCACTCTACGGAGCCAGAACACCATAGAGAAGATTAAAATCGCGGAATAGCTTCCTCGGAACAGTGCAAGTTGAACCACCTGAAGACTTCCCCCTTACCCAGATTTGCCCTCGTGGCCACCTCCTTGATTTCAATACTTGGAAATCTCTTAACCGCATTAGAACAGGGGTGGCACCAGTAAAAACAAATATGGTGAAATGGGGCAAAACAAACTCCGACGACCTTTATTGTGGCTGTGGAGCGGTACAAGATATGGGACATTTCCTGTCATGCAAGGACTGCCCCCAGAAATGCACCCTCGAGGATTTATGGCTTGCAAATAAAAGAGGAATTGACGTAGCCCAATACTGGGCAAAAAAATCTTTAACTTAATGGTCTGGACACGATAAAGGAAAAAAAAAAGAAAGAAGACTGTGACAGATTGGTTTAACGTTAAAATTGCAAATGGTTTTAGACAGCCAACACACGACACGTAAATATTGTGATACTATTAACCTGTGTTGTATTTTAAACTCTAATAACCCGGCCTAACAAAAATAATTTTAATATATCAAACAACACACCCACATGCAAAAGATAGAAATTTCAATTTTGAAAAGGCACTGACAACGACGCTAGCGATAGGGCAATGATTCTTGTAACAGCCCTGAAGATGACCAGATAATTAACCGAAACATGTAGTCTAAATATCTTAAATTAATGGTGTAAAATAAACTTGTGTCTTAAACTAATTTTACTTTCTCATGCTCTTGATTCGCACGATGGGACGCTAGCCGTCGAAATTTTTTTCACTTGTATTGTTAATTCATGTAAATGTTTAACGGAGAAAGTGTGGGATGTCACAACGTGATTGGCTATCCCGTTATTACAATACATTATATTATATTACATACATTTCATAGATCCATCATGTAGCCCAACGGCTCAGGATATGAAACATGTCATTATAATAATATATGATTGCACAGCAATCGTGTCGTATTGGACACACACAATATCTCACGTAACATAAAAATAACATTGAATACAAACATACATACAAATTTGGTACAACACAAAATATCAAAATGCAATGCAACATATAATAAAATAATATAAATATTATACACTTCTTGTAAAACAATATTTCATATGGACACAGAAGACAGGTTAAAATTTCATTATTAAAACAATATAAATTAATCAATAAAACTCTTAATCATCTACCACATATTTTTATCATTCAATGGTCAGTAGCAAACTGGAATACAGTTATTGCAACCATAGCCCAGCCCAGCCCAGCATAAGCAGCCCAGTTGTAACAACCAAAACATGGACAAATAAAGGACACAATGACCACACAATAAAGTTCACAATCCCTAAACAACATCCTCAGCCCTCATCTCATGCACTATGATACGGAAGGTGTCAAAATAGAAAGTGTTGGAATGACCGACAGACTTTCTAAACCACATTTTGAAAAGCTTCAATTGCTGCTATTTCCAAAATATATAGTGGCTGTTGTGCGATGAGGAAGAGTGGTGCTCGGCGATGTAATGCTTAATTTTAGGTTTAAATTGTTATCGGGGCCTGACTTAGAGCGAGAACAACGGCAAAGAAAGGGCAAGAGACGCTTACAAGGTCGCATTACTTTGAAACGGCTCTGATGAGCAAGGTACAATACAGTACAGTACAATACAGTACAGTGCAATACAGTACAGTACAATACAGTACAGTACAGTACAATACAGTACAGTACAATACAGTACAGTACAGTACAGTACAATACAGTACAGTACAGTACAGTACAATACAGTACAATACAGTACAGTACAGTACAGTACAATACAGTGCAGTACAGTACAGTACAATACAGTACAATCAGTACAGTACAATACAATACAGTACAGTACAGTACAGTACAGTACAGTACAATACAATGCAGTACAGTACAGTACAATATACAGTACAGTACAATCAGTACAGTACAATACATACAGTACAGTACAATACAGTACAGTACAGTAACAATACAGTACAGTACAGTACAGATAATACAGTACAGTACAGCACAATACAGTACAGTACAGTACAGCACAATACAGTACGTAGTACAATACAGTACAGTACAATACAGTACAGTACAATACAATACAGTACAGTACAATACAGTACAAGTACAGTACAGCAATACAGTACAATACAATACAATACAGTACATACAGTACAATACAGTACAATACAGTACAATACAGTACATAAGTACAGTACAATACAGTACAATACAGTACAGTACAGTACAATACAGTACAATACAGTACAGTACAATACAGTACAATACAGTACAGTACAGTACTGCTCTATTTACGGTCGACTGTTAAAGCAACACAAAAACCAGCGACAATACGTACCTAATAAGCAAACTGCTGTAAAGTATCAACATAAAATAGAAACCTAGAATTTCGTACATGCGTGGATACTACATAAAGTACTGGGAGTGAAGAAATGTGCACACAAGTGATCTACCTCAAGGACCAATTTATTCGGTCACACGAAAATCCACATGTAATGTACAGCATTGACACTGGTTGTTTACATTAGTACTGCCGTACATACATCCACAGCTGACGGTCTGACGCCATTTTTATATTCACATTTTTATACTTATATGCTTTTCATAGTTTACATCTCTTATATTTACATTTTAACATATACTTCTCTTAGGCAGCATTTCTATATATTGATATACATTTTATATATGTAATTGTTAAAAAACGGGAACTTTTCCTCTTATCAAATGTACGGAGTTTGATTTTCACAGTTTTCTGTCATAGGCCTGATGATGGCTCTTTGAGCTGAAACTGGTAGCCTGATTACGTGTCTCAAGTGCATGTGTTGGTTGTGACTGTACTATCGATAAGAGTAAAATATATTTTTGAAAGATAATAACAATGTCAAAAGCCTACAACTGTTAACGAGAAACTCTATTGCCAAGCACATGTTAACTGGAGTAATATAGGCACTTACTGATGATAAGAATTAAGCAACGAGACATGTATGAACGGTAAATGTTTAGAAGACGCAGAAAGGCTATTGGCCGTTTGAATGAACTTGTATTATGCAAAGCCACGCAGCACGCAAAGGTTAAAGTCCGGTACAGCTTCCTTCTACGTTTGTCGTAATTGGTTATTCATAATTGTTTATTTCAGCAGTATACGACGTTTGCAGCTGACATACTGTCAATAAAAAATAAATCAAAAGAACTTTGATAAGCGACGCTACGTAACACATTGTGCGTTGTTAAACGACGCCGTCAATTGCTAAGTTTATGTAACGTCAGTGACAGATTGAAAGAATGTGGGACATTTTTGGAATGGTAGTGATAGGGTAACTCCGAAGTACTAGGAGAAAAACTGCTCCAGTGCCACTTTTTCCACCACAAATCCCATATGGACTGGCCTGGGTTGGAACCCGGGCATCCGAGTTGAAATTAGTGGAGGATGGCGTAATATGATGATAATATATGCTTACTGCTCTATACTGGCTCCCATTATAACGATTCGTTTTATGTTTATAGAAATCTGTTGTACCTAACGTTGTGTAACGACGCTGTATTAAATGCAAAGATTATATTATACCCACGGCAAACTGTACGAATGGTTGGTTTCCTGTCATGCAAGGACTGCCCCAGAAATGCACCCTCGAGGATTTATGGCTTGCAAATAAAAAAGGAATTGACGTAGCCCAATACTGGGCAAAAAAATCTTTAACTTAATGGTCTGGACACGATAAAGGAAAAAAAAAAGAAAGAAGACTGTGACAGATTGGTTTAACGTTAAAATTGCAAATGGTTTTAGACAGCCAACACACGACACGTAAATATTGTGATACTATTAACCTGTGTTGTATTTTAAACTCTAATAACCCGGCCTAACAAAAATAATTTTAATATATCAAACAACACACCCACATGCAAAAGATAGAAATTTCAATTTTGAAAAGGCACTGACAACGACGCTAGCGATAGGGCAATGATTCTTGTAACAGCCCTGAAGATGACCAGATAATTAACCGAAACATGTAGTCTAAATATCTTAAATTAATGGTGTAAAATAAACTTGTGTCTTAAACTAATTTTTACTTTCTCATGCTCTTGATTCGCACGATGGGACGCTAGCCGTCGAAATTTTTTTCACTTGTATTGTTAATTCATGTAAATGTTTAACGGAGAAAGTGTGGGATGTCACAACGTGATTGGCTATCCCGTTATTACAATACATTATATTATATTACATACATTTCATAGATCCATCATGTAGCCCAACGGCTCAGGATATGAAACATGTCATTATAATAATATATGATTGCACAGCAATCGTGTCGTATTGGACACACACAATATCTCACGTAACATAAAAATAACATTGAATACAAACATACATACAAATTTGGTACAACACAAAATATCAAAATGCAATGCAACATATAATAAAATAATATAAATATTATACACTTCTTGTAAAACAATATTTCATATGGACACAGAAGACAGGTTAAAATTTCATTATTAAAACAATATAAATTAATCAATAAAACTCTTAATCATCTACCACATATTTTTATCATTCAATGGTCAGTAGCAAACTGGAATACAGTTATTGCAACCATAGCCCAGCCCAGCCCAGCATAAGCAGCCCAGTTGTAACAACCAAAACATGGACAAATAAAGGACACAATGACCACACAATAAAGTTCACAATCCCTAAACAACATCCTCAGCCCTCATCTCATGCACTATGATACGGAAGGTGTCAAAATAGAAAGTGTTGGAATGACCGACAGACTTTCTAAACCACATTTTGAAAAGCTTCAATTGCTGCTATTTCCAAAATATATAGTGGCTGTTGTGCGATGAGGAAGAGTGGTGCTCGGCGATGTAATGCTTAATTTTAGGTTTAAATTGTTATCGGGGCCTGACTTAGAGCGAGAACAACGGCAAAGAAAGGGCAAGAGACGCTTACAAGGTCGCATTACTTTGAAACGGCTCTGATGAGCAAGGTACAATACAGTACAGTACAATACAGTACAGTGCAATACAGTACAGTACAATACAGTACAGTACAGTACAATACAGTACAGTACAATACAGTACAGTACAGTACAGTACAATACAGTACAGTACAGTACAGTACAATACAGTACAATACAGTACAGTACAGTACAGTACAATACAGTGCAGTACAGTACAGTACAATACAGTACAATCAGTACAGTACAATACAATACAGTACAGTACAGTACAGTACAGTACAGTACAATACAATGCAGTACAGTACAGTACAATACAGTACAGTACAATCAGTACAGTACAATACAATACAGTACAGTACAATACAGTACAGTACAGTACAATACAGTACAGTACAGTACAGTATAATACAGTACAGTACAGCACAATACAGTACAGTACAGTACAGCACAATACAGTACAGTAAGTACAATACAGTACAGTACAATACAGTACAGTACAATACAATACAGTACAGTACAATACAGTACAGTACAGTACAGCACAGCACAGCACAATACAATACAGTACAGTACAATACAGTACAATACAGTACAATACAGTACAATACAGTACAATACAGTACAATACAGTACAGTACAATACAGTACAATACAGTACAATACAGTACAGTACAATACAGTACAATACAGTACAGTACAGTACTGCTCTATTTACGGTCGACTGTTAAAGCAACACAAAAACCAGCGACAATACGTACCTAATAAGCAAACTGCTGTAAAGTATCAACATAAAATAGAAACCTAGAATTTCGTACATGCGTGGATACTACATAAAGTACTGGGAGTGAAGAAATGTGCACACAAGTGATCTACCTCAAGGACCAATTTATTCGGTCACACGAAAATCCACATGTAATGTACAGCATTGACACTGGTTGTTTACATTAGTACTGCCGTACATACATCCACAGCTGACGGTCTGACGCCATTTTTATATTCACATTTTTATACTTATATGCTTTTCATAGTTTACATCTCTTATATTTACATTTTAACATATACTTCTCTTAGGCAGCATTTCTATATATTGATATACATTTTATATATGTAATTGTTAAAAAACGGGAACTTTTCCTCTTATCAAATGTACGGAGTTTGATTTTCACAGTTTTCTGTCATAGGCCTGATGATGGCTCTTTGAGCTGAAACTGGTAGCCTGATTACGTGTCTCAAGTGCATGTGTTGGTTGTGACTGTACTATCGATAAGAGTAAAATATATTTTTGAAAGATAATAACAATGTCAAAAGCCTACAACTGTTAACGAGAAACTCTATTGCCAAGCACATGTTAACTGGAGTAATATAGGCACTTACTGATGATAAGAATTAAGCAACGAGACATGTATGAACGGTAAATGTTTAGAAGACGCAGAAAGGCTATTGGCCGTTTGAATGAACTTGTATTATGCAAAGCCACGCAGCACGCAAAGGTTAAAGTCCGGTACAGCTTCCTTCTACGTTTGTCGTAATTGGTTATTCATAATTGTTTATTTCAGCAGTATACGACGTTTGCAGCTGACATACTGTCAATAAAAAATAAATCAAAAGAACTTTGATAAGCGACGCTACGTAACACATTGTGCGTTGTTAAACGACGCCGTCAATTGCTAAGTTTATGTAACGTCAGTGACAGATTGAAAGAATGTGGGACATTTTTGGAATGGTAGTGATAGGGTAACTCCGAAGTACTAGGAGAAAAACTGCTCCAGTGCCACTTTTTCCACCACAAATCCCATATGGACTGGCCTGGGTTGGAACCCGGGCATCCGAGTTGAAATTAGTGGAGGATGGCGTAATATGATGATAATATATGCTTACTGCTCTATACTGGCTCCCATTATAACGATTCGTTTTATGTTTATAGAAATCTGTTGTACCTAACGTTGTGTAACGACGCTGTATTAAATGCAAAGATTATATTATACCCACGGCAAACTGTACGAATGGTTGGTAGGTAAGCGTTCGGATAATCCGTGGTGTGAGACATTGATCCGAGGCACTGACGATCTATCGATCACAGGTGAGGTGAACTAAAGGGTCTTACCAGAATACATCAAACACGTTTGTGTGTTTGGCAGGCTTACTGTACAGCAAGTCGTGTGTTGTTAGTGTTATATTTCGGTAATTGTACTAGTTGAATGCAGTTTCAGACACGGGTTAGCGTGCTGAGTAGTGTGCTTTGAGTTTCCTTGTTCAACTTGTTAATTTGTAGTTGTAAATATCTTACCGGTTGTTGGTATTAGCATTAATGGTGATTTTTTCTGTGGGAAGTTAATAATACAGACTCCGTTATCCTTAACTCAGCAGCATCCCCTTGGTGCTGGAGACTTCTTTCCCAGGTGTAAAGCGGCCAGGGCATGAAGCTGGCCACTTGCCTCTATCTAGTGCTGAGGTTAACAATTGGAGTGGAGCTATAGGCCTGCCTCCACTACCTAATGTGCCTTCATCATGTGGGCAGGGACAGCTTTACCTTTGCTTAACCTTACGTTAGCCAAGCTATATGAATTGTTATTTTTAAACACAGCATAAATGGGGAAAGCAATACTGGTAGACTGTAGCCAGCTCTCAAAAACAGTTGGACAAGGGCACTTACAAAATATGCCTTTCCTTTCTACAGGAAAAATCAACCGTTCACCCTCTTATCGCAGTGTAGTTGCCTTCATTTCTGTTTTCTTACTTTTAAGTCATTTAGTGCAACATAATAAGAACTTCTTTTCATAACTTCAGATTTTACCAGAATAGAATAATTGACTTTAATGATTTTAATGATATCACTGTCACATAAAATTACATGATCAGGCAGTTCTTGGGTGTCATCCCATCATCTGATGACAGTTCCAAAACTGCATCAGTATCAGAACTTGTTGAATTATCATCCGTGCTCTTGTAGGAGATTTGACAAGATTCCTGCCTCTGTTTGTTTCATCTTTTCTTTATGCTTTCCTTGTTTCTTTTTTTAAATTTTCATTCTGCATTAAAGTAATTTTTTCTAGTCCAATATTTTCTGTTGTGTCTGTAGAGGTACATGATTTTCCTTGGGTCCTTTTCCATCTATTAGTTCCTTGTCTACTTATTTCTGGTATAAGCCAAATTTTTTCTGGGGTAATCTTTCCATTATTTTTGGTGACTGTTAAGGACCAGGTGGTGAGGAACATATAAAATATTCAAATTATGTTCTTGCTAGTGAAAGCTTTAGTTGATGGAAGTGGTAAAATTAGGCCTAGGATTAGCCAGTAGTTCTTCACATCATTTTATGTTTGGGTTAGGTCTCTCTGAAACGTAGTTGCACACGAAATCCTCGGTGAAAACCGTTTGGTTAAATGAGTAGGTACCAAGTTTTGCAAACCCACATAGTATGCAAGAAACTCATGTAAGACCAACAAATGCGCTATTCTATATTTCATTTGTACTATCTTTAACAGGATGGAAATGACGGGAAGACGAGGAAGAAGGTGTAAGCAGCTACTGGATGACCTTAAGGAAAAGAGAAGATACTGGAAATTGAAAGAGGAAGCACTAGATTGTACTCTGTGGAGAACTCGCTTTGGAAGAGGCTACAGACCTGTTGTAAGACAAACTACAGAATGAATGAATCTTTAACATAGCTCCTATGTGTTTCGGTGTTATTATCTTGCCATCTTCAGGGCACTGACACAAAAGTTTCTATAAAACTTACAGCAATAAAATAGGTCACAATAAGCATACATACATTGTGGTATCAGAAGTGCAGAATATCACAGGCTTTGTTTAAACTAGTATACATAAATATCAAATATTGTTGGTGAAACTGTAATACAGTTTGTTTGTTAAAATTGTTAAAAATTATACATGTTTATGATGTAATTAAATCTTTGTGTACAAACATGTATTTTTCCAGATCCAAATTGGATCCTGTCCCTGTATGGTGTGTATTGTATGGCGTGTGGTGGGTGACCACCCACTACTGATATGACAATGTATGTACGCTTATTGTGACCTGTGACCTGTTTTATTGGTGTAATTTTATAGAAACTCGATGTCATCTCTCAGAAGTTGGCGAGATAATAATGCCGAACCAGCTAGGAGCTATGTAAAAGATAGTACGAATAAAATATAGAGCAGTGCATTTGTTGGTGTTAATGTAAGTTTCTTAAATTTTATATTATTTTCACAGTGCATTTTCATTTAATGTTTCACAAACCAACTAAATGCACATTCATTGACACTATATTATATAGTTACTAACTACCCCTACATATGTTTCAGTCCTTCACAGACCATCATCAGGGGGTTTGTCTGTGAAGGACTGAAACATATGTAGGGGTAGTTAGTAACTATGTAATATAGTATCAATGAATGTGCATTTGGTTGGTTTGTGAAACAGTAAGTTTCTTATAATCTGTGGTCTTCTGGGTAATTACACGGCGTCGTGTGGTAATTATTTACCGACGTTTCGGGACATCGTGTCGGTCCCATCTTCACGGGTCAAGATGTAAAAGCCACATAGTGTGTTTTGTAATACTGTAAATGGGAATTTGCTTTCATCCAGTCATTAACAGCACAGCTGTGAACTCCGTTCACTGGTCCAAAAGCTGTAACATCTAGTGGCTATAGTCGGTGCAACAGTGTGATGGAAAAAAGAGCGTTAAAATGTTATTACTTTTAGCAAACGTAACTGATGCGGTGGAGATACGATCCCAGTGGTTATGAAGTAACAGTAGAATGGATTATGTTGGGAGCAATGGGTATGTTGCCAGATATGTTTCAACACAGATGAGAATAATTTTGCAGTCATCCATCCAGATTTGATAGCTGAATCCAGACTACCAGAAGGGGCAGCAATGAAGAAATTCACTTGGTGTCTGACACTTGGAAATACAAAAACAGGAGGGATTGTCCGTATGGTTTCAAACGCTGTTACGGTAATTCCTGCCTCTTTCTGCACAAAATTTGATGAATTTTTTTTCAGTTTCAACAGCTGCTTTTGGACTTGGCAACACTGTTTGGATGACTGTTTCATATGAATTCACAATGACACCATGTACTGGTAATTTGGTAAATAGGTACCAGCGTTTTGGTGGAAGTTGCCGTCTCCATCTTCTATCCTTTAGATGGAGGCAGCAGGTTACTGTCTTCCACAGTACATGATGTCACAACGCACAACCTCAATATCTTGATGCTCACCAACTTCACGATCTCAAATCTTGTTCATGGTGGTTTGTTAAACAAGTTCTTCGTTACTTACCAGATCCAGTAACATTATTTAATCTAATTCTAGGTCAGGTGATGATTAAGAAACGTGACGCAGAGTATGAAGCCTCCCCTTCTTCATTTGCAAAGTGTCTTCATGTGGTGCATTCTGTTTTCACAGGTGAGATTTTGTAGACCAGGCATGAAGGTGTAATCTTTATGTATATTACATTAGTATTGAATTTTATGATTAATTGGAACCATTACCACTTAAACCATCATGAACGTCAGAAGCTCAGACAATGGAATATCCATTTTTAATGTAAAACACCTCCTTGGTTCCAAGAACTTGTGACATGTTAGTAATAAAGATATAAAATAACCTGAAATGCATGAATATAATGAAAATTTATTTGTAATAAAATATAAACACTTTCTGGAAGCTTAAAATGCATAAAACAGTTGAAGGAGCGTCTTATTCTGTGTGGCACAAAAGCACTGAACCTCACGTAATGAAAGAGAGAGCTTGACTGAGCTGAGAGTGATCTGCACAGTAGCAGGAGAGTGGGGGTAGCCGTCTGTGCAGCCACATGGTACCATCCCAGTTTGTCAGAACCAGTCACGGATGTTTGAAACAATGGTATTAAAATGGCTGATAATGAAAGGTCTAAGTCTGGAACATAAGGTTAATGAACTTCAAGACTCTACTATATATTCTAACGAAGGAAATGATAGTGTGAGTCATGGCCCTGTAGTGTAAAGAAAAGGTTATTATTATGTACTGTATTTTAATTTTTATGTTCATGATGTTTGTCTTTCTCATTTTTTTATTTTTTGATGTTCGCATGTGATTTTAGCAGTTGAACGAACTGCAGGTTGACCAATCAGTAATGGGTTAATGTATCTGACATGATGATTTTAGTTTATTTGCTCTCACAGTTTTCATGTAATATTATCAGACTAACTAAAACTTTTTGAGGTCTATATACTTTTTTGTATGACACTCCACCAGGTTAAAAGTATTTCATTTAAATTCAAATCTGCAAAAGTGGCTTTATCTTTAAGTGAAAGAGTAACTGTCTCCAGTAGTATTACACTGGAATGTGATTTCCACAGATGCTGGACTGTGTCTGACAGAAGCCCTGAAATAGTTAAATCAAGGATGGTAACATAGGTGGGACATGTGCACACATAGATGAAATGAGAAATGCATACAAAAAGTGGGCTCAGAAATCTCAAAATGAAGAGATGTAGGTGTAAGTTGGAGGACAGTATTGAAACAGAATTTAGAAAAGTGGGGTTTGAATGTGGCAATTTAATTAAACTGTCATGCTTTGTGAATAAATCATGAACTTCTGTTGCCATGAAAGCAGCGAATTTCTTGAAGATTGCTGTGTTGTGGGATGTGACACCTCTCAGCCTGGTAGCTTGTCACCAGTGTTTCAGTGAAACCTGCTGCCTGTGGCACGCGGTGGCGCAGTCGGTTGCACTGTGCTGCAAGCCGGAAGGTCGCGGACTCGATTCCCGATGGTGTCATTGGAATTTTTCATTGACATAATCCATTCGGTCACACTATGACCCTGGGGTTGACTCAGCCTCTAGCAGAAATGAGTACCAGGAATATTTCCTGGGGGTAAAGGCGGCTGGTGCGTAGGGCTGATGACCTTACCACCTTCATGTGCCGATTGTCTAGAAATCTGGGAGCCTCAACCTCCTGGAGCCATAAGGTCCTGTCCAGGCCTGTAATGGGATTGCTTTACCTTTTGCTTTTAACTGCAAAACCTAACAGCCATTTCGATAATATAGTGTCCCACTTCTCTGCTTCCACTTAAAATGGTTGTCTGTCATCGTAGTTTCTATTGGTAATGACAAGCAGATGTGAAACAAAATTGTAACTAGTTGCAACAGAAAAATTTCACAGATTTCCCAGTTCAACATGTCATTATGTCACAGCTGAGCACCATGTTGTGGAGTGGACTTGTTTTGATATACAGGTATGAGGCACAGACATGATTGTGACTGGTTTATAGTAGGCTCTCAATTTCAATTTCAATTTAATGTATCTTCCAGAAATCTATGTACATAGATATAGAATCAGTCAACATGAATGTAAAAATAGTCTTACAATATAAATCTGTTGTGGCAGATAATTTGGTTTGAAATTGTGTTAAAAACGTCTGACAATAAATGTGATATTTGATAACAGTTTGCAACAGTGTTCAAAATACCCAATTGAATGGGTGTTTAATTGACAGAATAGGCAAATGTAATATTAGTGTTATATTGCCTTTTATGCTTTAAAGCCTGAACGGTAATTATGTGTATCATCTGCTTTAACATTACATATCTCTGCATTTTACCCATACATTGTAGCCGAACATTATTGAAACATTATTAAATGCTAGTATTGTTGGAGCAGTTCGGCTCTCCCCTTCCACTCATCTAAATATAGCCAACGACAAGAGACCAGGTGTCCCGCGTCAGTTGGCGGAAGTAAAAGGAAAAGAGTAGACGGATGGTTTTGTGCTAACGTTGTATTGTAATAAAATAAACAAAGTTAACCTTTCTAAGAGAACAGTCTATTAATTTAATGTATATCAGATCAAATTAATAAATAGTAACCAGCAAAGTTCGGTTATAAGAAGTGGCGCATCAACGTTGGGGCCCGGATAAAGAAGAAAACCTTCTTCAGTTACCACAGCACCAAAGAAAGAAAAACAGATCTGTGTACACCAGTATTAGCCAGCCTCCGACTAGCTACTAACGATGGTGTGCACTTAGCGAGCAACCTCACGTCCGACCTCCCTGGCAGCTTACATCGGCAGCCGAGCCTCCATCAAGGATCAGCAATCCTGCCCACACGGCGTACATAGTGCAGCCTGATTCTACAGAAAGTCACCAAGGTATACAGTGTAAAATTGTGTAAATCTTTGTGTAAAGAGTTGAAACAAATGGCTGAGCGAAATTTGAGAAACCGAACAGTTCCAGCATCAGAGACTGATGAGAGTGAAAATCAAGTAAATAGTTTAGCAGAAGTAAGTGAGGTAGGTGTTGAAGATGAAACTTCAACTGACGAAGGCGTAGTAGTAACGGCTCCAACTCTGTTAACAAGGCAGGAAGGCAGCATTGAACATAGTGCAGTCATAGAATCGGAAAAAGCAACCATGTCAACTATGCAATTACATGTGTTATTGTTAGATGTTGTAAGCAGTCTGAAAGCGGATATTGCTACCGCAGTTGAGACAATGAATTCCAATTTCAAGGCTGAGAATGTTAAATTGGCGGCAGATATTACTTCTAATTTGACTTCACAATTAACTTCTAAATTCCGGGCAGAGAACCAAAAACTAGCAGAGGAATTGACAGTGAAATTTCAGTCCGAAACAGTTAATCTGAGAGAAGAATTATCGCAGAAATTTCAGAATGAGGTAACTAACATGTCGCAGGAATTTTCTGCCTTGCGTAATGATACTGATAAGGAACTGCAACAAGTCAAAGTAACAATAGAAGGTATAAGTGATAATTTGCATGAGAAAATTAATGCTCACATTGTAGAAACCAGAAAGGGAGTTGAAAGAATTGCCCATGAAGTGAACGCTAGATCCAAATCCCTAATTGAAGAGATTCAAAAATACAAAGATGACACTGAGAGTGAGGTAATAAGCGTGAGGCAGGATTTCAGCAAGTTCAGTGAAGAGATAACCGCAGATCACGCTAGATGGCAACTTAGAGCAGGGACAGATATTGAGAAAGTTAGTAGTAGCATGAAAGGGATGGAAGAAAAGGTTGCAGATTTTCAAGTAGCGGTAGAAAGAAATAAATCAGAATTCCATAACGTAAATTTAGAAATTAACTCTTTGAAAGTGAAGCTAGCGGCGGCCAGTGAGGTAACAGGTCGATCAGCTGTTTGCGACGTTGGCGAGTTGCAAGCTGCTGGTGACCGAAATGTTCAGCTTAACTTGAACCCTTTGGCCCAAACTAACCTTTCAGAGTCCTCTAGCATAAGGATTGCGAATGGTGTGAGTGAAAGGAATTGTAATATGCATTGTTCTTCTGGGTCGCATGCTAGACAGTCAACTGTTCCCGACCTCTCCCAGACATTTAACCGCCAATGCGCACCAGTGTACTACCTGACTGCAAACGACGTGAAACTGCCTGACTTCAGTGACTGTTCTAAAATAAACCCTATTTTTCATCTCAGACAGACGATTATTTGCGTCTGAAATCGGTTCCTAAGGACCTGCAGTTACCCATTGCCATACGTTCGATCACAGACCCATTGGCGCATTCTTGGCTGATTTCAATATCCCACACATTGAAATGTTATGAAGATTTCAAATCAGCATTTACCCCTCACTTCTGGAGTAGAGAGGCTCAGAGCCTAGCAAGATGTTCCATCTATAGAGATAAATACTCGAAACAATCAGGTGATAAAATGTCCGCTGACCTTTTAAAGTATGCTGTAATAGCCACATATCTAGAGCCGAACATTCCTGACTGTGAATTAATCAGCGCTCTGCAATTCCACTTTCCTCTCTTTATTCAGAGAATTTTGGCAACTGCGCCATTGCAGACTGTACAGGATGCAGTGGATATCTTAAAGAGACTGGAAATGATGGAGGACCATGACCCTGCTCCGAGACCAAACCCGGTCCCTCCGTTCAGAAATAATCCCTCACGCTCCTTTCAGTCTCGGGGGAATGAAAGAACAGAGGATAATAGTCGCTTTGTGCGGCAGGCTTATTATTCACGCGCTTCGAATTTCGCAAGGGAAGGGCCTAATTCCCAAAATGTAAATGTGAGGAACAGATCGAATTTTGGCAACCATGCAGAAAGATATGGACAGCCCTTACAGTCGTCACGACCTGTAGCTCTACCAGACTTAGACCCTAACGCTCCTGCGTTCAGCCGAAATCCTCAGCAGGATGATAGTAATGAACATTACCGACAAGTTAATAGTAATAGGTGCCGCGACGGCGCTTCATTAAACTAGAAATGAGCGAGGTAGTGGGGGATACGTCGCTCGCATATGAAACCCGTGCCCCAGGTCAAAATTTATTGGATGATTTGGTTCCCCAAGATAAAAAGCCAGAAGTTAAGAATATTCAAGGCCAAGAAAAAGAAAGTATAACCCGAACAGATGAAGTGGCTATATATTACTTAAATGATTTAAGATTGCCAGCTAGTCCACATGTCAAGTTGATGTTTGCTAATAAGGAAGTTACCGCCGTTGTTGACAGTGGGCAGAAGTTTGCTTAATGTCTGAAAGGATATATGAAGAATTAAAATTAGCAGGATTGCCTACTTTGGAATTGCCAGTTGAGGGAGCTATATTGATTACCGCGTTGGGGACGCGCTCCAAAAGAATTAAAAAGCAAGTGTTGTTGCAGTTTTCATTAGAAACTGACAAGTTTGAACAGAATTTCCTGGTTTGTTCGCAACTAATTGGGCCTGTAATTTTGGGTGCCAATTTCTTTAACGAATATGGAATTGTACTTGATTTTAAGGAACAATGCCTGTGCTATGACATGGGGGGAGAGGTGAGGAAACGCCCCTTTGAAAAATTTCAGGAAACGAATTCCGAGGCCGCTAATACAGGGTTTGCTAAGGATTGTGTTGTCCGGCATACAGGCCACACAAGTGTGACACCGCCGCTAGAGGATACGCCTAGAGCGAGTTGCTCCATACCGGTATACCTACAGGAAGTCTGCGAAGTTAGGCGAGAAATTTCAAATTATGAAAATGCCCTTAGTGGAAGTTATGAAGATAGGGAAAGCATGAGCCATGTTGATTTATATTGTAAAAATATGAAGAAAGGGATTGGAAAGGGTAAACGAACCCTTATGAGTGAGGATGCTCTAAGTTTGAGTGATGATGAAAATGATAACGTTGATGAGAATGATAACAATGACGTTAAGTTAAATGAAAATGCAAAGGGCACTGGAAGTGATTATGATGAAATGCAAAGCAGACAAATGAATGGAGCCCGGATGGACAGTCTTAAGCCTGTGTCGCACGATCCACGTTGTATGACCGCAGAAGGAGTAGTTTCGCTGATTGAGGAAAACGAAAATTTGACATCTAATGAGAAACGGCAACTAGTCCAGCTGCTGTTAAAGTACTTAAATAATTTGACAACCAAGCCAGGAATCTGTAAAAGTTTTGAATATAAATTCGAAGTAAATAGCTCAGCTCCAGTTGTTGGTCATTCCCGGCCTATTCCCTTTTCATTACGCCCATTAGTGAGGAAACAAATAAGACTAAGAACACTTTGTTTGACTCAGACGTGAAAATGCATAGTGAATGAACGATGCATGTAGTTATAGGAATAAATGTACTTGATTCTGTATAAGAAATGATAATTCAAACAAATGATTACAAATAGAGTAAGCTGCTGATAGTTATAAAATTTATGGAATAGTATTGTTGTGAATTCAGTAGAGTTGTGGTTAAAAGGAAAGTTATATAACATTCAAGAATGTAAACCTTTAAGTTGTATAAGAAATAATAAAGGGGTTAAGTATGTTTAAGATTGTTTGAAATTTATATATGTTCAGGTATTTATATTTTGATTGGCTGAATTGGTATTATTACAAAGTGGCAAGATGTAGACTTGAATAGTCTGGTCTGAAAACTCTTTAAGTCACATCTTGGGGGGGGAGAAATTGTAGCCGAACATTATTGAAACATTATTAAATGCTAGTATTGTTGGAGCAGTTCGGCTCTCCCCTTCCACTCGTCTAAATATAGCCAACGACAAGAGACCAGGTGTCCCGCGTCAGTTGGCGGGAGTAAAAGGAAAAGAGTAGACGGATGGTTTTGTGCTAACGTTGTATTGTAATAAAATAAACAAAGTTAACCTTTCTAAGAGAACAGTCTATTAATTTAATGTATATCAGATCAAATTAATAAATAGTAACCAGCAAAGTTTGGTTATAACGTTGTATTTATATACTTTTGTGTGATTCTTACACAGAATTAACCAATTAACCTTTCTAATGGGGATGCAGTGTGTTTTCTGTAGAGTAGGAACTTAATTCTTAAATCTTACATGCAAGAATTTTGTGCTTTATTGTGCTAAATTAGTAGTAAATTAATTCTTGTATAAATATTGCATCTTAACACTTTGAAGCAAGAAGTTTAGCCAAATACAATATTACTTAAAATTCAGTGCCTGCCTTACAGGGAAAAACTGCGTCTCAGTAACAAAGACCAGCAAGTGAATGATGTTTAGGAAAATAATTTATTTTATTGTGAGAGTGTTATAACACATATAAATACACTGTGTGTGTGCAAATTGCAGAGATTTTCAGCGAATGTGTAACTTTCATACAATGAGGACTTACCATGTGTGTTATAGCTATTATCTGTCTGTCTGATTCTGTGTTATATAAGTACGTAGTATCTGATAATAAATTATTAATGAGTCTGTTAATGTGTGTAACCAGGTCACTGAGACCTTGACGTGTGCACATGTCTAGAACTCAAGGTCTCAGTTTGAAATTACTGTAGATCGTCTTATGAAGGGACTAATAGAGGGAGTGGATGGTGTGGTAACGCCATTGTCCAGTACTTCCGCATTGTGTGGATATGTTGCGTAAAAGGTTGCAAAAACAGTAATGCAGTGCCACATAAATAACACTAATGCATAGACATAATACACAAATATAATTAAGCAAATAAATGATAATTAAGGAGACGAGCGTCTGTCCATACACTTACATTTTCACATATCCCCATTGCAGACCAAAATTTCGAAACCAACAGTTTTCGTACGTTATTTCCGAAATCTGTACAGAAGAGGTCTGTTCATAAGAGGGTCTACAGTATAGCATTCATGTTATGTAAATAAAGGGTATAATATGAAAGCAAGTTTCTGTTACTGAATGCTGTTATGCCTGTTGAGTGCAGTAATCTTGTAACTGTTCCATATCAAGGGTCCTGTCTGTCACTAGTCATATGAAACAGAATAAGTGACATGTCTTACATTAATAAAAATAAAATGGTTAAAGAAAAGGGAAAGTTGTGCTTCTTGATGCCATAAAGGCATCCAGGAATCCAGAAGTCACACCCTGGTTGTCCAGCCCAGTGCCAGTTACTGTACTGACTGAGCTATCCTGACATATTTGTGATTCTGTATCATGTGAACACTTTTGCAGCGCATGATAAGTCAATACAATAAATCAGAAATGCTTATAGTAACAAATAGATTAAGAAGAGATTTGAATGAACATAGTTCTAAGTTTGATTATGATTACATTGAATTTAAACGTTATTGTATAAACATCAATGCAAATAGAGCTAAGTTGAGTAAGTGTTGTTTATCGCTGTAGTACTTAATTTTTAGTTTGAATTGTGTTAGAGGCCTGACAAAAAAAGTTATAAGGGGATAACACGTATTATTCAAAGCCACAGAGTATGCAAAGGTTACTGCAGCAAATAAAGCTTTCTTTTTGTCATGACTGGGTTTGGTGGTTTGTTCAGGGGAAAGAGGAAAGGGTTTGACTACAAAAAAATAAATTTTAATTACGATTGTATGTAGATGTAGCTTTGCTGCGCCCATGGTAGCAGTTTCCTGTTGGTCATACGATGAAGGTCACCTGACTGAGAATGTGTACCTTAAAAGCTGCTGGTGTCTGCAGGAGGTCTTCACTGTTGTGTGGGGTGACCGGAAGACCAAGTGTTACGAACTGCTGTGTAAGTTCATGAAACTATTCTGAATGCAGGTTTTTGCAGTGCAGGTGTTTAGTTCATTATGTTAGCTGTTTTGGTATGACGTCCCACTTAAACTAATGATAAACAATGTGGTAAATTATTCTTTACAGAGACGTTGCAGTGTTTTAAACCCTGAGTTAAGGTAAACATTAAAAGTGTCCCTGTGCACCATTAATACGGGGAGCGGAGGCTCCACTCATTGTTAATATTTGCAGTAGATGGAGGTGAGTGGTCAGTCTCATGCCCTGGCCGCTTTATCCCCGGGGAAAGTGCCCCTGGTACCCTTGAAATTGGAGGGTTTGTTGATGCTAGAACTGGTCTGCATGCTTTGGAGTAGAGAAAAATCTCTTGTTCCTAAAGGGATTTGAACCACTATACCTCGGTTATCCAACCTGTAGCATACTATACTGACAGAGCCATCCTGGCTGGTCTTGAAATCTTGAATTGGGACGAAATCTGAATATTGTGTGATATTAAGTGGTTAAAGTATTTGGGGAGGGGGTAGTGTTGAAACTGGTTTATTGTCCTCTCTTCTGAGTGTGGTGATGATTATTACAGAATAGTGAAGTGGAAAAATATGTGCTAGGAAGTGGTCGTGGCCTATTTTTGGTTTGCAGGACAGAGAAAACCACGAAAAACCTTAGTCAGGTATTCATTGTTGTAGCAGAGACTGTAATTGGGCACCTCCAGATGTGTTACTGCATACCGTTCTGCAGCGCATTGTTGCACAAAGAATTGCATATATACAATAGTTATGACTGATTGTGATCAGTTCTTGTAGCAACATGAGCTTGGACTAATATTTGTAGTTGAAGTTTCATGAATTGGAAAAATATTGAGGATTATTTGGTTTCTGGAGTCGGTCCGTAATTTCATGTTCCAAAGATAACATGTTTTAGGAAGTGGAGGGCCACCTGCTGAGTTCTGTGTCTGTTGGAGCTAGTGACACGTGCTGGACCAGTGACTGAAAACAGGTCTTTCTTTATGGCTCAGCTTAGTGTGTGCAGCCCCACCTTTTCATCTGAGATTCGAAGGAGATCGAGTTTCTGAAACATTCCTTTTTGGGTATACTGTGTGATGGACAAAATTCTGTCTCCTATTCAATGGAAACTGCTGTTCTTTTCTGGGTACAAAGCAGCCAGGCTATGAAACTGACCACTCACCTCCATCTATTGCCAAGGTTAAGAATGAATGGAGTTATACCTCTTCTCCTACTGTACGCCTTCATGGCATATACAGGGAGAACGTAACCTTTACTTTGATACTATTGTTAGAACCACTCAGAGTGGAAAATGTTTGATGGTTAATGTAATTCAATAAATACATAATATTCATTCAAAACGGAAACATTATTACGTTGTGTGAACTGCGATAGGATATAGCAACCAAAACATGAGTAAGGAAGACAGGTGAAGCGAAGGAATTCTTGATACTTCACATTTTCCGTGCAATGGATGAACAGGGTGATTCAGGATGAAAGGTCAATATTTTGGGAAGTGATAGTATTGGTCACTGTGAGAGAAAAAGTTTATGTGAACATGTGACTAATTCTGAATGGTTACTGAGATAGAGCTGTTTGAATCTGATTTTCGCACATGAGTTGCAAAGTGCATTGAGGTTGATGGTAGGATTTTCAGATATTTATTGTGAACTGTGATAAATTTGTTATATCTGTGTAACAAATTTGTCATTTAAACTAGTAAACACTATACCAACACATGCACTTCCTATTAAAACATTAATAGTTTTAAAAAAACCAAGCCCTACATATGTTTTGGCCAGCTAACTGGCCATCACCAGGGGCAACTAGCGTTCCACAGCATAATCACGTTCAATAGGTTAATGATAAGAGGTGTGGGTGTTATTGAACGTGATTATGCTGTAGAACCCTAGTTGCCCTTGGTGATGGCCAGTTAGCTGGCCGAAACATATGTAGGGCTTGGTTTTTTTAAAACTATTAATGTTTTAACAGGAAGTGCATGTGTTGGTATAGTGTTTACTAGTTATAATAAACATGCACGGTGAAAATAATATTTGTCATTTAAACTTTAAACTAAGATAAAATTAACAGTAAGTAATTTCTCTTCCTTTATTACCACTCACAGTGCTTTGTATTTGTAGATTCAAACAGCTCTATCTCAGTAACCATTCAGAATTAGACACATGTTCATGTGAACTTTTTTTCTCACAATGACTGATACTGTCACCTTCCAAAATATTGACCTTTTTTCCTGAATCACTCTGTGTAATGAAAGTTATTGCAATAGTTCATATGTATAAAGAAACTACTCCAGCATGTTTGGGCTCATGTCTTCCTCAGGGAGCACACAGTACAAAAAGGTCATACATATGTAACATCAGTGTTGGTAAATGGTAAAATGTACACTACAGAATAAATTATTACAATATCCGTATGTAAATGAGCAGTTGTGTGTAAAGTTATTATACAGGGCTCAACTAAAAGCGTTTGCATCCAAACATCATTGCTTCAATTTTAGTAGCGAGTCAGTATGCGGGTAAGATGCGTATGCATCGAACGAATACTCTGCAATTGAAGAGAAGATGTTTGCATGCAAACATTATTACTTGAGTCCTGCATTGTTGCGTGAGTAGTTCCGATTGTTTCAAAGGATTGTAGTGCTTTTGAAATGCTGGGAACTGCTCAGCATCACATCCCAGAAGACCTGAATCTTTAGTCATGTATATGTCAGTTACAGTTTGAGACATCATGCTCATATTTGTGTGCGTCTTTGAGTTGTGAGCCGCATCTGCGTAATGCAGTCTCCCTTTTATTTGCAGTAAAACATACCATAGCTACAAGCCATGCCTGTCTCTACCGATGCCCAACCTCCCACTGGCGATGACATTGTCATATCAGGAATTGCAGGCTGTTATCCAGAGTCAGAAGGTGTATACCAGTTCCGGGATAACCTGTTTAACAAAGTAGATATGGTGACCGACGATGATCGGCGTTGGAAGCTCGGTCAGTTTATGTGTTTTTGCTAAAGATTGGCATGCTATTTTGTGTGGATTTATTTGTTTATGGTTTCTTTAATGATATGTCAGTAGTGTAGTCTATGTAGCATTGTATGGTAGTTAGTGAATTGGAAACATGTGGAAGGTAATGGTTGTGGCATGATATGTGGTGCCATTCCTGCGTTTGTCTGGAGGGACAGAGGAAGGTCACAGAAGACACATGTCAGGATAAGCAGTCTCTGATCCCAGATTTGAACCCAGGTGGCTCCCAGTATGAAGCAGAGGTACCACATATTGGTAGGAATTTTCTTTTTTACATTGAACTTATTTCGACTTTGTGTCGTGTCATTAATGCTCTGTATTTATCACTAGGCACGTGCCCATTAATGTCACGGGCTGCCATAATGTTCACATGCTGCTCGTTCAGGAAATTTAGTGTTAATTGCGTCTGTTGGACTGCTGCCATCTGGTTGTGCTGTGTTGTGTTACATGCTTGATGCTCAACTGAACTTAACGTTGTATTTACCGTGCATTTTCAAATGAGATATGTTCAATAAAACACCAACTAATGCACATAAACTTTTTTCACAATAGTTTATGTGCATTAGTTGGTGTTTATTGAACATATCTTGATGCTCAACTGTTTCCTTAGCCTCGACTCATACCTCACAGAGTACACACTGTTTCAGTTATGAAAACTGTTTCTTCAGTCTCAATGTGTTTCTCTCAGAGTACACAGTCTGCCTCATCTGACATCATAACCATGGAAACGTGGGTGTGACTCCCTCAGTCACACAAGGGTATTGTATACTCGTATAGGGACATACTGGAATGATGATTCTTTCAGAGATCTTTTAATTTTAGAAAAGTTTATTATCCTATTCTTTCAAAATACAGGCATTCAAATGAAAGGGATCTCTATACAGGGTAGGAAGAGTCAGGGATTTTGTTTCATGCCACATAGAGACATTTTACAGGGGAGAAACAACATGTTCCTATTGAGTGGTTATTACTTGTGTTTTGTATTCAGGAGTTCCCACAGTCAAATCTCAGTCCAGAGACCAGCTATCAGCTGAGGGTTTCATGGTTTTGCTCAGTTCCTCCAGGCAGATGGTAGGACAGCAGTTCATATAAGGTTACATGGGTGTTATTCAACACCTTTCTTGTGTGTTAGTCACCAAGTGTCACATCGTCTGACTCTGCATATTAAATAAAATTTGAGTTAATGAATAGAACACAATTAAATTTTTGTTGTTGTTGTGTCTATGTTGTTTTTGTTATTCACATTTGATTTACCTCCAGAATAATGTGTGTTTGTGAACATATTATTGTAGTACAACGTTTTGAATTGCTCGTTATAAATTTAGAATTCTGTCAGGTACGATATATAAAGTATGACGCTGGCTGTAGTGGAATAGGTCAATCAGTTCCCTGAAATTATGCACATGAGACAGTTTTAAAACTTTCGCGGCGACATGATTCAATATAGTTTTCTCGGGTGCACAGCCGCGTCAATTCGTTTGAATACAAAGTTTCGGGGACTAGCTCCGTCCCCATCCTCAGGCAAAACTGATCAGTTTTGCCTGAGGATGGGGACGGAGCTAGTCCCCGAAACGTTGTATTCAAACGAATTGACGCGGCTGTGCGCCCGAGAAAACTATATTGAACACATGAGACAGGTCTGTAGTTTGTGTAATTATTAGTTATAATGTTTGCTATTTGCTGGAAGGAGTTGAAGAAATGTAGGGTCATACTCTGGATCTAGAATTTTATTTTAATGCTATTAATCCCTTGCAATGTTTCTTATTTATAAAACCAACATATGCATGTACAGTATACAGAATAGTACAGTATAGTTTTCTCGGGCGCACAGCCGCGTCAATTCGTTTGAATACAACGTTTCAGGGACTAGCTCCGTCCCCATCCTCAGGCAAAACTGATCAGTTTTGCCTGAGGATGGGGACGAAGCTAGTCCCCGAAACTTTGTATTCAAACGAATTGACGCGGCTGTGCGCCCGAGAAAACTATATTGAATCTTGTCGCCGCGAAAGTTTTAAAACTTATAGAATAGTACAGTTTCACCAAAACATGTAGGAGGAAATAAGAAATTGAACTGCTGTGTATACAGTATGTGCTTATGGTGGTTTTATGAGTATGAAACTGTACCTAGAACTTTGTGTAGGATAAATAGGGATAAACTTCATGTTATGAATCTTTTAATAGCAGTATGCAGAAGCAGAATCCTACATCTTTGTCAATTCCATTACTTCAGGAGTCTAATGTATTCACATTTCAGTTTGTGTTGTCTCCTCACATACACAGTCGTCTGTGCTGCATGTTGAAACCGTGTCTTTGGCCGAGGTGCTATTTGCATTAAGCACTGCAGTCTTCGAACTTTGTCCTGTCTGCAACTGGTTATAGCTTTTGTAGGAATGAAACCGTTGACTTCTGCAGTGCTGACGTGCGTGCCTGTTTGTTTATGCAAGCTGCGTGACAGCTGGCCATGTCATTAACATACACAGTTAAGGAAACAAGACGTGCATAAATTATGTACATGTGTTTAACCTTTCGCTTTATATAATGCAGTGGGGTGACATACGAAATCATGAACTTGACATTGTATATACCGTGCACCATTATGATAATATTGTACTTATATAACCAACATTTATTGCACAAAAGTATAACTAAATAAACTTATCACTTAAAACTAGCAACCCCTGATGATGGCCCATTTGGACTGAAACATATGTAGGGTTAAGTGATAAGTTTATTTAGTTATACTTTTCTGCAATAAATGTTGGTTATATAAGTACAATATTATACAAAATGATATAAAGCTTCAAATATTCATGGCAACTAAATGTGACTAATATAGATCTATGACATGGCAAGGTGCTAAGTCTGACATATGAAGACCTTTTCTGTTTCCGTCAGGGTATGTTTTCAATGAGTCAGAGGTTTCTAGCATATTATAGTTAAGCTCCTAATAGATGTAGCTCCTTGTCTAGTAAGACCTTCACATATGGTAGCACTGTAAAAGCAGACATTTAACCCTTTAATGCACAGTAATTACATATTTATATGTACCACAACCTTTGACATTAAGAACCTGTACATTGTGCACACACAGTGGGATTATGTGCTTCATATGATTCACAATAAGCAGCAGTTAGTTTTATAAACAACATTAACTGGGTGATCTTTGTAATTGAGATTAGTGTGTTTACTGTGAGGTACAAACTGAATGTTTAAATACTTTTTTTTAAAAACACTTGTTGCCTCAGTCAGGCTGTGTTGTGGCTCAGGTGTTTAGTTACTGGCCTGTCACCGTGAAAGCCCTGGTTTAATCCTGGGTCAGTCCATGTGAGATTTGTGGTGGATAAAGTGGTACTGGGACAGGTTTCTCTGCCAGTACTTTTCCATTTTTCCTGTAAGTATTATTCCACCAATGCTCCATACTCATCATTATTTTAATGCTACTGTTATCAAAAGAGGAGAAGTGTGTGAAGCTTAGATCCTTCAAACAAAGTGATGCTCTTTGTTGTTTGGGAGCGTTGGAGAAAAAAGTATTTTCACTTTGTTTTTTGTGCTTGAAAGAATGAAATTATCTTATTGTGGTCGGGGTGGAATGAATATGAATATCATGACAGAGGATTCAATCAGAGTTTTACGATAAATTTTGTGTTTACAGATCACCCTGAGATCCCTGCGCGGACAGGAAAACTTTACAATATTGATAAGTTTGATGCATCATTCTTTAGTGTTCACTACAAACAGGCACAAAGCATGGACCCACAATGCCGCTTGCTGCTGGAGAAGACATACGAGGCTATTGTGGACGCAGGTTAGCAGTTGTGCATGTTATGCTGTTAGTAATTTGTGATACACAGATTGGACAAAATTACCTAATGATGAGCTTCACAATTTGTTCTCTTCATTTAGTATTGCCAAGGTGATAAAATAAAAAATTGTAAAATGTATTAATAAATGCATGTTATGCATTAGAACTCAACAAATACATATATTTTGATAGCAGAACCTTACAGAAAGTGTTGATGTACTGTAGATGGGAGTTAATAGTCAACTCAATGATGGTGTGGTGGATAGTACAGGGTTTGGACTGTGGTATGTTACACTTAGGAGTACTGATTGTCCAGACTTTGTCTGTTGTCTCATATTTAAAAAAAATAACGTTTCAGGAACTGGATCTTTTCGCGTTGATAGGTAAAGAGTTTAATTGCAATCCGATGGCAGTGAACAAAGAACTTATTTGAGTTGCTCTGTTTGAACTTGTGTGCAGGAGTTACTAGAGGGTTATTGGGTCAGTTGGTTACAAGGGGTTTTAAAGCACATATTGTTCTGCATTGCTTACTGTTAACTGAATAAAAACACTGTTCTTCATAGCGTACTGACACTATACTATGGCACCGGGTAAGATGCAAAACTATGCATCACAAATACCAAACACTTTCATTATAATTGGCTCCCAACTGAAGAAATGATTTACTGAAGGAATAACATGAGCAGATGTTTTTAGAAAGATAGGTGACACTGCTGCAGTCATATTTGCTCCCTCCAAGCACCTACCATATGACCTCCACTCCTCTTATACACCAGGATGTAAGCAAGCTGCTGTCACACATGTGTCAGAAACTTGTGATCAGACCGTGCAAGGGTAAGGAGGCATATACTGACTTTGGTCTGTGAGAAAGATTTATTGTCAGTGACTGTGCAACACATTTCACTTGACTATCCCTGTATATCTACCTGTGATCAGGTTTTCATTCCCAGTGACTGAGAGTAGCACTGTCTGTTGGATCTGAGTGGATGGACAGAGTCTAGAAACAAACTAATAATTCAATTCAATTCTAGTTTATTAATGTGCCGAATCAACAGCCAGGTGGCCAATTACAGAAACAGCACAACAAACAAACATAAATAACAACGGACAATAAACAGACAAAATAAAACAAACACAACCAAAACAAATAAACAAACAAACAATAACTTACTTAGATAATTAATAAGAACACCTTAAAATAATGTAATAAAATATTACATCTGACTAAGTGTGACAAATTCCCTTCTAAAAACACCCACATGATTACAAATAGAATTTGCCGCAGTTACACACCGGCCGGAGGGACAATTTTTATAAAATGAGCTAACATGAAACAAAGAAAAGTCTCGGAAGTTTCGAGTGGGAACTCGTAGACCAATAATGTCCAAAGTAGATGGACACGATTTAGAACCTAATAAAACATTAATGACAAAAATTGCATCAAGTTGATGTCTTCTGTCATGTAAAGTACGTAAATTAAGTACTTGAAGAGCATTAGCATAACTATAATCATTGCTATCGCGGGAGACGAATTGATTATAACATAAAGGTACAATAATAATAATAATAATAATAATAATAATAATAATGTAGAATAAGAGTTGGGGGATGCGAAGAAAAGCACATCCTACCTCCCTGTGTTCATGTCATGCACTAAGCTATAGATTCTCTTTGCTTTCCGTCATATTTGTGATCATGTTATCACTGGGGGTAACAGATTGTGCCGTAAGGGCACCTCCACTTTAAAAGCATTCTTCACGCTTGCCTGGGTGGGCAGAGGCAAGAAAGGTCGATACAGATGATGTCTGGGAGCACTACACAGACAGCAGCAAGTTCTAAACCGGAATTGGTGTGGGATATTGTGTTCCTTCTAGATTGATTGATCAGTACATTAATTTTGACTTGAAGGTGGAGTGAACATGTTGCTCTAAACCCTCAGCACCTTCCTACCAGACCACATGATGTCACATCACAGTTCCTAGGTTACACTGAGACAGAAAGTTGTTTAAATTATGCTGTGTTTTGTATAGAAGAATGAGATGGGTGGGGCATGTGGCATGTATGGGAGACAGGAGAGGTTCATACAGCGTTTTGGTGGGGAGATCTAAGGGAAAGAGACCACTTGGAAGACTTAGGTATAGATGGGAGGAAAATATTAAAATGGATCTTCAAGAAGTGGGATGGGGAGGCATGGACTGGATTGATCTGGCTCAAGATAGGGACAGGTGGTGGGCGCTTGTGAATGCCGAAATGAACCTTCGAGGACCATAAAATGTGGGGAATTTCATGACTAGCTGAGGAACTTTTAACTTTTCAGGAAGAACCCTGCTCCATGGAGTTAGTTTTGTACTTACCTTTGGGTGCCACTGAATGTGCACATAGGGTATTGCATGGAGTCAGGTAAGAGTGCAAGATTTGGGGTTGTCATGGTGGTGTTGCCTAAGATTCAGTTCTTATTGGGGTATTATGCTGCGTCATTGAGTAAGTAGTTTCCATGTTTCAAAGGATCATAGTGCCTTTGAAGCATCATGAACTGCTTGCTCAGTGACATAGCATAACATCCCAGAAGTCTTGAATCTTCAGATGGGAAGGTTTTTGTGTTGGTACTTCAGTATTGCTTGGTTGTTTTGTTTCAGCATGTTTATGTCTAGGGGATGACAGTAGAATCATGTAGAAGTATTTTAAACATGAAATAATTTTATGTTAAGGTGTCAATCCCAGTCTTCTAAGGGGGCAGAATACTGGAGTCTTCGTTGGTACGTCTGTGAGCGAGTCAGAGAAAACTCTCTATTATGAAAAGATACAGAATGATGGGCTTGGCCTCACAGGCTGCTGTCGAGCCATGTTCTCCAACCGACTTTCTTACTGGCTTGGCACAACCGGTAAGCTTAAATGTGGTCATATCAACCTCCAGTTGTTGAGAAAGTTGTCAAAATTTATAATTCAGTCAACCTGATATTTAATGCTTAATTATCTGAGAATGGGGCATATTTGATATACTGGTACAAAGGAGAGTTCAAATGGTTTTTGCTTGACAAGTAGCATCATAAAATACAATGTTCAGCCAGCTGTACTGTTCACGTGCACCACTGCATTAGCCAATAAAAGTTGGTATTTGAGCCAGTTTATTATACAGGGTTATTCAAAATGATTGTCGGGGTTTTAACAACTTGGCCACCTCGTTCTCCGGATGCAACCCCATGTGATTTCTTTGTATGGGGTTACGTCAAGGATCAAGTTTATGTTCCTCCTCTTCCCGCAAGTATCCCGGAACTGAAGGTACGAATCAGAACCGCCATTGAAACCATCACCGCTAACATGCTAGAAAAAGATTGGAACAAACTCGAGTATCGTGTTGATGTTTGTAGGATCACAAAGGGTGCACATATAGAGCACCTGTAAGGTGTGTCACAAGAACTTGGAGTGTTGTTCTATTAAATAAAAAATACATATACTGCTATCTGAAGTGTATTGTGTATGACAAGTTGTTAAAACCCCGACAATCATTTTGAATAACCCTGTATTATGAGGTCATTATTTGTAACACACAAACATTTATAATCTGTGCACAGAACTGTCATTGTACAATGCTGATTATTGTAAAAACATCAAGATTTCAAATGGTTTACTATGTCATGTGGCGTTTTTTACTTTCAGAAATCATATTGTCTCATGGAACATGTGTAAATATAATTTTATTTATGCCTATAGGAAAAGTATGGCTTCTCCTGCACCAATTTTCAAGAAACTGACAAATGCTGAACAGCATTTTGTGCAGATCTCTTATACCAAATATCGTCCAAATCAGGCAATAAATGTGCAAAGTGTGTGTAGAAATTTGTGTTCAGTCCCTAAGTGAAGTACTGTATGTCTTTCACTGCGCTGATTTCGTGAAACTCACAGTCACTGAGTAACCATTTGTGGGCACCTTCTGTATGAAATTTCATCTGAACCAAATGAAAAATGTAGAAAATATGGGCAAAATTTTATTTGCCCCTGAAGTAAATGACCTTGACTTTACCGATTTTCATGAAACTGTCAGTGCAGAACAACTTTTTATGAAGAACTCCTATACAAAATTCAATGAAAATCTGACAAGCTGTAAACCTGGTAACTGTGGAGACCATTTGTATGCCTCAGTCACAAACCAAGCATATTGACGGGGAGGGAACCGTGGACACCTGGGTATGACTCGATGAGCTCTAGTATATGACACAGAAACCAAGCTATGTCATAACTGTGGACACCCTGGTGTGATACCATGGAAAGTGGAGTTGTGATGACTTAAACCAAGCTCTGTTGTTACCGTGGAAACTCGTGAACCATGGAAACCCAGGTTTTAATCACAAACCAAGCATAACCATAGAAACTAAGATGTGACTGAATCACGCATTCACAAATCAAGGGTGTTTGTTTGTACTATACACTACTTTACTCACCAGCTGTCAAATATCTCGCGGCTTTCCAAGAATGTAATCCGCACAGTTGGAGATGAAGTGCTGTATTTTATTATGACATCATAAGTATTCAGTTAAATGCTGGAATTTGAATATTAGCATGGACTGTTATTTAAATTGATACTAGCACAGGGAATTTCAAACACTAAGCCACATTTGTCTATGAATGTTTGCAGCATTGTTACTGATCAGTAAATTCACATTAATTTGTACTTAAAGATGTAGCTAGTTCACTTTTTTGAAGGTATGCAGGTGTGACCTTGAACTGAACTGTGTTTCAGGACCCAGTTATACGTTGGATACAGCGTGCTCATCATCAATGTTCGCACTTGAGCAAGCATATAGAGCAATGCAGAATGGGCTCTGTGACTCCGCCATTGTAGGAGGTAGCAACCTCTGTCTCCATCCGTATATGTCTCTCAACTTCTTCCGTCTCGGTGTCCTCAGCCGTCAAGGCATCTGCAGGTCGTTTGACGAAGACGGTATGCAGCTTTTGTCTGTGGGATGCGAAGTGTACAGTATTCTTATAATGAATCTGGTGTAAACTTGGTCTTGTTGTCTGTGTAAAGTAAGAATGTAGACTGAAGGTGTTACAGAAGAGGGTGCTGATGAGAATATTTGGACCTGAGAGTGGGGAAGTGACAGGGGGTTGGATAAATTTGCATTATGGGTAGCTTTATAATTTTAACTGCTTTCAAGTATTATTAGGATGATAGAAATCAAGGGAAACGTGATAGGAAGGACATGTTGCATGAGTGGGGGAGAGGAGAAATTCAGGACCTTGTGCAGAATCGAGACTTCATTGTGTTCTCTGAAGCTGATGAGATGTTAGCTCAGGTGACTAGTGACCACACCTCATTCTTGATGTAGACCCACTGCTTCAGGACTACAATCTTTCATACTCGTGATAATCTCTTGCCGTCGCTGTGGGTGATTTATCTTTGTGTAGTGGTGATGTAATATTTCACTTTGTCTCTGTTGAATAATGTCGTCACTTCATTGAACTTAGTCATCCGATCATCTTTTCCCTACTCATAATATAACACAAGCCTTTATTCAGTAACACGCCAGAATATAACTGTACTCTCTGTGAAGTGGCAGTAGAATGGTACAGCAAATGGAATGTGTATGCTTCTTGTTGTCAGTAATTACTGTGACTTTTTGGCAAGGGGCCATGTTGTCACTGGGGGTTGCCATAGAACGTGAAGTCACAGTGTCGAAGGCACATCAGAACGCAATCAATGACTATAGAAACACTTTCCAGTTGTCATTTTATGTGTGCATATTTTGCAGCAGGTTAGTGTTTCAGTACGTACAAAATGTAATCAAAGTGGCAATAAGATGTTGAGGAAGTCATAAAAACACAAAATGTGCAGAACCAGTACAATACACATATATGTTATAAGGATTTGTTATAGGATGTTCAAATGTTGCACTGAATCCATTAAAGATAAAGTTCACCCTAGAACAGGCCATGAAGGCCCAGAGGGGGAGTAGAGGTATAGCTCTACTCTTTCTTTAACCTCGGCGCTAGATGGGGGTGGGTGGTCAACGCCACGCCCCGGCCGCTTTACCCCCGGAATGACCCGGTACCCATTGTACAGGAGGCTGGGTGGGCCTCAGGGCCGGTCTTGAAGGGTGCTGAAAATCTCGCCCCCACCGGGATTCGATCCCCGGACCGTCCAGCTCATAGTGATTTGCTATACCGACTACGCTATCCCGGCCCATACTGAATCCACTATATACAGCAAATAGTAAGACTGTGAGGCATTTTAAACATCATAAATTCATCGACAGTGTCAAAGCAGTGTGCATTAAGTATTTTCAGAACGCTGCTTTTCATTCATAAGACTTATGAGTCTGCATGGGAAACTGTTTAAAATTTTGTTGCCAGTACACTACATACTTCGGTGAAAACATGCAAGGTTCCGAGAGTTTGTGTGGAAGAGACAACTTAGGTGACCCACGCATATATTGGAAGATGATATTAAAATGGATCTTAGAGAAGTGCCTTGTGAAGGTATGGTAAAGGACCTTCAAGTTCTGCAAAAAGTAGGGAATTTCTTGACCAGATTAGCAGCAGTGAAGTTCGTAATGAAGACTGCATCATGGAGTTACTGTTCAAACAGCCATAAATAGCCAGTGTGAGTGAACTGCTGTGAGCTTTATTGTCTGTGAACACTCAGGAGGAAGAGCTGGAATCTCTGCCGTAAGCTGATGCATAACATGCAGGTTCACTTCATACAATTGCTGTTTATAATTCATATTATTTAGGTAATTGAGATTCGAGTTTCTCACCATTGTGAGTGTCCAGTGTACAGATGTCTGGCACATGATGCCATGTAATTTGATAGAAAGTTATGAACATGTTGGAAGAATGTTGCTTGAAAGTTTTTGGGTTGTAGCCCAGCGTCAATTTTTGGTGTATAAGCAACATTTCAGGAACACTTGTTTGTCCCATCTTCAGGGTCTTAGGTAAAATTACATATGTTGGAAGAAGATTCAAATCTTCTGGGATATGCCACTGTTATTGGTTGCGTAGATCCTGATGTTTCAAAGGATCGTAATGCCTTCATGTTCAGGGACTGCCTGACCCTGTAGATGAAGTCACTATAATCTTTGAAACATTGGTAACTACACTACCCATCACTGTTGCATCACATCCCAGAAGACTTGAATCATTAGCAACGCTTCTGCAAGAAACTAAAATCTCGCAATTTAGAGGCACCTGCTGCCGCTGTCTGTGTGGTACATGGTAAAGTATCAAGGAAAATGAAGGCAGCAATGTCCTTAACAATGATCATACTTGTCTACAAAAGTACATGGCATCACACCTCAGAGGAACATAATCTTCAATGCATCAATCACTCGGTTAAGGTTCTCTGCAACTGGCTGTACAGAAGGAGGTATCTTGATGTGTTATTTGTGCTGTTTGTGCAGCTGATGGCTACGCACGGAGTGAAGCTGTTTGCGTCGTATTCCTGCAGAAGGCTCGTGATGCAAAGCGTGTATATGCCAAGCTGGTGCATGCCAAGACTAACTGTGATGGTTACAAGGAAGAAGGCATCACATTCCCCTCTCGCCTGATACAGGCGCAGTTAATGGAGCAGTTTTATGAAGAATGTCGTATTAATCCAACATCAGTGGATTATATTGAAGCACATGCAACTGGCACTAAGGTGAGCTTATTGATACTGGAAAGATAACATCATGGCTTATAATGATAAATTCTGGGAAGAATTAATGATGGCTGCTTTCTTTTGAATTCATTGCAGTTGTTTCTTTTCAAAGTGTGTTAGAAAATTTTGAATTCTAACTTGTCACTAAAAATTTCATTTGTAATTCTTTCGCTTCTTCTGTTTCCCAGAAGACGTGAATCCTAAATTACACCGTTGTGAAAACCTCAGAAATTGTCTACCCCTTCTTGTTTTCCTACTACTCGAAAATTTTGTATCTCTTAATTGGCTGTTGATGTTGCCATGTTTTCTCTTTGTAAGGATCCATATTTCAGCATTATATATCAGGGTTGTTTATAGACTCATTGATGGTGCTGACAGCAAATATGGCTGATTGCAGGTGGCCACATGATTGTGCAACATTCAAGGACCCTGACATTATAATTAGTGCACAACGCTATTGTGGAACCCTCTGAGTTCTCGATACCACTTTTTGTGGAAAAGTATCCCAGTATGCCGTTAACAGGTGTCTCAGTGAGTATTTGAGTCTTCTGGGATGTGATGCTGTGCCACTGGATAGGTGGTTCCTGATGTTTTGAAGGTTTATGTCACCTGCAAAGTGTTGGGAACCACCAATGCAGAGACATAGCTGAACAACCCAGAAGACGTGGATTCTCATCAACACCACTGGAAGCAGCTCATATCTCAGGTATTGTAGTGTTGCCTGTCCCCATGTGGCCTGCACTGTTCAGGCCACACTGCTGTCTCATCCTCCCATTAACCTTTAAAGTGCAGGAGATTTAAATCCCAAAGTAGCCACTGACGGCGGGGGTTCTTTTTGCTTTAAATGCCCGTTTTCGCAAATGCTGATATAATCCCTTGTGCTGATATAATCCCTTGTATTTCATACATTTTTAAAGATAAAAACTTCAAATAAAAAGTACACACTTAAGAATGAATCCATCTACCTGTTACGCAAGTTTCAAGAAAGTCCACCAATTTTACGCAGCTTAGTTGAAGGTCATTTTTTATTTTGTTTATTTTTCACTTTAAGCTGCATTTTCTAAATTTATTCTTTTCAAATATTTCTTGCTGTAAGTGGAGACTCTGTGCTGTAAAATTTGGAGCTCACTTTACATGTCATCGTATTTCCTGAGACGCTGTTTAGCTTTCAATCTTATAATGTGTTTAGTTTTCATGTTAGTGCTGGCTTATCTGGGTGCTGAGTTTATATACAGTGGGTGGGAGAAGAAAGGAATGCATACAGGCATTTGTTGCTCTGGTTAGTGCAATATGGGACCAGAGGAAAATATTGTTCATTCTGCTGTAAGGATTTCTTCGTGACTATTTTGAATTTTAGTTTCATGCTTATGTCTATCTTCAACGCAACGGTTCAGTCCACTGCCCAACCTAGCAATAACATGTGATAAGCCAGGCAGTGCAGACGCTTGTATCATGATCAGAGAAATCAGACACACGCTTATGCAGCGTAAGAGAATTCGGTGACTTGTGTGTTCCGCAAAAAGCAAAGAAACAAGAACAAAATACATGTGTCAAGAATGCAACATGGGGTTGTGTGCTACCCCATGTTTTGGGATGTATCATACAAAATTGCATTTCTGAGGAGCACCTGACACTAAAATTGAAAAGCGGAACACACACATGTACGTAAGTACCATATATTCTCGAATCTAATCCGCACCCAGTTTTTGGCGACTTCTTAAACGAAAAAAAGTTAGTTCGCGATTCTAATCCGCACCTTTCCTTCAACCACCCCTTGCCCACGGGGCGACTGATTGAATAATATTGGATGTTACCAATGCGTTAAAATCCGACGCTACGCCTGTGGCCGATGAGTCATACCGATAGAGGCGGGGCCTTTCTCAACAGACGTGCGCAATCTCGTCTGAGGCCAGCTGAGCCTTAGTTGTTGAAACGTGGGAGGTGCTTGTTCCAATTTATCGTGTACCGTAGTTATGGAAGAGGGACACCTGAAATCTAAACGACTCTCATATACGGCAAAGTTCAAACGTGAAGTTATTCGGCGCGCAGAGGAGAATGGAATCCGCAAAGCCGCTGCAATTTTTGGAGTTGATGAAAGCAACGTTCGACTATGGCGGAAACACAAGGCAGCGATCAGTGGGTGTGAGGCGTCACAAAGGAAATTCACTGGACCCAATTATTATATTATTATAATAATAAATAATAAAATAATAGATTATTGTATTGTATTGTTCTTACGGCATGTACAGCAGCTCAATCATTTTTCCAAAATCCAGCTCTAGACCTCGAATCTAATCCGCATCTGATTTTTTAGCCCTCTAAAACTGTAAAAAGGGTGCGGATTAGATTCGAGAATATACAGTAAATATAACTGTTGTAATTACTGAACTAATATTTTTCAGTAACATCTTCTTGATGAAATAATGGGGGTGAAGGGGTTGTGGATTTTACAGAAGGGGCTGTATGAAGGAAAAGGGACTTGTTGGAAGGTCCTTTATTTGTATGTATTTGCTTCACTTTGCCAATATGAGGAACCACTACCTGGAGATGTATGTAAATAATTCGTGACTGCTGGAAAAATCGTAAGGATATTAGTAGGAAAAATTAAACCTCGTTAGTGATAATTTTTACTAGAATTAAATTTTACACAATCTTTCATGCCTGTACAAGCCTTTTAGACAAAGATTGTGAAAAAGGGACGTGTAATTATAGAGGCAGAAAATTGTAAAAATGACATGGCATTGCGGGACAGTGTTTTCCTGTTCGGCCTTGAGAGTATTTAAATTGCTGGGACAGTAAAGGGTTAACCTGGATCTTTACCCATATGACTTCCATGCGTTCAGCTCCCTTAAAAAAGCACTAGATTTGAGTCGGATGAAGTCAGAAGGGTTGTGGTGATGCAGTAATTCTGGTGGAAGCTCGAGGAGTTTTTTCTGGGGGGGATCTGTGGACTGATGATCAAAGGGATACCCATCTCAGTTGTAATGGGAACTATTTCTAATGGTCTTTCCTTCTTCTTTGCCTGGAACAATATCAAAATGGGTTTCAGTTGAAAAAGACGAATATCTAAACTATAATAATTTGTCTCCAACAAGGTTTCCTTTAAATATTTAGTACAATGAAACCCTTCTTAAACTGAACCTAAGCATTACAGAAATTTGTCTTTCATAGAAAATTTCTATGCAGTCCCACAGATCTGGAGTCAAGAGGATCCAATCTTAAAGTACCTGTATTAGATGGAATCTTCCTGCAACAGAAAAAAATTTCAGTCCCTTGTGGTTTTGTTGTAGGCAGGTTTTACTGCATTTAGGCATTCTTTACTATATAAAAAGGAATGTTTTATGTGGAGGCTACATCCATCTGTCTTTCTGTCTGACCTGGTATCAGCGACTACACCTTTTGTTGGATTGTAATGAAATTCGGTATTATATTTGTTTACCCAAGTTTGTCAAGCAAGTGTGATTTATATTTTACTTAAGCTAATGCATGAACATCTACCTGTACTTTCCATATTTCTTGATTGATTTGGGTGAGATTAGGTGCAGAATATCTCCACATAATACCATTAAGCTGTGTGAGTTCTGTGAAAATAGGTTAAGTGAAAGCCATACTGTACGTAGTGATGTAAATGAATTTCTGCCCTTGCTTTCCACATTTATTGTCCACTTTTGGGTAAAATTCAGTGTAAGCAATCTGCACATAGTGCTGTTGAGGATTTATAATGTTCATGAAAATCTGCACAGGGAAGGCCATACTTTGTATGGGCATAAATTAAACCACTCTTATGCATGTACTGTGAAACTCAATGACATTTTGAAAGGTCAGGGTACGTTACTAAAGTCCAGGTAAAGTCATGGGTTACATCATTTACAGTCAAGTTAATGAAACATTGTAACTGAATGCAGGTTGGTGATCCTGAAGAACTGGCTGCATTGGACCAAGTGTTTTGTAAAGGAAGGCAGACACCACTTTTGATAGGAGCACTCAAATCCAACATGGGGCATTCTGAAGCAGCATCTGGGCTATGTTCTGTTACGAAGGTTATCATTGCCATGGAGCATGGACTCATCCCACCTAACCTGCACTTTTCCAACCCAAGACAAGATGTGGAAGGCTTGCTTGCAGGACATTTTAAGGTACATAATGTATTAGAATGACAAGAGTGGCAAAATATAGGCCAATGTGGAATTAATGCATTTCCAAAATATGTTATTTGTAATTTTGCTTACGTAATTAATCCTAAGCTGATCCCAGTGGCCGCGCGGTCTGAGGCATGGGTCTGCGGCCACTCGCTTACTAGAATTGTGGGTTCGAATCCCGCCTATGGCATGGATGTCTGTCTCTTGTGAGTGTTGTGTGTTGTCAGGTAGAGGTCTCTGCGATGGGCTGGTCCCTCGTCCAGAGGAGTCCTACCGAGTGTGGTGTGTCTAAAGTGTGATCGTGAAGCCTCGAAAAATAAGGCGGCCTAGGCCCCCAAGGGGCTGTCGAGCCATTGAAAAAAAAAATAATCCTGATATTTACTTATTTCTGATGCAAAACCTTTAGCTGGACAACTAAAATTTATTTCTTCTTCATGTCAATATTTAACTGTTGTATAGACTCAGGCTTTGATTGGTTCTTGTAACTAGGCAACAGAAGTAGCCATGAGATTTGGTGTAGGATAGGATGCAGTGCCAGGTTCAGTAATGCTCATTTGTTTTCTGTAGAAAGTGAAGATTATTGACTAGCTGAGCCAGTGTAGTTCTTCGAGGGGTCTGCTCTTTGGAGTTAATCTGTGTATATTTCCTTGTTACAAAATGAAAGTTCTGTTGAAAATTAGCACTATAAACTTGTACATTCTGGGTGGGATATATCTGTATGAATGTCATGTGCTGTAGGTTGTGGCAGAGAAGCAACCGTGGAACGGCCGCCTTGCAGGTGTCAACTCGTTTGGGTTTGGTGGAGCAAATGCCCACATTTTGCTACAGAGAAATGAGAAGGAGAAAGTAAATGGTGGTGCTCCTGTTGACCCCATTCCTCGACTTGTAGTTGCATCTGGACGCACAGAGGAGGCAGTTGATGTCATCCTGAAAGATGTAAGTCGTGCTGTACATTACAGATAACGTTACTTAAAGGGACATGAGGAAATTTGATATAGTGGTTTGCGGCTTGTTGAAAATGAAAAGTTGTAGAAACGCACCTGTTAGGTTTGCCATGTCTGTATGTCTCATGCCTGTAACTTGAGGACTGTTGAATGGAATTGTGTGTGTATGTTTTATTTAACAGCGCTGTAAGTTACAAATGTTCTGCAGCATCAGTAGTAGACAAATGACATATGAGTATGGAGCATCCAAGGAATGAACCTGACAGGGAAAAACAGAAGTACTAGGAGAAATCCTGTCCCATTGCCACTTCATCCACCACAAATTTCTCATGGAGTGGCCTGGGATTGGACCCAGACATTCAGAGTACGAGGGTGGTGACTGACTGACTGACTGACTGAACCATGGCACTGTCCAAATTGAATTTTGTATTATTAAATATTGGGGTGGTTTGCTAAAATTTGTGAACACATTCGGGTTGTAATTATGTACATGTGTGTGTATTTGTGCTTGCACCTCGCATGTAACCCTTCCACTGAAGAGTTCTCGTGCTGTGATGTGATGTCATATGGTCAGTATACGTGTTCTGACATTTCAGAGATGGCAAATTCCTCTGCAACATCAGTGCACTTGTATCTGTCTGCCCATTGTTACATCCTAGAAGACATTAATCTTTGTAGTTACTGCCATGGGAACCTGACACCTCGTAAACCTTTCATTGTACACCACGAGGAAGAAGATTTATATTTTGGCTGTACAAGAAAGGGATGAGAAACTGAAGCCAGAATAGTAAGGTTCCTGATATCCTGAAGTGAAGACGATAGTGATGGAGATGGTGGTCGTGGTGGTGGGGACGGTGTTGATGATGACAGTGAGGAAGAGGAGAGGTGGGGGAGCTGTTACTGCAAAATTTAATGAAGTTGTATTTGAGCATACAGAATATTGCTGGATTCTGTAACCTTGCATCTTTCCAGTTTTGTGTGCAGCCTCCGCCTTAGCTGTGCACTTTGTTGCATGTTGCATTTTGTAACCTGTTCCTGACCCAGATACTGTGAGATTCAAGTTTCTGACAGCAGTCAGTAGTTACTACAGTCTTGTGAGATGTAACACCATATGGTCCACTCTATGGGTAACAACATTTTGTAATAACATACTACCTTTGCCTTAGGGTAGGAGAAGTCGGACGCAATGACTTTCTGCCGAATATTGGTGACCATCTACGATACAGCATGATCTCACAGTCGTACAAGGCCTTGTTATGCTCCTGTTTTCTTGTATATTTGTTGCAAAGCCTTTGCTAATGAGTACAGTCTGTGTTCTCAGTTTGAGAGCCGGCCAGTGGATGCAGAATATGTGCGGCTGATGCATGATCTGCAGTCACTAGACATTGTTGGCCACACTTACCGTGGTTACACTCTTCTCACGCAGGATGACAGGAGAGTGAGGAGCCTGAAAGTAAGGAAGCAATTGATGTAAAGATTGTGAAAATCCTGAATAAGTTTGAAATCACACTTAACGTAATTTATTTGACATTTAACATGTGCACTTAATATCTGATATTTAACCCAGAACATGTTGAATTAATATTTGTTATTTGGCCTCAGATATTTTCAGTTAATGTCTGTATTTCATGATAGGTTGTCATATATAGCTGACATTCCCATGCTGAGTTTTTCAGTATGTTACACATAATAATCAGTAAGGTGGTCTCATGTTTTTTATTATTTTCCTTAGTCCTTGCACTAAATGCTTGGTAGTAGCCTACATTATGGGCCTAAACCAGTTCTTTTGCTTTTTCATCTTTCACACTTATCTTTGTGTTTGAAGCTTTGCAAACTAAATGGTTAAAAGGCGTCATTATAGAGATAGAGTCGCCCCTGTGCTTGTCATGAAGGCATATGGGGAAGTGGAGGTATAGCACAAATTTTTAACCTCAGTTCTACATGGAGGTGAGTGGTCAGCTTCATGCTATGCTACTTTGTCTCCGGGGAAAAAGCTTCTGGTGCGGACCGAATAGGAGGCTGAGTATTCATCATGTTAACCAATAAACCAAACTTGAACATGGCATCTCATTATTTTACTGATAGTTTTCTGGTCTAAAGAGACTGTTATTAGACTCTGAATCTTTAATAATTTTTCATCTTTTGCATGTACATCCATTTTGCACTCACATAACAGAATTTATTGTGAAGCTGAAGGTACACCAAGGCCTTGTTTTACGTGCTGGTTGTGTTCCTGAAAAAGCAGGCATATTCAAAAAGGCATAAATCAAAAACTATATCCCACTACGAAAAAAAAAGTACTTAAATGAATGGAAATAAACCAGCCGAAGAGTATTGAACCGAAAATGAGAAGGTGTAAATTAGGAAGTGCTGTAAAATGGGAGGGATGTTAAAGTACGAGTAAAAAGGTGTAATACAAGGCCTTCATGTATTCGTTTATATAATTTTGTTGCATATCGCAAACTGAAGTTTGTCATACATCAGATACTATGATCTGTGATGGCTGTATTAGACTGCCATTCCATATTGCATATCTGTCTGTTTAGTTTCTGTTATAGTACCTGTAAAGTATGTTGTTCACTGGCTCTTGCTACTTGCTTAGAAAGAGGACCATGGCTAGAATGTACTTTATTTCCTGTTAATTTCAGTGACCTTTCCTGCTAATAACATATAATGTTTGACACCATTTTGTTTTCAGTTCTATCCAGGCAGCAAGCGACCAGTCTGGTTTGTCTTCACTGGCATGGGGTCACAGTGGCCAGGAATGGGGAAATCTCTCCTCAAACTCCCCATTTTTGCAGCCGCCATTGAAAAATGTCACCGAGTTCTGGAACCCCATGGTGTGGATCTGATGAATGTCATCACATCTGAGAATCCCAAAATGTTTGATAACATCCTCAATTGTTTTGTGGGCATTGCTGCCTGCCAGGTAAGTGTAACTGTATGATGATGGTGGGGTTTAAATTTCAACCTCTGCCCAGGATGGGGGATTTTGAAGTTTAAATTACCCTAAAATGAGATCTGCAGTATGGTACATGGAGGCTGGTGATGCAAGGAATGAAAGACCATGCAGTGTGCACAGGCTGGCATTGAAGTGTTAGGGGGAATATAAACTTTGTCATATGTGTGTTTCCAAGGATCTCCTCATGGTACCTCACACTGCATAAAATAACCTTGTGTACACGGAATGTCCATATCTGACCGTCAAAGAGTTATTCTTTAAACCAGTAATTAACTCACTGACTGAGTAAAATAATATTTAACTCCTCCACTTAAGCGAACAAAGTTCTTGTTGAGATGTGTGTAGTTGCTCAGAGACTTCAAATCTCTCCACCTTTCATGTAACCAGAAGAATCATTTTGGATTTTATTGATCATGTATTAATGTAGACTACCAAAGGGTCATCACTGTTTAGTGTGTCACTGGGGTTTTCGATGTTGACCGCCATCTAATAATTTAGTATACCAGATGATGGACAAAGCCCAGAAGCTTGGTACTGAGTATCATCATACTGTGGTCGTAGCCCTTTAGAGCCTGTGTGTTACTGTGTTGTTGGGAGACAACCACTGAATCCAGCCCTGGGCCAAATGAACCCATTCCAAGCCCTCATGCCCTGTTTCTGTAAGATTCATTTCTAAACCTCTACTATGTAGAGTCATATGTTACTGGAGAAGCTTTATGAGTTTCCTTCCAGTACTGTTGTCTGTAAACAGATACTTCCAGCATCAGTTAATATCAACCATCAAAGTACACAACAAAGTACAGTGATACCTCGGCTAACGAGTGACCCTGCTAACAAATGTTTCGGGTAACGAAGATTTTTTCGCTGTTTTTCGGACTCGGCTAACGAATATGGATTCGGCTAACGAATGTTTTAGTGGAGGGAATTCTGGAAGGATCATTATCATATCCTTCATGCTATTCAAGTCATTGCCATGGCATGGGACGAAGTGTCAGTTAGGACACTTAATGCTGCCTGGAAAAAGTTATGGCCAGACTGCTGCAAGATAAGAAGTGCTGTTTCCAGTGTTCAAGATGCTGAAGATGCTGCTGGGGAACTTGCTGCTGAAAATGCTGACATTGTAGATAAGATAGTCTCCTTGGGCAAAGCATTACATTTGGAGGTAAATGAAGAAGATGTAGAAGAATTAGTTGAAGAACACTCAAAAGATCTGACAACAGAAGATCTTGAAGAGTTGAAAAAGCAACTGAATCAGGAAAGAGACAAGGGAAAGAGTGCTCATCAGAGGAGGACAGCAATAAAAACGGAAGAATGCCAACAGGTGACATTAAAAATATGCTGCACTACTGGGAAGAGTTTCAGTCTTTGGCTACAAAGTGGCATCCCAACAAAGCTGAAATGAACAGACTTTGTGCCTTGGTTGAAGACAAGTGTCTGAATCACTTTAAAAACATTCTGAAAAAAAGAGAATTTCAATGAACTTTGGACAGATTTTTGACTTCTCCTTTAGCAAAGAGACAGAGGCCAGCTACTGAAGAAGAGGAGACTTACCTTGAATAAACTTTGAAAATTTGGAAGAAGAATAGTAAAAACGTTGTGTACATATTTTCAGTTTAATAGTATAAAGTGTATAATATATTTTCAGTATAATAGTGTAAAGATCGTCAGTTTTTCATTCTACTTTCCATTCTCCTTCATCCAATTCGGTAGCTGTTCATCTCAGCCTTTGGTGAGTTTTTGCCCTTTTATAGTGTGCTTTTTACTATTTTATAAAACTTATCTTTAAATAGTGGGCAGCATCCAGAACGAATTAAACAATTTTCTATAGAAACCTACGGGAAATCACGTTTCAGCTAACGAAGATTTCGGCTAACGAATGTGATTCCGGAACGAATTATCTTCGTTAGCCAAGGTATCACTGAACTTCCAGATTTGAAATAAATAATAGTACTATAATTGAGTGCTGATCCCAGTGGCTGCACAGTCTAATGCGTGGGTCTGCGGCCGCTCGGTCGCTGGGGTTGTGGGTTCGAATCCTGCCAGGAGCATGGATGTCTGTCTCTTGTGAGTTTGTGTGTTGTCAGGTAGAGGTCTCTGCGACGGGCTGATCACTCGTCCAGAGGAGTCCTACTGAGTTTCGTGTGTCTAAAAAGTGTGATCGTGAAGCCTCAGTAATGAGGAGGGCTTGGCCTACTAGTGGCTGTTGCACCATGGGGGGGGGGGGGGACTATAATTTATTGATCTGTTTCTGTATTATGAAATTTCCACAAGCATGGATACCTTGCTGTGATATGTCAGTCACTCAGATGACGATTATGAGCTGAATGCGTGCGATTTATTCTTGGTGAGGGCAAGGAGTCTTCTTCTTGACAAAATATCTGTGCCTTCTGGGGCCTGGCCACCTTTAATTCAAAGAGGCTTATGCCATGGGGATAAAGCATTGGAGTGTAATCCTAAACAGTCACCATTATCTAGTGCTGAGGTCTAGAATCTGTGATTGTTACCCTGTGTACCGTCCTCTGTCTCCATGGCGTGGTACGTTATCATGGAACTTTATGTTTACCCATTACCTGAAAGTGGCCTTTATACATATCCTGTGCGAAAATAAAGTAATTTTAATCCTTAACTATACTGGTGTAACAGTTCCAGTAGCAGATACAGATCAACATTGTACTAACATATATTCTGATTTCTTGACCACACATTTGATTCTAATTATGTTTGATATGATTAATGTAAATGGAAGTTTTTCAGACTGAGTGTTGAGCAATGTGTGTTGCATGTAGATAGGGCTGGTGGACATTCTTAGGGCAGTGGGCATAGAGCCTGATGGCATTGTGGGCCACTCCGTGGGAGAATTGGGCTGTTCTTATGTGGATGGCTGCTTTACTGCTGAGCAGATGGTGTTGGCAGCATACTATCGTGGCCGTGCATCGCTAGAAACAGAGCTTGTCAAGGGCTTAATGGCTGCAGTTGGTACGTTTACTGATGTAATTAACTCTAATTTTATGGTAATAGAAATACCTTAACCCTTTAACCCTTTGGTGCTGAAAGATGATCATATTTGTCATGTAGTGTAATGCTGAGAACGCCAAATGATGACTATATTCATGGGCCAATAACACGCAAAGTAATAAGCAGCCATTTTTAAATCCCTTTTATTTTGCAGAGTACAAGGGGCATTTAACTCTGATGCCAAAGGGTTAAAGACTATGATTAATCTGAATTATGTTTAAAGATTCAGTTTGTATCAAACAGCAAATACACAGTGTCGGGGTTATAAAAACCAGTCAGTTAATGCTGCATAGGGAAGTAATGGCTGTTTGTTGTGAGATCCATGCAGACACACAAATGCCCTGTCTTGGTAGAATGTAAAATTGTTTAATTTTAAACCTGGTGGTACATAAAGCAATCACTGGGTCTGAAAGGGCCAAAAACCAAAAGTGTGAATGTATCATGATCCAGATAAGTTCATGTTCCATAACCTTTTTCTTTTTCAGGTGTCAATTCTCAAAGGGATGTGCCAATTAAAAATATTGTGTGCATATTCAAAGTGCACAGAGATGTCAGAAATGTGGTGTATAAAAAAAATGCTAGCCGCATCCACAGCTCAATTGCTTCTTGACATGTTGGCAATGAAAAGCTAAAACATAAGCCCATTAGCTTTGCTAGTCTGTCCTGCCTCCCTCCCTCACTTCTTCCCCTCACTCCCTGTCTGTCTGCGGTGCCGATGAGAGGTGGGGTAAGCCAGTACAAATTACCAGGGCCCGGTGGTCTGCAAGGGAGCCTGGGGCCCAAATATGTTGTATATGTTTTGATTTTTAGCCGTTACGCCCTGGGGGGGGGGGGGGGGGAAGGGGATCATTTCACTGGCGCCCGAATCCATTCTCGACGGCTCTGTCTGCCTGCCCACCCACATGTAGCAACTCAAGAACCACTGAATTAATTTTCATTAAATTTTATAGTAGGGAGTTCTACTAAACTTTCTTGATACATTCCAGTATTGATTAAAATCAGATGAAACTAACAGACATTTAATGTGGGGACATACATACATTTCTCTGTGTCATCTATAACTCACTAAATGTTTATCAAAGTGAAAAATGTTTGGACAGAAGTTGTGGAGAAAAGTGAAATATACATTTTATATCCAGTCCACTTTTGTTTATACATCTTGCAGTTTTCAGGGTAACTGTATAAATATGGGTGAATTGATCGACATTATTACGTTATGCATACATTTCATAAATAATTATGATTATATGCACATGTAGCTGGAGTGGAGGAGACAAGAAACACACATGAAATTTTGGTGCAAAATCTGTTAGGCAAGGAAATGGCATGATAATGTAAATACTGGTCTTTGGGAGATAGATAATGAAGATGTGAAAGCGAAGGAAGTGGTACAAGTGACAAATGACAGATGTCTTGCAGGTCTAGGGCTGAGCAGGCCAGGAAACTGTGTCCGCCAGATATCGAAGTGGCATGCCATAATGGACCTAACTTCTGTACACTGTCGGGACCAGCTGAGTCTATGACAAAGTTTGTGAAAACACTGCAGGAGCAGGGTGTATTTGCAAAGGAGGTGAACTGTGGCAACATTGCATATCACAGCAAGTACATATCGTCAGCCGGGCCGTTGCTACTCAAGTATTTGAAACAGGTAGAATGCTTTGACAAATGTTGCTGAATTACTGTACTGTATAGTAGCTGTCTGCTCTTAATGTTGCTGGGGATTAGTATACATCAAATTATTACTTGGCCGATTCTTATGCTGCCTGATCCCAGTGGCAATGTGGTCTAAGGCGTAGGTCTAAAGCCGCTTGATTGCTGGGATCATGGGTTCAAATCTTGCTTGCGGGCATCCATGTTCGTCTCTTGTGTTGTGCGTTATGTAGGTAGTGGCCTCTGCGATGAGCTGATCACTTGCTCAGAGGAGTTCTCCTGGATGTGTTTGTGTAATTGTGTGTGATTTAGAAACTGCAAAAATTATGTTGCCTGGGCCTAATTTGGGCTGTAGCACCACAGGAAAAATGTGTACGCTTATGTGAAGAGATAATGTAAAATGTGTTTTGGAGGAACAGGTTGTCATGATGGTCAGGTGGGTTAAAAATGTGTTGGTATTAAGGAGGCATTTTGCACCAAATGATTTAACCTCAGCAGGCAAATTTTGTAAGTTGGTTCCACTAGAGACAATCCTGTGTACTATGTATATAATTTTGAAAGCACTATTAATATCCTGTTTGTCTTGTTACCTTTGTCACAGTTTCATTAAAGCGACATTAGCTGTCATTGTCAGTGTACGTGTTGGGCCATGTGGAAATTAAAATTTTAAGGAAAGAGACCTTTGGGGTGACCCAGAAGATGATTCATCTGCTTGCTAGAAGACATCAAGAAGAGAGCAAAGAGCTAGTAATAATAGTGTAAGACAACACAAACAAAATTCGCAATTTTATTCTATATAATTTACAAGTAAAATATTACGACTGCAACATGATTCAACCCTCTTTGGGTCATCTTCAAGGAGTGCACATCAATCGTGTATGAAACACAGATTTTGTGTAATTGAATTAAGCATAATTTAATTACACAAAATCTATATTTTATACATAATTGATGTGCACTCCTTGAAGAGGGTCAAAACGTGTTAGAATTATAATATTTTAATTGTAAATTATATATATAATAATATTGTGCATTTTGTTGGTGTTGTCTTATGTAATTATCATTAATGCACAAACGTGAATAACAGAACAATACCAGTAGTAAGTCAAATAATATGGAAGGCAGAACAAATGGGAGACTTTGTGTCCATTAACATGCATGAAATGGAAAGAATGCTAATGGTGGTGGTGGGGGCAGGAGGAGGAATAGAAGGTGGAGATCTAATTACATCACTGACCGGTTTCATAAAGTATTCTCTTCCTTGAAAACTTGATAGTTACTCCGCTAGTCAATAAATTCCCTCCCGTTGTGGAACCGAATTGTTTCTTACTGCAGGTGCCTGTTGTGAGCCTGTTGAATCCACTCTGTCTTACCCGTCTTATCCTACCATAAGGTTGAGATTTATTGCAGCGTTACTGTTCCACCTGTGCCTGTAAGTTAAAACTTATCTCGTGCCATGTGTCGTGTGACATAATTTTGTGTGCAGCTGATCCCGCACCCAAAGCCACGTTCTTCCCGATGGGTGTGCTCTTCAGTGCCACCGAGCGCATGGAACTCGCCTGCAGTCAAGTATTCTTCAGCTGAGTATCACACCAACAACCTATTGAATGCGGTGTATTTTGATGAGGCATCGCAGCAAATTCCCCATAATGCCATTACTATTGAGATTGCTCCACATGGTCTTCTGCAGGCCATTCTGAAACGTTCGCTAAATGAAAGCATCACCAACATTGCCCTTACACAACGAGGTCACCCAGACGGCACTGAATTTCTTCTTACTGCTCTTGGCAAGTATGTATCTGGTTTTGTATGTGGAGTTCAAAACATGAGGGACTGTTTATAGTAACACAGCATCTCTTGCTTTTTGGTGGTCCTAGAAGAACATTTTTAAAATTATTTACTCCGTGCATTTGAAATCAATATTTTCATTTAATGTACCAACTACATGCACTGATAATATATACCATTACAGTCACTTCACTCTGACATGAATCGGCACGACAATGCCATCTTCAGGGAGTACCTTCCAAGCTTGAAACTATCTATAGTAAAATGGATTTACATCTTTGAATTTCATAACCGTCAGTACATTCTGTTTCTAATACCAGTTTGTATGTGGATAAAATATGTGAATTTTCTAATGTGTTGTAGATATTATGTATAAGTCATATTATAACATATTTAAATACATATGACTTATACATAGGGCCACGATAGCTCAGTCGGTATAGTGACTCGCTATGGGCTAGACGGTCCGGGGATCGAATCCCGGTGGGGCGAGATTTTTGGCACCCATCCAGACCGGCCCTGGGGCCCACCCAGCCTCCTATACAGTGGGTACCAGGTCATTCGTGGGGGTAAAGCGGCCAGGGCGTGGCATTGACTACCCACCCCCGTCTAGCGTCGAGGTTAAAGAAAGAGTAGAGCTATACCTCTACTCCCCCTCTGGGCTTTCATGGCCCTGTTCTAGGGTGAACTTTATAACTTATACATAATGTCTACAACACATTAGAAAATTCACATATTTTATCCACATACAAATTGGTATTAGAAACAGAATGTACTGAAGGTTATGAAATTCAAAGATGTAAATCCAGTTTACTATAGATAGTTTTAAGCTTGGAAGGTACTCCCTGAAGATGGCATTTTCATGCCGAAACATGTCAGAGTGAAGTGACTGTAATGTTATACCGTATATTCTCGAATCTAATCCGCATCCGAATCTAATCCGCACCCAGTTTTTGGCGATTTCTTAAACGAAAAAAAGTTAGTTCGCGATTCTAATCCGCACCTTTCCTTCAACCACCCCTTGCCCACGGGGCGACTGATTGAATAATATTGGATGTTACCAATGCGTTAAAATCCGATGCTACGCCTGTGGCCGATGAGTCATACCGATAGAGGCGGGGCCTTTCTCAACAGACGTGCGCAATCTCGTCTGAAGCCAACTGAGCCTTAGTTGTTGAAACGTGGGAGGTGCTTGTTCCAATTTATCGTGTACCGTAGTTATGGAAGAGGGACGCCTGAAATCTAAACGACTCTCATATACGGCAAAGTTCAAACATGAAGTTATTCGGTGCGCAGAGGAGAATGGAAACCGCAAAGCCGCTGCAATTTTTGGAGTTGATGAAAGCAACGTTCGACTGTGGCGGAAACTGGGTGGAGAGCATGGATAACGATTCAGTTATGAGTGATGATGGCGAGTCTGATGAATAATAAATTATAATAATAAATAATAAAATAATAAATTATTGTATTGTATTGTTGTTACGGCACGTACAGCAGCTCAATCATTTTTCCAAAATCCAGCTCTAGACCGCGAATCTAATCCGCATCTGATTTTTTAGCCCTCTAAAACTGTAAAAAAGGGTGCGGATTAGATTCGAGAATATACGGTATATTGTCAGTGCATTTAGTTGGTACATTAAATGAAGATATTGAATATATTTAACCCTGTCCTTCTAATATAGTATTAAAATAGAAACATGCTGAACATCGTGGTCAAGTGGGTGGCATGCCTTCATATTCAGGAGATCCTGCATTGAAATCTTGACTAGGAGACCAGATGTGCTGACTGAGGGTTGTTGCGGTTTTCCCGCAGTCCCTCCAGCCAGGTGCCTGGCTAGCAGATCAAATCGGGCCGTGAACGTTTTGTTGCCGATTATTTTTTATTTGTCATTCACTCATATTTCTGCCATTCAATACTGTAGATTCTGATCTACTGACATCAGTAGATAAAAATGTGAAGTAAGTTAATGTCCCTATGCACAACATTAAGGCATATGGGGAACTGGAGTTATAGCTCTACTCATTCGTAGCTTGGGCGTGAGCTTCATGGGCCTGCTATTTTACTCCCAAGGAAAGAGCCCCTGGTACCCATTGATTAGGTTGCTGTGTGAGATGCAGAGCTAGTCTGAATGCTCTGGAGAAGGGAAAAATCTCTTGTACCTGCCAGGAATCAAACGATTCCTTGGTTGTCCAGTCCCTAGCCAAGTCACTGTATTGACCGCAATATCCTGGGTCCTCCCACTGAATAAGCCATATTTAATCAGATAAATGCATTTATAGAAACTTCATAGTAATTATAATCATTGATTTCTATGATAGTGTGGTACATTTAGATTACATGAAAATAACTTCATGAGATTCGTGAGATTTTAATCTCTCGCAGCAGTGCCGATGAGCATTCCAGTGTTCTGGGATGTGATGTCATGCGGATTTCATTTTACGCAGTAACAAAAGTAAAGATGCAGAATTTTTATGTCATATGAACCCCTTCACCAACAGAATCCATGGAAGTAATTTTTACTGTAAGTCTTCATTTTGCCGTGTTCATTGGTTATGTCATGCTGCTACAGTTCGTTTGAAGATAGCGTAGGAAGATATTATAATAATATTTAGAGCATTATTAAATTCTATGTAATTACCGACATACCTTGCACTCTTTGTTTCTCCCTCCCCCCCCCCCCCCCCCCCCACACACTTCCCCTGCACTTTGTGTAGTAGTAGACAGTAGTAATCTGAGGGTTTAAAAAATAATTTTTACTCCAATTTCAATTCTTAAATCTTTCCAGGAATGTCCTTTCTGAAAATTTAAAAGAAGTAAATGGATCTGGAATAAATTAGTTTAGGTTAGAGTACTAAATGTGCTGTTGATATTTATATCTGTTAATTAAAAATGTTACTCAAATATTTATTGAAATTTTGTCAATAGCCAGTGTAGAAGGTCATCTAAATATAAATACAGACCAACTGATTACAACAATGTCTCCCACCAATGTTTTCCTTGACAAAATTGTTATTTATAAATAATGTTACACAAAGAGCAACTCTATCACTACATCACCACCACAACCACCACCACATTTTTTCCCCTCCCCCTCTTAGTGTAATTTCCATTACATACAGATTAATTTTAATTTAATTTTAATTTAATTTTAATTTAATTTTAATAAAGAAACCAGTGACAAACTTATTTTGGTGCATTTGTTGGTGTGAGTTAATCAAACGTGCAGATTAATTTATTCAAAGTGTCCAGTATTGTGTATCTTCCCACAGTCTTCCCTTGTTGACTTGTTCCCACCTCTTTGTGTGTTCTGGTTCCTGATTAACCATCTTCTTCTGTTCTGGATCTGCCCACATGACTTACATTAAAACTTTAATTTCAAATTCCTTCTTTATCTCCATGTTCTATCCATTTGCTTTACATCATCAAACAATTGTATCTTTCTTTTCTGACTCAATAAACAAATTTTGTGTTACAGCTGCTGGAGACATTTCATTCTAATTTTGTCCCTTCTCGCTCTTTTCTCAGTACCTGTCAAAAGTTTTATATCCATTAGATGTGTCTTGTTTAGTCTATTTGTAAGGATTCTTGTTTAGTCTATTTATAAGGATTCGTGTTTCTTCAGTAATGTTAGTGTCAGATTAATTTATACATTTTTGATCACTGTTTTATATTGTTTTGGGATATCTCTGTTTCATAATATTGCTCCTATAATTGGGTACAATTTAGAAGTATTGTGTTTTTATGTACCAGTTTATTTGAGCTGGGACTGCAGCCACAGTTGGCAAACTTGTATCCACCAGTACAGTACCCAGTAAGCAGGGGAACCCCAATGATCTCACCACTGGTTCAATGGGAGCATTCAGAAGAACGGCACGTCATGAAATATTTGTCAGAGGTAACGTTACAGTTCAGTTTTGAAAATTATATTCCCTACCTCACAGTAAACTCAGTCCATCTCCATTACAATGACCAGTCACATGAATCTATTTTGATAAGTATTTTCTGTTCATTCTGGGAATCATTTGGAACATATGAATGTGCTTTCTGTGCATGGTTTAGTGGTACTGAATGCTGAAACATGCTGTACACATGGGGTACTGACGGAGATGGCGTTGAAAATTTTCATTTAGTGATGAACCAGAGACGCTTCAAGTTTCTAATCTGATGTATACGATTCGATGATAGAACAACCAGGGATGAAAGAAGAAAAAAGAAAATCGCCTTGCCCCTGTAAGGGACATTTTTGCTGCGTTTGTGGAAAACTGCAAGAAGTGTTATGCTCTTGGACAAAATGTGAGTATCGATGAAAAACTGGAGACGTTGAGAGGGAGGTGCGGTTTCAAGTACTATATCCTTTCAAAGCCCAACAAATATGGAATGAAAATTTACGCTTTATTTGATGCCAGGGTGCTGTATACATTCAACCTTGAGATCTACGCAGGATAACAACCCGACAGTCTGTATGAAGTCAGCAATAAACCAGCAGACATTAAAGGCTGGTAGAACCTATCAATGACACTGGGCATAACATAACGGCAAGTCACTGGTTTATGGACATCAGCATAGTTTTTGAACTCAGAGGAAGCTGTCTAATGTGGGCAATATAAAAAAGAACAAACCACAATTGCCAGTTGAATTTGTGGTGGTCAAGAACTGACCTGAGAAGTCGAGTTTGTTTGTTTTCAGGAAAGAAGCAACAATTGTTCCTTATATTCCTAAGAAATACAAAAATTTCGTCTTGATTTCATCCTTGCATTTTGATGATACCATTGACCGTGAAACAGGAGATCAATTGAAGCCAGAAATTGTCACATTTTGTAATGGAACAAGGTCTGGTGTCGATATCGTGGATCATGTGTTCAATTTACGTGGCACAATCTTCGAGACGATGGCCAATGGTGATATTCTATGCCATGCTCAACATTAGCGGAATCGGCGCGCAAGTGATTCCCATGGGAAATAAGAATGAAGTACAGAGCTGCTGACCTTTTCTAAAGCGACTCTCTGCGGAATTAGTGTCTGAGGAACTTCATTGGAGAAGTCAAGTACTTCGAAGCCCAGCATTTCAGCAGACACTTCCAAAAATTCAACCTTTAACCAGTGCTGCGTCAATTTTTGGGGCTCTGCCAAGAGAACAAGTCTTACTAAATATATATTTTTTAATACTATACATCCCCGTTGGTATGCAGATACAAAAGTATATTTACTGTTGCTTCAGTTGTGGAAGTTATCTTTGCAGCATGCTGTCAAAAAGCAAAATTCTGTGCAAAAGGGGGTGAAAATTAATCTTTTGAAATTGTCATATCACTTGGATATGATATGTGTGACATTTTTTGAATAAACTGCAGCTCTATCCGTAAAATTATTTACTTTTTTTTTAGCAGAAACCTAGAATGTATTCCAGAGATACATGCAACCAACTATGTTTGTATTAGGGGCGCGACCAACGGAGGGTTAAAAACATTTTTCCTGTTATTATCGGTGCACTTTTTATTGCACGTGATGTATAGAAAAGTACACCGGTAAAGTTATACATATAATTTTATGTATACTTCTTCATACTTTGTTCTGTATATTGAATTTCGTGTTGCCTGCATGTAGGCCAGATTTTGTGAAAGTTTCCCATACCACGAGTAGGCCTGTCTTAGACTATTATATATACACATGAGTTCTCTTTCTGACAACTGAAGTTATTTGGAATATAATATTTTTTCTCCCATCAGTCAATGTTCAATAGAACTGTTGTTTAACCTACTGTGTAGTGGAGGGTCAGGCCTAATGCTTTATGTTCATGTTTTATGCAGGGAAAATCAAAGTCTGGTGAGCGATCTGTGGTTATCTCCCTGCAAGATAAGGAGAGGAAATACCTGTCAGGACATGTCATTGATGGAAGAAATTTGTTTCCTGCCATGGCTTATCTTGTAAGTTGCAGAGTGCAGTATCTTACACATGTTGTTATGGGCTTTCCATGTATTAATGTGACTGTTTTTATTTTTACTTCCCTCATTAAGAAAGGGATGTAACTATGGTAATTACTTTGAAAATGTGCTGTTGGACTATTTGGATCTCAGGATATGTAGCATTGAACAGTAGGATATAAATGATGAATTGGAAAGGATTTGGTAGGAAGAGGTTATGGCCTAGTCCAGGTACCATACTGGCACTTGCATGAAGGAATTGAGGAAAACCTTGAAGGACCTCAGGATGTCTGGCATCCTGCTGAAGATTTGAACTAGAATACAAGTGTAGAGCATTACACTTTATTGGTATAAAATATGAATTGATTTGAAGTTTATGCTAAGAACAGAATTTGGTAAAGTTACAACAAATATATGCAAGTTGAACATAGCAAGCATCCTACTTAATGCAGTTGTGACTCAGCCTCTAACAGAAATGAGTCCCAGGAGTATTTCCTGGGGGCTAAAGGCGGCCGGTGCGTAGGGCTGACAACCTTACCACCTTGATGTGTCGACTGTATGGAAATCTGGGAGCCTCAACCTCCTGGAACCCTAAGGGCCTGTCCAGGCCTGTAATGGGAAAGCTGCAGTGTCCAAGCTCAGTCATGTGTCTTGCTTTGTGCAGACTGTCTTATCTGAATGAGTCTCGACACTAACGCACCATGACGAGTCAAACATATTTCTGCTTCTGACTGTACTATGTGACATTGCCTGTTCCTCTATCATTATGCAGTGCATTGTGCTGTGTTTTGTGATTCCACTGACAAATATGTATTGAAGAATACCGTCTGCTGTGATGTGACATTGTGTAACTTGGTCGAGATTTACCAACATATCTGAGGAACTTTCTGCTGCACCTGCACTATTCTAATGTTAGTATGGGAGCAGCTGGCTTCTTCAAAATCTTCATAAATTTCTACCAGACTACACAGTGCCATATCCCACAAGGCTGTGTTCTTGACAGCTACTGTCTCACTTGTTTATATTATTTGCTGTTGATTTTTTCACTATGAGATACTGTAATTCTATGTATATTGCTAAAGTAGCACAACCAGAAGATCAGCTGGCAGTAGAGGTGCTAGAAGTGAAAGTAATAAATACCGTATTTACCAGAATATGAGATGAGAAATTTTTCCAACCCATTGTGTGAAAGGGGGGGAGGTGTCACCTTGTAATCATGCACCGAGTTGAACATGTTCTGTATAGATATTTTCCTGAAAATTTAAGGTTTGGAGGGGGGCAGGCTCTTTATTCAGATAAATGTTGAGAGTAAAATGATTGATTCTTCCTGAGCACATTTTGTATTTAAAGTCAGAGATTATCGTCTTTTAAATTTGTCATAAGCTGCCATTCGTTGTGTGTTGTTTTCTGCTGGTAGAAGACTCTTCTGTATGACACTTTGTACAGATTTAATGAACTTAATCAAAATAGAAATAGCATTTAATTTTAATTGAAATGTAGTCCATTTCAAGAAGGCATTTCGTGGATATATCCATGTATCAGGGGATGGGATGGCAGAGTTGGTATAGTGACTGTGCTATGGGCTGGATGTTCCGGGGTTCAAAGCCCAGTAGAAGCAAGAGACTTTTCTCCAAAACGTTCAGAGCAGCTCTGGGGCACACCCAGCATCCTATTCAAAGGCTACTGGGTTTTTTCCTGGGGGTAAAGCAGCTGGTGCGTCATGTTGTCCCCTCACCTCCAATTAATGCCGAGGTTAAGAACGAATAGAGCTATACCTCGACTCCCTTCCATATGCCTTCATGGCATAGATGGGGACAGTTTACCTTTTCACCTTTCCTGCTGATGGGTTAAGAGATTATGGGTTCTAAAGAAATAGTAGTGTATGCTGCATACTGGATTCATGTGGCTCAAGATAGGGACCAGTGGTGGGTATTTGTATATGTTTGTAAATATGTGAAATTTCTTAGCTGTTTGAGGACGTATTACGTAGCTTCCAATTAAGAAAATAATTTGTTTATATATCATTTATAATTTATACCTGAAATTCATGTTGGTTAATTTCCTAAAATGTCTAAATTTAAAAGCATAAACAAACCACACCCACATAATGTACGTCATAACAGGAGGTCCAGTTACAGATAATATCTGAGCGCAACAGCGATACAACAAACGTCCATGTTCGTTGTCTCGTGAAAGTCCCCTTTTAAATATATTTCCCATCCATAAATGTGGTTTCTGATTGTCAAACAAATTACAAAGCTCCATTCATAACTTCTGTAATATTTCCATACACCTGAATTCTCTGTAAGCTGAAGAATAAACCTGGAGTAGGAACTGAAGTGGAAAAATTATAATGACTCTGGCCCATGTATTTAGTAACTTATTATAATTAAAAGATATGCATGCTTTTATTGCAACTGAAATTTAATGTGCATTTTCCAAATATAATGGAAGGGTCTTCAGTTTCTTTTTCACCATCACAGTGTTTGAGTCACACTACAGATTCGCTAACTTCATCAATTTTCACTTTCTGTTTTGCAGGAGCTAGTCTGGGAGACAGTTGCAATTATGAACAGGCAAATTTACACTGAAATACCTGTTGTATTTGAGAATGTTCGGTTCCACAGAGCCACTAATATACCAAAGGAAGGTACGTATTGTAGTGCAGTCTCGCATTCTTTGATGTGGGTTGTTTGATGCTTGTTTCCTGCTAAAAGACGATTGTGTTCTGCTTCGTCAGTTTCATTCTAAGACCATATCCAGAGACAGCTTATTCCAATCCACATCTCCAAACTATTTCCATAATGTTCATTTTAATATTATTCTTCCTTCTGTGTCCTAGCCTCCCAGTTGCTCTCAGTCAGAGAGTTAGCAATGGGAGTTACATATGCATTTCTTCTTTTTATCATGTAATTTACAAAGCATTGTGGGACAGTGTTTGTCTTGACACAGTTTTTTGTTTCTGGCTGAATACATCAGACGTAGAAGCTAATGCTGAAGAAAATCATCCCATTTTTAAGGACAAAGGGCCTTGGTGCCAAAACGTATGGTTTTATGTTATCTTGCAGTAAATAAGGAAAGGAAAATAACTGATGATACAGAACGTACGTTGCATGTCCACTTAAGTGAACCTTCTCAATTTGACTGTATTAGTTCAGGCTATGTCTTCAGACTTGCATCTGACCCAAAGCATCATCGCCAAATGCTTGTTTAATGATTTGGTGAGTTTTTGCTGCACTTTTGCCAAGTTTGGAGCAAAACTTGATGCAAACACGCTGCTCCTTCACGTCCACCATTTCAACGAAAAAGAATTCGCAAAACGGCACAAACACGACTTTATAAAAACGCATAGATCCAAAGAATGCGTGCACTCAGCACGAAGCCATGTCGCACACTGCTTCACAAAGGATACATGCAGCGCTACAAGGAGCCACTAGTCCGTACTAAAACTGATTTCCTCGCGACATTCAAATTTCAGGAATTTTTGAGTAGCACCTCGTATGTATTGTGTGTGTGGATCTTTTTATGCACAACAGTAACTTTGTTGTGCATGTAATTTAGTAAAAAGAAAGTCACTATTTTAATCACGTGGCATAACAGGAGACTGGAGATTACTGTCTAATGAGGAATGCCATAGTTTTTACTCTTCATAAAACGTTATTAGGGCGATGAAATCAGAGAGGTTGAAATGAGTTTGGTGTACTGCCTACATGGGAGAGATGTGAAATCCACATAAAATTTTAGTTGGAAGACCTGCAGGTCAGAAAGAGACCACATGTGAGATCTAAGTGTAGATGGAAAGATAATTTAAAATGGATCTTGGGGATGTGTGTGTGAAAGTGTGAACTGGAGTCATGTGGCTGAGGATATTTACCAGTTGTGGGGCTTTTGTGAACATGATAATGCACATTTTGGTTCCATAAAATGTGGGAAATTTGACAGGCTGAGTGACTGTTAACTTTTCAGGTAGTATCTGCTGCATGGAGTTCATACATTTGTGGGGTTTATTTGGCTCTCAGAATAAAAGGCAGTTAGTTTCATAAACACTAATGGAGTGTTTTCTTGGAGCTTTGAAGTGAATTTTTAAATACTGTTTAAATAAATTCCGCATTTTGAGAGATTGCAGTGTGTTCATTTCAAAGTAATTTCTTTGCAGGATTCATAGAATTTGTTATCATGGTGCAGAAAGGTAGCGGAAACTTTGAGGTGGTTGAAGGGGGTGTGGCTGTTGTGAGTGGTACAGTGCGAGTACCTGAGAATGTCTCCCAGGAAAAAGCATCCGTGGAGTTCTTTGAGCCACAAAATAGTGACGATTTGCTTGAACTGTCATCGCAGGACATATACAAAGAGTTGCGCCTGCGTGGGTACAACTATCAAGGGGCCTTTTGTGGCCTTGTGTCTTTGGACAACTCTGGTGAGTGTTAGTAAGTAACGTGTTCTTTGCATTAGGTACATAAAATGTACATAATGGGGAGGTAGCATGTGTCTGCACTTCCACATTTCTCACCTTCATTTCAACAACTGGACCCATTTCCATCATTATGTATAAACAAGCTTATGCTGTTGGGCCCCACAGGTAAAGCTGGTCCCATTCACTGACCACTGATAGAATTTTTAACCAGGGTGTGTATACTATTGACACTATTGGGGTTGGGAATAGAAAACTTGTCAATAAAGTTTGTACAGAAATCACAAAGAAATGAAACTCATATCCCCATTTAGTTAGGGCTTAAGTCCATGAAATTAATACTAGAGGTACTGGAGACCAGCTCTTTCCAAGGGGTCTAAATGAATGACACTAGCCCTACCTAATACTTGGCATCAGAAACATTTATAGACTTGGTATAAACCAAAAAGCCTTGTAAGAAAACTTTATTTGCTATGTGGCTTAGGGGATGAAAAAACATGTGAAAATCTCCCTATTATGTGGTCAGTACACAGAGAATGTAAAAAATGCATGAATAGTTACTAGTTCTGTTGTGTTTAACAGGACTGACAGGAAAGGTCCGCTGGAATAACAACTGGGTGACCTTCTTGGACACCATGCTCCATGCATGGCTCTTCCTGGATGTTACACAAAGTCTCTTTCTTCCAACTGAGATCGAGAAACTTACCATAGACATGAGGCAGCATATTCTTTATTTGCAGTCACTTGACATGAACGAGGAGCGGGGTGAGTTCCAGACGTGCTTGTTTTATGTGGGTGGCAGGGACTGTATTGACTCCATTAGCTTCTAATAGCTTGACGTTTCAAGTTTCCTGTTATGTGCTGCTGTGTCATTCAGCGTGTCATTCCTGATGTGCTGGACTGCAGTGCCTTCAAAACATCGGTTGCCACATGCTCAGTGACACAGCATCACATCGCACAGGACTTGGATCTTCAGCAGTGCCACTGTGAGAGTCTCAGATCGCATATCTAACAGCTTCTTAAGTAGACTTACTTCATTTATACTGTTTTACACCAACCAGATGCACCTATTTATTTAAAGAACACTAAAATATTCTTTGAAGCTCTTGAAGGGTTTGGAGACTTCAAAATAGGAGGACAAGTAATTCGCACTGTGAAATATGCAGATGACCTTGTGCTACTGGCTAGGGAAGAAAAGGTGCTACAGGGCATGATTGATAGACTAATTGAAATTGGAAGACGCTATGGAATGGAAATGAATGTGGGAAAAACTAAAGTAATGCAAATCTCAAGGCAACCATCCCCAATTAAAATTATGATAGATCAAAAACAATTGGAGAATGTGGAATATTTCAATTATTTGGGTAGCATGATAACAAATGATGCAAGGTGTACACGTGAAATTAAATCCAGAATTGCCATGGCAAAAACAGCATTCAACAAGAAGAAAAATCTTTTCACCAGCAAACTGGAATTAAATTTAAGGAAGAAACTAGTAAAGTGCTACATTTGGAGCATAGCTTTGTGTGGTGCTGAAACGTGGACACTTCGGAAAGTGGATCAGAAGTATCTGGAAAGTTTTGAAATGTGGTGCTGGAGAAGAATGGATAAGATCAGTTGGACCAATCGTGTGAGAAATGAAGAAGTATTACACAGAGTGAAGGAGGAGAGGAATATCGTACATACAATAAAAAGAAGAAAGGCTAACTGGATTGGTCACATCTTGCGTAGAAACTGCCTTCTGAAACACGTGATTGAAGGAAAGTTAGAAGGAAGGATAGAAATGACGGGACGACGAGGGAGAAGACGTAAGCAGCTACTGGATGACCTTAAGGAAAAGAAAAGATACTGGAAATTGAAAGAGGAAGCACTAGATCGCACCCTGTGGAGAACTCGCTTTGGAAGAGGCTACGGACCTGTCGTAAGACAGACTGCAGAATGAATGAATGAAAATATTCTTTAAAAATTAGCTAAAAAAACCCTACATATGTTTCGGCTTATCGACAAGCCGAAACATATGTAGGGTTTTTTTAGCTAATTTTTAAAGAATATTTTAGTGTTCTTTAAATAAATAACTGCATTTGGTTGGTGTAAAACAGTATTAATGTTAAAAAATGCATGGTGATATTAAAATAAAGTTACTTCATTTAGTTAAGTCATTTAGTTTGTAAGTTAGTTAAGTGCTTCGTTTTAACCTGTGGCATGCTGTAGTTAATGCAGTAGTGAAACATAAGGCTTCCATAAAATATGGGGAATTCCTTGACTAGCTTAGGAATTATTTTTTCAAGATGGGTGCACCATGAAGTTGGTTAATGGCTGTGTCATAGTTCAGGCAGTAAGTCATGAGCTTTTACTGTGGAAGTCTGGGTTCGATCCCAGGGCAGTTCTTGTTGGATTTGTGGTGGACAGAATGGCAATGGGGACATGTTTTTGTCTGATTATTTCAGTTTTCTCCTGTGAATTACCATTCTACTCATGAACCAGATTTCTTCATCTGTTATGCAGGGTATGGGCAGCAGACCCATTAGAGGCTACATTTCCAAGAGATGTGCTGTCACCCTTGAGAATTTAGAAGAATGTACTTAGATATACAGTTGCTCTCAGTCTATGCGTCCTGTGAACATGGTAGTGAACCTTCAGGTTCTGTAAACTTTTGGAAATATCTTCATTACTGGCAAGACCTCTCCCCCCCCCCCCCCCTTTTTGCGCCAAAAAAAAGGAGTCTCCTGCGTAGAGTTGTTTGGGTCAAGGATCCTGAATATAAAGGCAGCAGATTCCCCTGAAATGCTAGTACATTTCTGCTACAACATGGGGTATCACAACCCAGAAGACTGCAATCTGAACTTGCTTATGGTGTCAATACATTATTGTGTTGTAGTTCTGTACAAACTGAGTGCTTAGGATTTATGATTCAGACTGTACTGACTTTGTTCTATTGCTTCATATATCGCATACTGTGACAGTATTCGTACCTGTTTACTCTGTTACTCTGTGTGTGACAGTGATACCGGTACGCATACACAAGCAGCTGGACATCATCCAATCAGGAGGTGTGGAAGTGCGAAGAGTCAGAGCAAGTACAGTAGCTAAACGCAGGAACCTAAGCAAGCCTGTGCTTGAGAAATATGTGTTCACACCGTACGTAGAACCATCACACCTGGACTTACACACCGCATTGAGAGTATGCACACACATTGCTCTGGAGAACAAACCTGGTATACAGGTGAATGTGGTGGAGGTGCACAAACAAGGAACCACACCTCTTTCATCTGGCTTGGTCCCCATTTTTGCTGACCTGCCACTTTTAAAGGCAAGTTGAATGCAAGCTATCACACGCTTCTGGTAGTCATAATTATAACTGTTTGTTAAATTCATGTGGCTGTCAGATCTAGGTACATTAATGGCACAGTCAAACAAACAGAGAGCTGCATTATGGGGTAGTGTTTCGTAAATTTGAAATTTGTATATAAGTTGTTAATTTATTACCCTGTGAAATTTGCAGAACAATCTAAATGTAATCATTAAAATTTGAAACTGCTGTACATTTTGTAATTAAGTTACTCATTTTGGCTTGGATCAGTAGTCTTTGGGTTGACACATATACTTTGTCTTATAGCATTGGCTTTTTTCTGTGTGTATTGATGGACACGATGTCTTTGGTTGTTTTCTCTGTTCCAACAAACTTTCTTTTTAAGTTCTTGCTACCTGTTTCCCTCTTTTTCATTGTCTTCCAGTACATGGCAGAACTCTGTTTTTCTGGTTTGTCTTGTAGGCGTCTAACCTTTAAATTTTACTCTGATGCCTTTCTCATATACAGTAGAACCCGGATAAGAAGTCCCCACATAAGAAGTTTTCCCCTGTAAGAAGTCTGATTTTTAAAGTCCCGAAATCCTATTGCTTTAATAAGCTTCCCTCTTAATAAGTCTTCCCGCTTAAGGAGTTCCTAATCCTCTGGTCCCTTGAAAGACTTTTTAACAGGGTTCTACTGTACTTATCCTATTCGTTGTTCTTAAGTTATAGTCATCTTTCATCTAAATCTATTAAAAAATGAAATTTTTATTCAAAAAAGAGACAAAATGTTTTTGGACATAAGTATTGGAAACGTCACAACAAAAAATCTACAGAATATCATCTGCTCCATTATGCAGCAAAGATTCTTGTCATTCATTCATTCTGTAGTCTGTCTTACGACAGGTCCATAGCCTCTTCCAAAGCGAGTTCTCCACAGGGTGCGATCTAGTGCTTCCTCTTTCAATTTCCAGTATCTTTTCTTTTCCTTAAGGTCATCCAGTAGCTGCTTACGTCTTCTCCCTCGTCGTCCCGTCATTTCTATCCTTCCTTCTAACTTTCCTTCAATTACGTGTTTCAGAAGGCAGTTTCTACGCAAGATGTGACCAATCCAGTTAGCCTTTCTTCTTTTTATTGTATGTACAATATGCCTCTCCTCCTTGTCTCTGTGTAATACTTCTTCATTTCTCACACGATCGGTCCAACTGATCTTCTCCATTCTTCTCCAGCACCACATATCAAAACTTTCCAGATACTTCTGATCTCCTTTCCGAAGTGTCCACGTTTCAGCACCATACAAAGCTAAGCTCCAAATGTAGCACTTTACTAGTTTCTTCCTTAAATTTAAGTCCAGTTTGCTGGTGAAAAGATTCTTCTTCTTGTTGAATGCTGCTTTTGCCATGGCAATTCTGTATTTAATTTCACATGTACACCTTGCATCATCTTGTCATATCTACACGTATAAAATCAGGATCTCATTTTACTGTCAGTATTTTGATACTGAAACTTTAAATCATTTTGTACAAACAGGGATCTCAGGAAAACAAGCTAATTCTGAATCACAGTGTTGAAGAAGAATGCCAAAATGGCAATACATTTGCAATGTACTCTGTTTTGCAGGTAAGCATAAAACTCCTAGCAAAAGCAAGTGACATATCCGGGACAGACTTGGACATAACAGGGCTTGAGGTTGAGGAGCATGAGCTGGAGGAGGAGGAGAACTGCACTATGGTTATTGCTTCGAATATCGTGCAGCACAGAGAACTGCTGCAGACTGCAGCAAGTAGCCTGGCTAATGGGGGCTGTATCCTGGCTCGTGAGAAGGTTGACACAAAGAATGTGCTGAGCAGTGGCTTCAGGCTGAACGTTGTGTTTGAGAAGACTCTGGAGGATGAGAAGTTGCTGTTGCTCAGAAAGGTACTAGCACCACTCAGAATTTTGTCCAAAATGGGTGACACGTGCCCATTTCATCACCCTACTTCAGTGTACGGCCTTACAGTCATACTATAAAAGCTGCAGAATTGGAGAGGTTATATGAAAGATATTGTAACAAAGCGTAAAGAAATGCTGAAAATTAGATTTAAAGGTTTATTTATTTTTCAGACATGGAACATTTATTTTTATAGTAAGCCACATCATTATATTTTATTCCCATGCAAGGAATTGCCATAAGTACATAGAGTTCATATTCTCACACACCATATTTAGCTGAATGGAAGATGAGAATTTTTCCCTACTTCATCACCTAAAAATTGGGGGAGGGGTGGGGTGCGGTTGCTTTATTTATAATCATGCACGGACTTTAACACATTCTGTTTGAGGGTTGTAAGGTGGGGGGTGGTCATCTCATATTATGCAGGGTTGACAACCCCTGTTTCGTATTCCATCATTTCAGATGTCTGCCACTTCAGTGACCCCCTAGTGAATAATCTTGGTGTTAAGTTCTGCCCAGTTAAGATTTTCCTCAAGTTCGTGTTTCAATACGCTTCTCACCAAAGAAACTTGAAATGGGTTTGGCTATATGAATAACATGTTGTGTTATAACTAATAGTAAGATAAATTAGAGAAAGTGTTCCCCCATCAAACCTGAGGGCTGTATAATGATCAGGTTAAGCAAAATGATTTCTTATGGTAACTGCTTTAATGTCATTAAACATACATGTTACCTGTTACAGGCAGAGGCAGTGGAACACCCGGCTGTGATCCCTGTGACTGGTCAGAACTACACATGGCTACCAGAAGTGCAGACCGCCATCACTAGCAACCCCAAACGTCACATTATCCTCGTGGCTCAGGGCGAGCCACTTTGCGGCATTGTGGGTCTTGTCAACTGTATCAGCAAAGAGCCGGGCGGTGAATTTATCAGGTTACAGTTGTGCTATTTTAACATTTTCATGCCAGTGAAAAATACCAAATGTTATTCGGGATTCACCAGGTGTATAGAATTAGAATATCAGTGCAATATATTCTCTATGCATGTACACATGCATTGTCGTTTGCAGTGAAAACATTTACACAACAATATTTGACATCACAGAAAGAATATATAATTGTGCTTCCAAAGACTAAATTAACCATTTGACATCTGGTGGTAACTAAATGTTCCAACTGCTGTAACATTAAGAAAATCATTTTGCTACATTATGTATTTAATTGTTTTGTATGATTCTCACTAAAACAGTGATTGTTTGCCTACACAGCATTAACTGTTATCTGTTTAATGGTTAACAGTCTGTGTTCACTGTGAGGTTGGAACTGAATTTTAACATATTACAGTAGAACCCGGATAAGAAGTCCCCGCATAAGAAGTTTTCCCCTGTAAGAAGTCTGATTTTTAAAGTCCCGAAATAAAATCCATAATGCGTGTTTTCCCTCTTAATAAGTCTTCCCGCTTAAGGAGTCCCTAATCCTCTGGTCCCTTGAAAGACTTCTTAACAGGGTTCTACTGTATTTAGGTGAACATCAGTTATCAAAGGGTTAATGGTACAGTCTTTTGAGAAGAGTCAAACAAATGAGTATTCTACTACAATAAAACCTCTATGCATTGTTTTTCAGGGGGATGGAAAACAAAAGCAATATATACGGGAAAACGATAGTACCGGGAAGCCATTAAAAATTATAGATAAGATAAATTTAATGATTATTATTACTTCTTCCTGAAAAAATCTTTCATTGACGTTTGTTTTGTGCAAACTTTACTCCTCAATTCAAAGTACGATTTTTCAAGGCCTCGAACACTTTCACGATCACTGTCACTCATGCTGTGCGCATAAAAGAAAGATTTTACTTTCGTCAGTGCTTCATGCGTCTCAACAAAGCTCAGCACAACTTCGGGTTCGCCATCTTCTTAGTCTCCTCCTGCTTCCCCCTCCACACTCCCGGACATCACGAGGTTCACGCACAGCTCCTGCACTGTTTCTACACCACAGGTTGCCACGTGACTGTCCACAGAGACGTAGTCCTCGAATTTATCTTTGTTCATGCCACTGAACTTTTCCCAGTCTTGGCGGAAATTGTTGTCATCGTTGGTCAATACGACGTCACTATCGCCTGAAGATTGTCCCTGCACGTAACCAGCTTTCTGAAAACAATTTTCGATTGTCTGCTGGGTTACTTGTTGCAAGGCTGACACAGTGTAGTGCAAAGCTTCCAACACATTTATCGTCTTTTTCGTATCTTTGCCTGCATCCATTAAGCAAACAGGTGTTTGCACGAGGCATTTTCTATAAAGCTGCTTATAACACTTTATTACCCCTAAATCAAGGGGCTGGGGCAGACTTGTACAATTTGCTGGGTACCGTATGACTTACATTTCTTAGAAACGATGTATCCTTTGGATGTGCGGCACAACTGTCCACAAAGAGGAGAATGTTCCTGTTTTGCGCACCCAGAACGCAGAAATGAAGAAAAAATGTCTGTGGTCATCCACGCTTTATTGTTTGCGTGGTACTTGGCGGGTAATTTTTTTACATTCTTGAAACATTGCAGTTTCGGAGATTTTCCGATAACAATCGGCACTTGTTTGTCACTTCCATCACTGGTAACACAAATTAAAACAGTAAGTCTGTCTTTAGAGTTTTTCCCGCCATGACAAGACTCTCCTTTGAGAGCCAAGGTTCTATCAGGAAGCACGTTGTAGAAGAGCCTCGTCTCATCCGCGTTGTAAATATCACGTTGTTCGTAGCCCTCCAACAAAGATGGCAGTCTTTCCAGCCACGCTTCCCTGCTTTCGCTGTACACTGCCGCACTTTCTCCAGCTAACTTCATGTATTCTAGGCCATGCCAGTCCTTAAACCTCGCTATCCAGCTGTTGGATGCAGTGAAATTTTCTGTATTCAGCTGCGCTGCAATCATCTTCGCCTTTCCACGAAGAATGGTTCCATCAACTGGAATATTCGACGCCCATGCCTGCTGGTACCACGTGAAGAGTACACTTTCCAACTTGGTGAATGTCGACTCCCTCCCTGTTTTCCTCTTCTTACTGGTGTTAACCACATTTTCAATCTGCTCTTGGATTTTGTCCTTTTGCGAATATGGAGTTTAGTGTGCTTGGAGCCAACCCAAGGCGTTTGGCAACGTCGACACGTTTCTCTTCAGGATTCTTCTCCACCTCTTCTACTATTTTCAATCGCTCATGCAGAGTTCTCACTTGCTTTTTAGGTTGGGACATGGTCCACGGATTTTAAAATAAATAACAGGAATAAAATATAATGAAGTAATAAAAACAGGAATGAATTAATAACAAAAATAAAATATTATAGGAAAAGGATAATAAACGATGGAAATGGTTAAACTAGGGTAACGGACGAAACTATGAAGCACACCAGAACGCACAGAGCCACTTGTAATGAAGTAAAGCTCGACAACAGTGTTACCAAGTCTTCATCTAGTCCAAAGAAAACGATGGAGAGCAAAGAGTACAGAATGCACTTCCATACTTTTTGATGTAGCCAATCCAGGCGGCACTAAGAAAGCAATACGCGCGCGCGCAGCGCACTAAATCATCGTTTCAAATTTTAAGAAAAACTATCCATGCGGGAAAATGTTGTGTCAGGACCGTGATTTTTCAACGATTGATATGATAAAATGACAGTTCGAGGAACGATAGAGGTGGGAAAAAATAGTGTTATTTATATGGGGCTAATTCCGGGACCAAATAAGGCAGACAATCTATGCGGGAAAACGACGGTAACGGGAAGGATGCATCGAGGTTCCACTGTATATCCTCAGTTTGTCTTCAAGACATATGGAAACTCAGACTATGTGATATTTGAACTGTAAAAGATTTTGTATATCTGTTTCAGGTGTTTTTTTATTGTAGACACATCAGCGCCCCTATTTGATGTGAACTTACTGCTGTACCAGCAACAGCTGAACAAAGATCTTGTAATGAACATATACAGTGATGGAAAGTGGGGGTCATACAGACATCTTCCTCTGGATAGCTTGGCCACTGTCAGTGTGCCACACGCATGGGTCAATATGACCCCCGGTGATCTTTCCAGCTTCAAGTGGTTGGAGGGAAATCTGGATCCTGACAGGTTTGTGTCAGTGTTTTGTGTCAAATACTGGACGCTCAGTCGCACATTTGTCATACTGGTGAATGTTGCAAATTTAATTAAATTTTTTGATGTCAAACTTAAATTGCTTTACTATTAAGCTGCAGCTTATATTTATATCACTGTGTTTACAAAAACTGACCTCTCCTGGGCCGGCTGAATTCATTTCACATCTCAAATCATATTTCTCTAAGATCGATTTTAATAAATAGGGCATTTATTTTGAACATGGTCATCTTGACTTTTCTCAAACACAGCTGAGTAGGAAAGTTTCTTCCTTTACACCTTGTGATGCAAAGCAATCCAGCTTCTGAAATTGAGTATTCAGGTCTTCTGGAGTGTGATACGGTGTCACTGGATGAGTGATTCCCGACATTTTGAAGGAACGCAGGGAACCACTCACCCAACAACACAGTGTCATAGCTCAACAAACCAGAATCCTCCATCCTCTGCATTTCTGGGCATTGTACAATTTCGTTTGACACATTCATTTTCAGGTGCGTACATGCCAAGCATCTGGACAGAAGTGTGATTTAGACAAATATATTAACATAAGCCATTTCTGACTGTTTGTTGTGAAGGATGGATCATAGTTGTAATATCTTTAATATGTCACTTGAGCTGCGGTGATTAAGACTCGGCCTTTTGCCTGAAGATGGAAAAGGAACTGGTTACTGAAACGCCATGCCTGTATTATAAAAGCTGGGCTGTTGCCTATGTCAAACTAACAAACAAAGCATGTTTTTGTCTGGAAAAACACATGCTGTTCTCAGATTATGTCAAGCCTCTACACATGTTTTGATTGCTGCGAGCTTTCTTGAAGCAGGATAGTATGGTCGATACAAGGGCCAGGCTATGTGATTTGTGACCAAGGAATTGTCATGCAGTGGCAAGAGGTAATTTTCTTCTCCAGAGCATCCAGATGGGCTCTGGGGCCCACCCAGCCTCTTATTCACAGGGTACTGAGGCCTCTTTCACTGGTGGTGAAGTTACCAGGGCATGAAGCTGACCGCTAACCTCCATCTAGTGCTGAGAATAAGAATGGGTGGAGCTGTAACTTCCAGTCCCCATGTTTCTTGCTCCTGAGCACAGGGACAACTTTACCTTCTATTTTTACTAATCTTACACACCTTTCAGAAGTTTTTATGGCAACTGAAGGATATCTTTTGGAGAAACAGCAAAATATTTTAATGACTGAGCTAACAAGTTGTGAGCTGTGTTTGTACCATTGAACTGGTGTTGTTAGCTGCGACTGTGTTACAGTATGCAGTTTCTTTCTGGCTCTATCACAAACTGGTGTTGTTAGCTGTGACTGTGTTACAGTATGCAGTTTCTTTCTGGCTCTATCACAAACTGGTGTTTTTAGCTGCGACTGTGTTACAGTATGCAGTTTCTTTCTGGCTCTATCACAAACTGGTGTTGTTAGCTGCGACTGTGTTACAGTATGCAGTTTCTTTCTGGCTCTATCACAAACTGGTGTTGTTAGCTGCGACTGTGTTACAGTGTGCAGTTTCTTTCTGGCTCTATCACAAACTGGTGTTGTTAGCTGTGACTGTGTTACAGTATGCAGTTTCTTTCTGGCTCTATCACAAACTGGTGTTGTTAGCTGCGACTGTGTTACAGTGTGCAGTTTCTTTCTGGCTCTATCACAAACTGGTGTTGTTAGCTGTGACTGTGTTACAGTATGCAGTTTCTTTCTGGCTCTATCACAAACTGGTGTTGTTAGCTGTGACTGTGTTACAGTATGCAGTTTCTTTCTGGCTCTATCACAAACTGGTGTTTTTAGCTGCGACTGTGTTACAGTATGCAGTTTCTTTCTGGCTCTATCACAAACTGGTGTTGTTAGCTGTGACTGTGTTACAGTATGCAGATTCTTTCTGGCTCTATCACAAACTGGTGTTGTTAGCTGTGACTGTGCTACAGTATGCAGTTTCTTGCTGGCTGTGTCACAGATCTGAAAATTATGGTATGAAGGGCTTGAAAAGTTATGCTGAATTGTACTTGATAAATTCATGTTTCATTCACCACCACAGGAACCTTAAAGTTACCAAGTTTGTAACAGTATATATGAATGCGATCCTTCTGTTGTCAAGTTGTATGACAGTGATTTTTTAGCATTTAAAATTGTAAGGATGTTTAACCTTTTGGTGCTGGAATTAAATGCCTGACATGATCTACAGCAGAGTGGAATTTAAATGGGGGCTGCATAAGAGCACGTATAATTGGCTGTTCAAAATGTTTGACGTTTGGTGTTTCGAAAGATTTTGTGTAACTGTAGTTATAAAAATTAATTGATAAATATACATATATGTGTGACAGTTTCTGTTTTACAGTGTATGATCATGAATAAGCTAAAATATAAATTAGAGCATAAAAGGGAGTCACTTTGCATTTAAGCAAAAAATAAAGTTATTCTTATAATTACTGTCCAGATGTCTATAAAAAAAACTTGTTTGTTTCTGTATGATTATTTAAACAACTTTTATTTTCATTATACTGGCACATTGTAGTTGACATGAGAGCAAATTTTGGAAAGCTATGAACATCAATTTAAATATGAACAACAAAACCTGTTCATATAAATAAGTGACTATTGTTCATTTCTGCTATTAATTTCAATGTGCCCCCTGGTCAGTAGGTCTCTGTATCTTCAAGCCCTGGTATAAGTGATTAATTACGTGTCAGACATCAAGCAGAATTGTGTTATATTTCAGAGTTATAACAAAGGCAAATGAAGAACTGGTACACATTTATTACTCTGCACTCAATTTCCGAAATGTGATGACAGCAACAGGGAAGCTCACATTACAGGTGTTTGACAGTGATCGGCTGAACCAGGTTAGAACAAAGACATTTTTCTACTCACTGTCATTAGGAAACAGTATGTATGAGCAGTATTGGTCTTTTCCTGCTCTGCCTCTAATCCTTGAACTTCTTATTCTGCTTGTATAAACAGGTCAAAACTAATTAAATTAACTGTGGTTCTGTACGCTTTGGAGATGCCTCTTTCAGATGTCGGCTGGGTTATCGGCCATCCTAACTGAGGTTTATCATGGTGTTTCTCAGTCCCTCCAAGAAACTTCTTGTACATTACCTCAATTAGGCCATGAGTGGTTCCTTAACTATTATCGGTCCAATGTTGAGTTAAATTCGATATCAGCTTTCCACTGTACCAGGTCCACTTTCGAGCTCAAATGGACAAGATATTGTACAGGTTTTATGTTGGTTTTCCCTGCACCGCTGTTGACTAGTGGCTGTTTTTGAACTGTGAAGATTAGAGATTTTCTGGAAAGTTAATTTGGGCCACGATGTTGGAATTCACAAGAACAGTTTGGACTGCAAAACATTAAGAATCTTCCTGTACTCAATGCTGTTTATTAGAAGCCACTGACAGCATTGTAAAACAAAGCAAAAGAAAGGCTATGGAGCAGATGTTTTCTTACGAGGGCAGTTAGTATTTAGGTAGCTTATGTTATGGAAATAAAGGTTCGTTGCTGTAAAATATTGGAGATTCTTAAAGTTGTGACGGTGAAGATAAGTTGTCTTCTGGCGTGTGACGTAATGTAGTATGATTCACATTTGCCGGTCTTCTAAGCATGAATGGAGGCAGCAACTTCCTCTGAAGTGTAGGTACCTATCTGTCAAACTACATAGCGTCATATCTCAGAACACAGTGATCTTCATCATTCATTAACCTCATTCTCGGGAGCCTCATATTGAACTTATCCTGAAGCCAGATGAAGTGAATTTAAAGAATAAAGATCAAAAACTGAGTAATACTGGATCTCGGAACTTACTAGTCTCATGTGCGAAGTTCAGTGTAAAGTTAAGAACCATACGATATATTCGCTCTTCTGAGGTGTTACACAATGTTGGTTACCAACGTTTAGGAGCAACTTATTGGTGTCATGTTCAAGGGTTAAGCAGTCCAAGAAGAGTGAGGGTCTCATTTGTACCATGGCGGAAGCCTGAAATCGTGCATAAGAACCGTGTGTTTCTTCTGTGTAGTAGGGCAGCCTCTTAAAATATGCAGTTGCTTACAGAGCAGAGATGCTGCTTTGCCAAATTGTGTGTAGATTAATTCAAACAGTGTTTTGAGTTTTGTGACAATTGTGACAGACAATAACAGTATTCAAAACTGCTTGTTATAGTAGCAAATTAGTAATAATGCACGCATTATTCTACAAGAAATTTCCTGCATTTTATGGAGCCTGAAGTTTCGTGACTGTTTACAAGAGCCTGCCGCTTTGTCCCTACCCTTAGCCAGATTAATCCAGTCCACACCCTCCCATCCTGTTTCTTTAAGATCCAGTATAATATTCTTCTCGCATCCACACCTGTTTCTTCCAAATGGTGTCTTTCCTTCAGGTTTCTGCCCCCCTCCCCAAAAACCGTGTATTATTAACTTGAGTATGAATTTAATTGGCCAACAGTTTTTAAGAACCTAATGATGAGCCAATTACACAAGAAATTCCATGCCATATATGGACTTAAGTTTCATTACTTTGTTCGGAAGAGCACACATTAGTTCCTCTGCTGAGCAAAATGATGCTAGTTCACACCCTCAGGCATGTGTCTTGAAGAGTCATTTTAATATTATCCTTCAATGTATGCCTAAGTTTTTGTAGTGGTCATGTGGACTTTTAGAGTATGTGTTATGATATGGCAAAACTGTGAAGGCACTTTGTGTTTTATACTGTGCACAGAGGATTGTGTGTATATAGAGATGGTAGATCTGTGCAGACACATTATGCTTCATACTGTACACATAAGACTGTAACGTGTACATTTACATTGCTGGGGTAACAGTGTTACAGTTATGGCATCAGATCGGCAGCTAAAGTGCACACAAATTGATTTGTGTTGTAACAGGACAATGTTCGTGGGCTGGAGTTCTCTGGGCGTGACCGGAAGGGCCGTCGTGTCATGGGAATGACATCTCATGGAGCCCTAGCTTCTGTGTTAGTGACAGACGGAAGCATGCTGTGGGATGTGCCTGATCACTGGACGCTAGAAGATGCAGCAACAGTTCCTGTAGTGTATGGAACTGTGAGTTGAAAGTGAAATTTTGAATTCTCACAACTGTGACTTTGGGGAGCTGACTATCTTAATATTATTCATTTCTCGTACATTTTCTTTTCTATGTTTATTGTCTGACGAAATTCACAAAATTAATAGTGAATAAAAGTGTACATTCGTCGGACAATAAACATAGCTGTATATCTTCTACCTTGGAGATGGAAGCAGTATGAGTTTCCAAAATGTTTGTATGTCTGTACTGATCTACACAACACATCCTGAAAGAAAGCAATCTTCAAGTAATATAAAGACACTTCCAGCCCAGTTGACATGTTGTTTATGATTATTGTTTTATGTTGCATAACATTTTGAGAGTTAGAACACCTCAGCCATTATAGTGACTAGGCTCTCGGCTTGGCGACTAAAGAATTGGGGTTCCATTCCAACCACAGGTAAGAGATTTTATTCATGGACTGGTCCTTGAAAGTGACAGAGACATGATCCTTCTTAATGTTCAGAACCACTTGCCAATGACACATGTTGAATCCCAGAAGACTTGATGAATCTTCAAAAGAAGTTCTCGTTACCACAACAACCATATTGCCTCTGGTGCCCACCCAGCCTCCTAACCAGTGGGCACCAGAGGCTGTTCCACTTGGATTAAAGTGGCTTGTTTGTGAAACCAGCCACACACCTCCATCTGTTGCTAAGCTTAAAATTGCATGGATCCTTATCTCCACTGTGTCATGCATCTTCATGTGTGATGCGTAATTCATTACAGAGAAAACTTGACTTTCTTTTCCCTAAGGAACATTTTTACAAAAAGCATAAACAGAGTAGCAATACGTATCTGTTTCCCCGCATTTATGGGATATCCATCAACTACAAATTTTCCAAAAGTAATGTTTCCTGGTCATGATTCAAGCCCTTGATAGTGATTTCTGAACATCCAGTGGGACACAACTCCAAGAGCGGAATGGTGGTTTTATTGTCAGCTGCTTTAATAATAATAATAATAATAATAATTAATGTGTTAGCATGACATCAACGAACTACACAAAACAGCCATTTTGGGCACTGCACACATACTTTGGAAAGAAGTACAAAACATTGAACATGGGAAATAACATTACATGTGCCATAAATTTTAGCTACAGAATAGCTGCAACACTGTATACTCTAGAAACATGGTTTGTTTCTGGTATACAATTGTAAATACCCTGCATAAAAGTGATGATAAAGGATGATGATGATGATGATCATCATAATCATCATCATGTGTCGCAGAGAATGGATTCTCTAAGGCTTTCGCTGACAGGTCCAGACTGTTGACTGGATCACCTGGGGGAAGGCTGGATAACTTTTAGTACAAATTTGACCTGACTTAGTGGGGATCCAAAGCACCAATGGATTGCTGTACTTCTAAATAAAATTCCTACAGTCTTAATATAAATGAAGTATAGCAATGTGTACTTACTACTTCGTTTTGTTGTGGACAGGCTTACTATGCACTGGTGATGATTGGACACATGAAGAAGGGTGAGTCAGTGCTGATCCATTCTGGCAGTGGCGGTGTTGGTCAGGCAGCTATCAACGTTTGTCTGCATGCAGGATGTACAGTGTACACCACTGTTGGTACTCAGGAGAAACGGGACTTCATCAAAAAGCAGTTTCCACAGGTACTTGAATGGTCTGTGAAGAAATTATAAATTTAGGGAATACCTGCCACCATTTGTCTAAGAATCTTTTGTGTTCCCATTTGCTGTCTATCAATACAAATATTAAACTGTAAAGAACTGTGATTTTGCATATTGTTTTGTATGGGTTTGAAACTTGGTGTGTCACACTGAGGGAAAAAGATTAACTGATGGTGTTTGAAAATAGAGTGCTGAGGAAGGTATTTGGGCCTAAGAGGGTGGAAGAAACTGGAGACTGGAGGAAACTGCATAATGAGGAGCTTCGTGATTTGTACTCTTCACAAGTATTATTTGGATGAGATGGACAGGGATTGTAGTTCTTGTTAGTTTAACTCAAATTAAAGATCTCTTTCCTACAAAATTACATGTTTCCTATTCAGTTGGCCCACACACTTGCATTAAATTCTTTACACAATTTTCTCCTTAATTAAATAATTGTGTTTCTTTATACTTCAACTTAAATTCATCAGTTACATGTTGCCAAAATTTCCTTCCTAGTTCCCTCTCTCAATTTAGGGGCATATAGGGATTTTAAAACTTAATACATAGCTCTTTGTTCTTTGCCAACCTTACCTTGTGTAAAAAGTAATCCGTACTTCTTTAAATTCACGAACACCAGTAGCTCGTTCGTAATCCTGTACATTGGTTTGGTATTTATTATTCGTGCACCTGGCGTCCTACTCAACGCTGTATATCACTTTAACACAGTTCTGCACTGCTCGTCACTTTATGTAACGAATTTCTGTGGTCAAATTTAATTATTCACCACCAATATATGACCATAACCTAACCACTCTTACACAAGATAAGTGTTGCAAAATCACTGCCTTCATAATTTCATTATATAATTTCTAACAATTTAAAATCACACCATCGCCGAACTGTGTTACTTCATTCCAAAGTGCCGAAAGATCCTCAGGCATAGTTGTCACCTGTATTTATTAACTCAAATACCACACCCTGTTTCATCATCAACATGGCTGCTGTCAACTCATCTATAACTCTCTTGACCAATTATACCTTGCCATTTAATTTCTGACCATATATGGACTACCAATCAAAACTCCTGATTTAGTTCTCCTAGGCTCCTAAGCTATTTGCTGAGGTTGCAGATCCCATAGCCTTCAGCATGCAAGTGTGTGTGGTCTTGCTAATCTAAACAAAACTTAAAACCGTAGCTAGCTAAATGGAAATTTCCATCACTGGTACCTCTTACAAGCTCTCTCACTAATTCTATGCAAAAATCATATAAGCTATCCATAAATGAATTCAAAAATTTTACCATTCTATCAAAATTCATTACAGTAGTGTTGAATTATGGGATATTTAGTGAATAACGAATTCTGAAGGATGTGGGAAGAAGCTAAAAATTCTGTTGTGTCTGTTGAACTTGATAAAATGACAAAGGATTTTGGTCTGCTGGTGAATGTCTTTGGTGGTGGGGAGTGTTTGAAACATCTGGTGGGTGGCCCACAGCTGCACACTGATTACAAGCCTGAAACTCTGTCAGTACAGAGGTCAGAGGTTGCGGGATCAGGTTACAGCATAGGAGCTATGATAATGAAATAGCAGACTTTGGTAGGGGTGTCCAAAGTATGGCTGGACAGTTGGGTCCATAAGGTAATACATATCGTACAGTTATGTATGATAGTATTGTGTGGGCACACAAATGAAGATGAAAACACACTCAGAACAATTTTTTGTTCTTTGCTTCTAAGTACGTGTCCACTTCATGCATTTCAGTACCAGCATTAGTCATTTGTAATAACATGACCTTCACATCACAACACTCAAACAGAAAAATTAAATCAAGGTAATTATACGTTCCAAACAACACAACTTCAAGAATAGCTTTTATTGTAATTTATACACGATGCCATGTTTCGGCCTCTCTTGTGGCCATCATCAGGTAGTTGACTTACAGTTGCATAAAAGGAAGTGTTAGGTAGAGGCCTCTCCTTTACATCTATTGGATATTGTATACACATTAGATGTGAAGGAGAGGCCTCTACCAAACAGCTCCTTCATGCAATTTTATGTCAACTACCTGATCATCATCATCATCATTCTCTAAAGGCTAAGCCTTGTCGCTGCAACCATAGATGTGTGTCTTGTGCCAGTCTCTTCATTTCGGCATAGGAGTTGCAAAAGAGTTCCTTCATCAGATTCTTGATGTAAGAGAGCCTTGGTCGTCCTCTACTGTCCTTCCCCAACACTCTACCTTCCATGATGTTGGTAACAAAACCATTATGTCTCAACAAATGTCCAATAAGTTTGACTTTCCTCATTCCTACCACTCTTAATATTGTTCTCTTTTCATTGATTTCCTTCAGCACTTCTTCGTTGCTTTTTCTATCCATCCAACTAGTTCTATTAACTCTTCTCCACAACCACATTTCAGCTGCTTCCAGCCTCTTTTTCTCTTGCCTTCCCAATGTCCATGTTTCACTTCCATATGTCATGACACTCCACACATATGCTTTTATAAACTTCTTCCTTGTTTCAAGGCTTAGATTCTTTTTCATGATGAAACTTTTCTTATTTTGGAATGCCAACTTTGCAATGGCTATCCTTTTCTTTACCTCGTTTATACATCTATTTCCATTGCTAACTATACTTCCAAGGTAGCAAAATTCTTGTACTTCTTTTACTCTGTCATTCCCTGTTCTTACTTGCGCAGTTCTTCCCTGACTCTTTTTACATATTTTCATAACCTTAGTCTTTGCTTTGTTTATCCTAAGTTTGTATTTGCTTAAAACTTTTTCTAGTATCTGTAACATATTATTCATATCCTTCTCTCAATCCGCAAGGATCGCAATGTCATCTGCAAATCGTATACTATGTATCTGCTTCCCATTTATGTGGATACCTTTTGTCTTCTGTTTCATCATAGTAATTGCTTCTTCTATAAACATGTTGAATAAATAAGGTGAGAGAGGGCATCCTTGTCTTACACCTCTCTTGACTGCTGCTACTTCCTTATTTCCAGTTATCTCAATTATCGTGTTTTGGGACCTATATAGGGCCAAAATCAGTCGTCTATCCTTCCAGTCTAAACCCACTTCCTTCATTGTTTTAAAGAGGAGCTTCCAGTTTACCTTGTCAAACGCTTTCTCTAAATCTATAAAGGTGACATGTGTTGTTCTATTTACTTCCAGTCGCCTTTCCAGGATTAGACGTAGAGCTAAAATTGCTTCCCTGGTTCCTTTTCCTTCTCTAAAACCAAATTGATCATCTTCCAGATTTTCTTCAATCTTCTTTTTAATTCTCTTCTTTATAATATTAAGCAGAACGTTTGAAGCATGAGACAGGAGTGATATCGTTCGATAATTTGAACACTCCGTAGCATTACCTTTCTTGGGTAATGTGATCGTTTTACTCTGTACAAATTCTTGAGGAATTCTTCCTTTTTCATAACAATCTCAGTTAACAGTAAATAATGTCTTTTTCATGCCCTCCCCCATGTCCTTTAGTAGTTCTGCAGGAATATTATCTGGTCCTGTAGCCTTATTGTCTTGTAGGCATCGTATTGAAGTTTCAAATTCCCTCCAAGAAATGGGTGGGCCTTTCTTGTCTTTGTCCACCATATTTTCCTTTTCAATATATTCTTCCTCATCCTCAACCTCATCCCCTTCATACAACTCTTCTATATATTCCTTCCAACGTTTACTGACCGATCTTTCATCGAAGAGAATTTTACCTTCCTTGTCTTTCACTATATTACTTTTGGTTCTCAGTTTGTATTGCAATGCTCTTATCTTAGCATATGCCTTGTCTGTTTTTCCACTATCTATGTCTTGTTCAATACCTTCACTCATTTCTTTCATTCATTTGTCCTTTTCTTGTCGACATTTAAGTGTAATTAAATTCTTAATCTCTTTATACTTTCCAAAATTTTCTTTCTTCTTCACTTTATTTCTTTCTTTTATAAGTTCAAGGATTTCTAGTGTCATCCACGGTTTCCTTGGCTCTAATTTTCCTTTACCCAATACTTCGTTTGCCACATTTCTTATACCAATCTTCATTTCTTCCCACTCTGTTTTATCCGTATTAAGTTTGTCTGTTTTTTTTTTAAATTCATCTAAAATGATTTCGTCCTTTAGTTTTTCTAAAACCATTTAGGCTGAAATATCTTCCTTAATTTCCTAAAATTAATATTGCATTAACTACCTGATGATGGTCAGAAAATAGGCCGAAACATGTCGTAGTGTAAAATTAGAATAAAAAGCTGCTCTTGAAGTTGTGTTGTTCGGAACATATAGGTAACTTGATTTAATAACAATGCATTGGGATGATGACACCTAAGATAAATAAACATTTTACAATATCTGGAGCACAATCAGACTGATTGTAGTCATGTAAGAAGGCACTGGAACAAAGGAACACTGTTCCCACCGCACAACTTTGCGCAGTAACAACTCTTGAGACATTGTACCAAAGTGGGGATGATGACAGGATCAGATGAACTGCTAATATGGCAGTTTGCTCTCGTCTGTTTCAGTTGACTGACCGCAACATCGGAAACTCTCGAGACACCTCTTTCGAGCAACTCATTATGTCAGAGACAAATGGCAGAGGGGTGGATCTTGTTCTGAACTCCCTTGCGGAGGATAAGCTCCAGGCCTCAGTACGCTGCCTTGCTCAGGGAGGACGATTCCTGGAGATCGGAAAGTTTGACCTTGACAACAACAGCCCTTTGGTAGGCTGTATTTCATTTAACTTGTGTCATTTTTGCCAGTGTAGTGTAATTTAGTTGTGTTTAGAGTTGCAGCAAGAGCAAATATTATTAGTGCATAGGCTATTTTTAAAGTCAGTATAGTGATTGCACCATGCACTGGATGATCCATGTTTTGTTTCGTGGCAGGGGTAAGAAATTTTTCTGTTCTCTAAAACATCCAGATTGGCTCTGGGACCCACCCAGCCTCCTATTCAGTTGGTACAGGGAGTAGAGTGGCCAGGTCACAAACCTGACTACTGACCTCCACCTAATGACAAAATTACAAATGAGTGGAGTTATATCTCCACTCCACTTATATGCCTTTATGGTGTGCACAGGGACAACTGTGTTTTCAGCATCTTGCTTTGAAGTAATTTTATAGACAACAGATGTATTTAAAGAGATTTGAATTTCTGGCAATATTCTATCATACATTCATAAAAATATATGACCTGATAATTCTTAGTCTGTAAAGTTGCTGGACAACATAAATTTGATTCCCAGCAGGACTTTTGTTTTTTTGACCATGTCCAGACTGGTTGTGAGGTCCACTGAGCTTCACATTCAATTGGCACCAGCTGCTGTTTTGTCAGAAGTAAATTTTCGTGATTTACTGTGGCTCTGTTAGGCTCAGTAATACCGTATATTCTCGAATCTAATCCGCACCTTTTTTACAGTTTTAGAGGGCTAAAAAATCAGGTGCGGATTAGATTCGCGTGCGGATTAGATTCACGGTCTAGAGCTGGATTTTGGAAAAATGATTGAGCTGCTGTACAATATAACAATAACATAATTAACGTAATTAATAAACAACGTAAGAACAATACAATACAATAATCTATTATTTTATTATTTATTATTATAATTTATTATTCATCAGACTCGCCGTCATCACTCATAACTGAATCGTTATCCGTGCTCTCCACCCAGTCACTATCATCTTTATCTTCAACATCGTCCTCCCATACAATGTCATCGCTGCCTTGTGTTTCCGCCATAGTCGAACGTTGCTTTCATCAACTCAAAAAATTGCAGCGGCTTTGCGGTTTCCATTCTCCTCTGCGCACCGAATAACTTCACGTTTGAACTTTGCCGTATATGAGAGTCGTTTAGATTTCAGGCGTCCCTCTTCCATAACTACGGTACACGACAAATTGGAACAAGCACCTCCCACGTTTCAACAACTAAGGCTCAGCTGACGTCAGACGAGATTGCGCACGTCTGTTGAGAAAGGCCCCGCCTCTATCGGTATGACTCATCGGCCACAGGCGTAGCGTCGGATTTTAACGCATTGGTAACATCCAATATTATTCAATCAGTCGCCCCGTGGGCAAGGGGTGGTTGAAGGAAAGGTGCTGATTAGAATCGCGAACTAACTTTTTTTCGTTTAAGAAGTCGCCAAAAACTGGGTGCGGATTAGATTCGGGTGCGGATTAGATTCGAGAATATACGGTATGTTTCATTGTGTTGTAACAGTGATATGCAGTTGCACTGCTTTGATGGGTGTGTGCATTTGTTTACTGTAATGGACAGGTGATCTTCACGTACAGTTTTACACATATTTTGGTTCAGCAGATCTGTTAACAACACACAGTTGTATGCTTTGCATTCTTTTGAGTCTTTTTAACCTGCTTGTGTGGTTTGCGAAAGAAATGGAAACCCAGTAAAGTTTGTTTATCCGGCACTTTGTTTAATGGCAAATTCACTCCATTGGCATATTTTCCCATACAATCCGTTGCAATTTACACCTCTGTGTTCTATATTGCTGAGCTCCCAGAGGAAAAACTTAATGATGTATCACCTCCTAGCATGCCCAGGAGGCGGTAAACACCATGCTGTATGTGTTGTATTGTTTTCAGTGTTTTGTAAATGCTTGGTGACTTTTTATTTTATTGTCTGTCATATACCACATTAAAATTGCGTTGTGTAAGTCACCATTTGGTCTATCAGCAAAATTGGTCTATTGGCACACCCTGTTCCCCAGTCATACCTGATAAGTGAAATTGCACTGTATAGCCAAAATAGTTTGTTGACATTTGTAGTAATTAGAAATTATCTAGTTAATAAAGTCATTATGAAGAATTAAACGATGTGTAAAAGTACAGATAAAGTTAGTCATGTGCTTGATTAAGCATTGTGTCATGAAGGTGTGTGGGGGAGTGGAGGTATAATTAGTAGGCTCTTAACCTTTGCGCTTGGAGGGAATTGTTTTTTTTTCATGCAGCAGGTGTTGTCCTGCTCTCTCAGTGAAAGAGCCCCTGGTACCCATTGCATGAGAAGCTGGGCAGACCCTGTAGCAAATATGGATGCTGTCGAAAGGAGAGAAATCTCTGGAATCCTATTTTCCTGTTTGTCCAAGCTGTAGTCTGGTCACGATACAGATCGTTCCAAGAATGCATTTGGTTGCGTTTATTAGAATTGTTAAGAAAGAGAATGTTTGTTACTGAGAAAGACACCATACTGATATGACAGTCAAGAAAGAGAATTTTTGTAAGTGACAGACACACCATACAGATAAGATGGTAAAAAAATAGTGGCTGGAGTTGAGACTGAGAATTTGTTGAGGGGTCTTGTTGTGATCGTTAACCATAGTCTGTTTCTGTGATGTTAATTGTGTCTGTCTTTGATTCCCAACTCATAGGCATGAAGATGTTCATGAAGGAGACAAGCTTCCATGGAGTATTGCTAGATAAAGTGTTCGGTGTATCCCCCAAGATACAGAAGACTCTGCATGATCTCATGGCAGAAAGTATCTTATCAGGAGTTGTGCGCCCCCTGAACCGAACCGTGTTTCCCAACACGGAGGTGGAGCAGGCTTTCAGGTGTGATTGTCACGACAGAGACTAACTTGTGAAATAGTTTTAGTATGGAAACTTAGTATAACAGGGAGTATTGAGCAGAACTTACAGAGACTGCTGTCCAGTTGCATAGCTGTCTAGTTCTACATATCTGTTAGCGTTATTATTGTTACTGTTATATAGTAACTTTATGAAGAATTTCTTACTTAAATACAGGTTCTGCATAACGTTAAGTTTGTCAGATATACCGTCAAAGTTTCATATTGTCTGCTTGTTTGTAACTGTTGATGTACAAACTGTGGAAGTATGTATTATGTACAGTTAGTTCTCGTTTTGACGCGTTTTCGTTTTGCACAATTATGCTTTAACGCAACTTGAAAATTTACACCACTTTTCGAATTTACGCAATAATTTTCGGTTTAACGTGATTTAGCATAGACGATATGTGGTTGTGTAGATCTTCTGTAGGAGACTAGCAGGAAGTGACGTCATTGTCACGCCATCAGTCACATGTATTGGTCAGCAATCAAACAAAGAGCTAAATAACACGTTGCACGGCCACCATCCTGTTTTGTTACATTGTACAAAAGTATTTCCCAAACAAAAATTGGGGTTTTCCAAGGTCTATTTCCATGCATTACTTCAGGTTCTCAGAGTAATTGTATTAGTTTGACTTCCACCTTATAAGTTTGTGCCGTGCCATGTAATGTTTACTGATTTTGGTAAATTAAGGAGAAGGGCAGTATGGTATCCTCCATTGGCACGATCTTTTTACCAAGTTTTGTAAAAGTCAATTACCTGGTTCAAAAATTAAAATGGCAGTACACACAGACAGCACTGTGATCTCAAAAATTGAAATGGGAGCACACACAGACAGCACTGTGATCTCAAAAATTGAAATGGGAGCACACACAGACAGCACTGTGATCTCAAAAATTGAAATGGGAGCACACACAGACAGCACTGTGATCTCAAAAATTGAAATGGGAGTACACACAGACAGCACTGTGATCTCAAAAATTGAAATGGGAGCACACACAGACAACACTGTGATCTCAAAAATTGAAATGGGAGCACACACAGACAGCACTGTGATCTCAAAAATTGAAATGGGAGTACACACAGACAGCACTGTGATCTCAAAAATTGAAATGGGAGTACACACAGATAGCACTGTGATCTCAAAAATTGAAATGGGAGCACACACAGACAGCACTGTGATCTCAAAAATTGAAATGGGAGTACACACAGACAGCACTGTGATCTCAAAAATTGAAATGGGAGTACACACAGACAGCACTGTGATCTCAAAAATTGAAATGGGAGTACACAACAGACAGCACTGTGATCTCAAAAATTGAAATGGGAGCACACACAGACAACACTGTGATCTCAAAAATTGAAATGGGAGCACACACGGACAGCACTGTGATCTCAAAAATTGAAATGGGAGCACACACAGACAGCACTGTGATCTCAAAAATTGAAATGGCAGTACACACAGACAGCACTGTGATCTCAAAAATTGAAATGGCAGTACACACAGACGACACTGTGATCTCAAAAACCTAAGGAAGGAAGTAGACTAAAAGAAACATCAGTTTTCCCCTCTTTGACAGAGGTGAGGGCACCTCACTCCTAATGTTCCTGTATTTTGACACCATACTATCTGCTGTGCTCAGTTTATGTTGTTTTAATTTGACAACTATTCCACTAATTCTGACATTGGATACAGAACATGATTTTCCAAATACAGGGAGAAAACAGAGGATAATCTTTCAGATACATTTATTTGAAAATGTGGCAGGACATCGAGGTTAATTTTAGTTTGTCATAATTATTTTGGTTATGATCATAATTATAGATGTCAGAGTGAGCACAGGGTCACCTTTGAGAACATTTGATTTGAAAACAAGAAAAGCCACTGGTGCAGATTTGTTATTGTTGTTGCTGCTGTTGTTATTGTGGTAAATGTTGTATTTATAGTTGTTTGATGACTGTGGGTGATATCAGTCTCTCTGACCAATGGCCTGACAGGGCTGTCAGAATGCAATTAGTAGAGAGATGTGTCAGACATCACATTCAAGTCAGAGAATCACATTGACATATGCAGTAACTCTGTGGCAGGTACATGACGGCTGGTAAACATATAGGCAAAGTGCTGGTGCAGATTCGTCCAGAGGAAGACAGCAAAGTGGTTATTCCAGCACCGTGGCTGATGCAGGTCCATCCACGATACTTCTGCAACCCCAGTTACAGTTACATCATTGCAGGTACTGAGTTGTGTGTTTTATTGCCAAGAGTAGAGAAATGGAGACTGTGTTATGTAGTTCTTAATGTCAGAGAAGTGGAGCTGGGATAGTGTAATTGCTATAGCGACTAGGCTGTGGGCTGGACGATCTGGGCTTTGAATCACCTGACAGGAGCAAGAGAGTATTATGTACTCCAAAATATCCAGACAAGTTGTGGGGCTATATATATATGTAGAAACACAACTGCACAGTTTTGTAATGGCCTTTATGTTCATTGTTTAACCAACATGATACACTACACCAAGTAACAAGTACCTAACAGTTCATATTAGATCTTCACTTTGACATGTTTCAGTTCCTGCAGATGCATTAACAAGGAGATAAAAACAATATAGGGAGTGGGATACTTGAACTGCATATACAATTTGTGAAATGAATACTGTGCAACTTGTATAACCAAGTGATGTGAAATGTCAAATTATACACTCAATGCTGGTTCAGTCCAGTATATATGTTGTGTGTGTGTGCCTTTGGTTAAATTATGCTTTGTCCTGTTTACTTAATGTGTTCAAGCATAATTTTTGTGGTATACCAAAGTTATGCACGAATGTATTAAGTAAACAGGGCAAAGCATAATTTAACCAGACACACACATAATTTAAATACCAAACATAACCAACATTGAGTGCATAATTTGACATTTCACATTACTTTCTTATACAAGTTGCAAATTATTGATTTGATTAAACGTATAAATATTTTAAGTACACCGCACCCTATGTATTTTTGTCTCCTGATAACAGATGCATAGGAACCAAAACGTATCAGAGTAAAGATGTAATATGAACTGGTCAGGGGCTTGTTACCTGATATAATGTATTATATTGGTTAAACAATGAATATTGTAACTATGTACATGAAAAATATAACACTAAAATTTTGTTATGGCTGTTTGAAAGAGAAGCATGAAGGTATATTGTTAAAGACAATATTAATTTTTGCAGGTGGCTTGGGAGGTTTTGGTCTGGAGCTTGCTGACTGGCTTGTGTTACGAGGCGCTCGTAAACTGGTGCTGTCATCTCGCACCGGTATAAGTACTGGTTATCAGAGCTTACGCGTGAAAGTGTGGCGCAGCTATGGTGCAACAGTGGTTATCTCTCTGGCTGACATCACCACTGAGAGTGGTGTAAGAGACCTTCTGTCAGACGCGAACAGGCTGGGGCAAGTTGATGCCATCTTCAACCTGGCTGTGGTGAGTGTCATGCTTCTTTGTGTTTGTAAAGTCTGTGACCACTGAAGTATGAAACAGTGACATTATTTATCGAACATTTGAGCAGTATGTGTGTTACTGACATCCACGAGAGGGCCAATGCAAGTGTGGGTCACCATACCGCATTTTTTTGTGATACGTAATACGGACATCCACTAATGACTGTGAGGGAGACAGCTCATGACAGTGTATGTGCATTAATATACAGCACTTTTTAAAGTAATTAGTGCCTGCATAGTGTATGCCTACTTGTGACGCTTACAGCAACACATCTTCTGTCTCGGTGGCAACATTTGAAAACTGTTTGTTTTATTACGAATTTATTTATAAGCATGGCACATGTAAATAAAAAAATTTAAAAAAAAAAGCTGAATTTTTAATAGTTTAGTCTGAAGTCAGGATAGATGAAGGAAAATCTACTGTTCCATTCGGTAATGTGCAGCTTACCACACAGTTGCGTTTAATTGAGTAAGTACTAGGATTGTGCACCTTTCTGGATTATATCTGAATGCTGTTCTTTGCTATGTTAACTTGAACTGTTCATTTTCATGAAACACTGTATTAATGTCAGACTCTTATACACTGCTGCCAAGTTCAGATTTATTAATTTGAATGTGGAGGTAACAAATTAGATATTTATAAACAAATACACATTCAAATGGGTAATAAATGGGCCATGTGTTAAATGAACAGAGCATGGAAATGAACAACAACCTTTCCAATTTGGCTTCATGTGCAGGATGTCGTAACAACATTAGGTGAACTCTTCATTTTAAAATTATAAATCCTTTGTAGTGATGACATATCGGTATATACGTGAGACTTTATATATGGTAATTCTAACTTTTAATGATGATTGAATACCTAATACTATGTAGCGGTACATAAATATATTACCACACTAGCCAAAGCATGTGCAGCATGTACTGTCTGAATATTTGTGGGTGTGTAACCTGACCCTGTAACAGCTATGTTTTCTACATGCTAGGCCGCCCTAATTAAATCCAGGATTGCCATGGCAATAGCAGCATTCAACAAGAACAAGGCTCTTTTCACCAACAAATTGCACTTAAATTTAAGGAAGAAACTATTTGTGTGTATTGTGTGTGTGTGTGTGTGAAGGGCCCGCAGCAGATGCTACAGATGCACCGCAGCCTTGAGGCTTATTGTGCAACCCTGTGATGAAGGTGATTAAGTAATTTTTTTTATTTTTCCTTGTAATGGAGCACCGGTTTAATGACATTGACGGGAAAACCAAAGTACTCGGGGGAAAAACCTGTCCCAATGCCACTTTGTCCACCACAAATCCCACATGGACTGACCCGGGATCGAACCCAGGCCTCTGCGGTGAGAGGCTGGTGACTAACCGCCTGAGCCATGGCACGGCTGTAAGGCAGAAACTAGTAAAGTTCTACATTTGGAGCTTAGCTTTGTATGGTGCTGAAACTTGGACACTTTCGAAAGTAAATCAGATATACCAGGGACGTTTCAAAATGTGGTGCTGGACAAGGATGGAGAAGATCAGTTGGACCGATCGTGTGAGAAATGAAGGAGTATTACACAGAGTGAAGGAGGAGAGGAATATCGTACATACAATAAAAAGAAGGAAGGCTAACTGGATTGGTCACATCTTGCGTAGAAACTGCCTTCTGAAACACGTGATTGAAGGAAAGTTAGAGGGAAGGATAGAAATGATGGGAAGACGAGGAAGAAGGTGTAAGCAGCTACTGGTATGACCTTAAGGAAAATAGAGGATACTGGAAATTGAAAGAGGAAGCACTAGATCGCACCCTGTGGAGAACTCGCTTTAGAAGAGGCTACGGACATGTCGTAAGACAGACTGCAGAATGAATGAATGAATGCATGAATGAGGCAGCCTACGTTGCTGGCCTTTTTCCCCACACTTTTTATGTCTGCTTTTTAGACTGGCTAGCTTAGTACATTAAAATTTGAAAATCGTCTTCAGTTCTTTTGCACGTGGCACTGGATGGTAGTTTATCTGCTAGCATGTGCACCCCGTAAATCTAAAATAAACTGTGCAATATTTGAGGTTCTCACAGCAGATTCAAGTCTTCTGAGATGTGATGTGTCACTGAGTAAGTAGTTCACAAATCGGCCGTGCCATGGCTCAGGCGGTTAGTCGCCGGCCTCTCACCACGGAGGCCCGGGTTCGATCCCAGGTCAAGTCCATGTGAGATTTGTGGTGGACAAAGTGGCACTGGGACAGGGTTTTCTCCGAGTTGTCGGTTTTCCCCTGTCGATTTCATTCCACTGGTGCTCCATTACTTGTAAAACTTGGTAAAAAACTGCTCATCTTCATCTTCATCACAGGGGTTGCACAATAAGCCTTAAGGCTGCGGTGCGTCCGTAGCATCAGCTGCGGGGCCCACTCACCACAAAAAAAAAAAAAAGTAGTTCACAATGTTTGAAAGGATCATAGTGCTTTCTTCTTCAGGGTCAAGCAGACCATGCTTCATGGAGTGCTTGACCCTGAATATGAAAGCACTACAACCCTTTGAAACATTGTGAACTACTTACCCAGTGCTGAAATAAGCTGATAAGGAAGCCCTTCATCAATGCTATTGTAGTATCACTTAGCATTTTGCATACTCTTGGTGTAACATTAATACTGTAATACTTTATAACAGTGACAGTGTTTAGAAAGGTGTGAAATAGTATACAAATATTCACATGCACAGAATATTTGCTGATGTGGTAACATCATCCCTTAAATATTTGCAGGTGTTGCGGGACAGACTCCTGGAGAACCAAACTGAGGAAGACTTTATCACTTCTGCAGGACCTAAATCACTTGCAACACGTCACCTGGATGTGCTGTCTCGCCAGATGTGCCCACACCTGCGCCATTTTGTGGTGTTCTCCAGTGTGTCATGTGGACGTGGGAATATTGGACAAACCAACTATGGGATGAGCAACTCTATCATGGAGCGTATCTGTGAGACCCGTGTCAGAGATGGGTTGACGGGTCTTGCTGTGCAGTGGGGTGCTGTGGGGGATGTTGGGTTGCTGGCAAAGAAGCAGGAGGAACAGCCCGACTACCAGATAGGTCAGTTGTGCAGATTTTCTGTGCTCAGATGAGAGCTTCATCACTGTGAGAACTTAGTCTTAAAATGGCAGTTCATAATTTGTTTAACACAGTCAAACCCATGACTGGAAAGCTATGATGTACCACAGGTTAAAGCATTTATTGTACCTAGTGTCACAACCAATAACTGGCGATCGTAATATTTAAAGAAGCTTGATATAAGTTTTAAAACTTTCGCGGCGACATGATTCAATATAGTCTTCTCGGGCGCACAGCCGCGTCAATTCGTTTGAATACAACGTTTCGGGGACTAGCTCCGGACGGAGCTAGTCCCCGAAACGTTGTATTCAAACGAATTGACGCGGCTGTGCGCCCGAGAAGACTATATTGAATTTAAAGAAGCTCCTTCTTGGGGACAGACAGCTAGACTGCATGGTTCTATGGTGAATTTTCAGCCATATACGAATGTGTTACACTGCATCTTGTCTGTCAGATATCACTTTCAAAAACTTGCTTCTATTTTGTGAAGTACATATTATACAGCACTCCATTCTAGTGTGACTACTCAATTTAAACTAGAGGAACACAAAACAAAAACGTCTTTTCATTCACTTTTTTTTCTTGGAATCAGCTGTAGCCGCTGTGTTTTATAAGCTACATTGTTTCTTCGGGGCACGCGGTGGCGCAGTTGGTTGAGGCACTGCGCTACAAACCGGAACGTCGCGGGTTTGATTCCCGATGGTGTCACTGGAATTTTTCACTGACATAATCGTTTCGGTCGCACTATGGCCCTGGGGTCGACTCAGCCTCTAACAGAAATGAGTACCAGGAATCTTTCCTGGGGGGTAAAGGCGGCCGATGCGTAGGGCTGACAACCTTACCACCTTCATGTACCGATTGTCTAAAAACCTGGGAGCCTCGACCTCCTGGAGCCCTAAGGGCCTGCCAAGGCCTGTAATGGGATTGCTTTATCTTTACCTTTACATTGTTTCTTCACTTCATATGCATCAGGCTAGGGAAGTGGATTGATTTACAGCTCAACATGAGGTCCCAAGATTGTGCTGCAAATGCATTAGCATGTAAGAGAGAAAGGAAGAACATAGTTCTTCATACTGCCAGTTTATGTGACTGCATTTCCACATGACCTGACTTCTACACCATGACACGCAAGTGGCAGCAATCCTACGCAGAAATTGTTTTCTTCATATCGTACGACAGGGTCAGACAGACACATGGAATGTGGATGGACCTTAGTTTGAATGTTCATTACAAACCAACATGACTGAATCTGAGCGCACTCCCCTTTATGAAGAAATTGCCAGTACTTTGTTAAATGTTTTTTCTGTCAGAATGGCTGAAATAATAAAGGAAATATAAAATGTTAATAAAATACTGTTTCAATTTTTGCAGAAATTTTTCTTCAGAACAGTATTTTTACTTTGCTGCTGGCATGAAGGCCTTGTGTTGGGTTTTAATTTTTGTACCATCTGATATTTACAGGAGGCACCCTGCCGCAGAAGGTCAGTTCATGTCTAGAAGTGCTGGATGGCTTCATGAAGCAGCCATACCCCATTGTGGCAAGCATGGTCGTTGCTGAAAAATGTGTGGGAAGTGGTGGATCTGACAATTTAATTGCACGTATCGCCAATATCATGGGTATGTCAAACATAACAAAATTTCCCAAAATATGCCAACAGTTCCTGCCTGATTTTTTTTGTAAACTTATACTGTGGACATAATCCATCATCTAAGGTAGTTATGTTTCCATATTCAGGCAGAAGGCAAGGACCTATCAGATTATGTTATCTCCTTCTGCGTGACGACAGAAACAGGATCAGTTTGTTAAACATTCTGATGTTATTGTGGATAGATAAGGTCCAGGGTAATGTCTGTACCAGTAACTGCTCCTGTGTATGCAGATATGTTTGATGAGTGCGTTCACAAATTGTATTCAGTCCAAGGTTGTGTAAGCACACGCTCTGTGCAGAAATATGCATGTTTTCGTAACGCAGCGTGTTGTTATCACTTATTTTATTTTTCCACCATCGCTGTTAAAGAAATTTTGCGTGACATTGAAGTCATGTGGGATGTGACACTGTCACTAGGTGAGTAGTTCCCAACATCTCAGAGGAACATGGTGCCTTCATCTTCAGGGTAAAGCAGTTCAAGAAGAACGCTGGGAACGTCTGACCCAACAACACCGCATCATGTCCCAGAGAACCTGAATCTTCAGCAGCATCGCTGTGACAACCTCAGATCTCACACTTTTTATGCGTTTTATGGAATTGGAATTTATTATCATGTAACGGCCTGCCATTGTACGTTGCTCTGAGCTATATGAATCCATTTGACACCTTTACAGAATGTTTCATTGGAATTCATGGTGACCCTTTGTGAGTGTATTTTGTTTTTGAAGTTATCTCGTAAGTTCTCATTAAGCTGCCGTCTAATGTACTTAAAAGTTTTAATATTTTCCATATATATATGCATATGCTATATGCCACATTTATATTATCCTTCATTATATCATTTTTTTTTTTTAAGTAAAAATTATGCACCTCCATCCTGCTGTTTTGTCCCCCCTCTTACATCTGCTAACCCCCAGCCCCTAGTACTCTGTTCTTCAAACTTCAACTGCTCTTTTTAATAAAAGATCAGCATGTTAAGCATTTTCTTGGCAGGTATCCGCGATCTAAAGACAGTTAGCCTGAATTCAACGTTGGCAGAACTGGGGATGGACTCCATGACGGCCGTGGAAATTAAGGAGACCCTAGAGAGAGAGTTTGAAGTATATTTGACGCCACAGGAGATCCGCAACCTAACATTTATGAGCATTGATGAACTGTCAGCAGCGAGCTTGCATACTGAGGTCGACAAACAGCAACTGGAAGGTACACACACAATTTTGTTATAAGGTGGAGAATCATTTATACTAGAAGGTAAAGGTATAGATGTTGCTTTACTTCGCATTTCACCACATCATGAAGCTGTACACACTCTTAACCTTGGCACTATATCAAGATGATGGAATGCCTTCATGCTTCACCAACTTTATGCCTGCGAAAAGAGCCAATTGTAGTTTTTGGTTAGGGCATGTAATGGGCCCTTGAACTGCTGACTAAATTTGGTTTGAGTTTTGTATGGTAGAGATAGTGTCCACATCGACTGTTGTCGAGAAAACTTTATTTTGGCCCACATTGGCCCAGTTTGGTATATAATATTAATTAAATTCTACATGATCAGCGAAGTGAAGAGTAACTTGTGGCTGCAGTGTGATGAGCTTTCAGACAGTGACTTCGTGTCTAGAATAAAAGTCTGTCAATGCCAGTTAGGTAAACAAGATCTTAAAGAATTTTTACAAAAAATATGTGTATTCTAAGACGAAGTGTTCGTGCCATTCTGTATTACTTGTATGTCTCCATGTTTTGAATAAGTCATCAAAAAATCCTGATACTGAATTCTGATCTCAGTAATAGAGTTTCTGAAATGTATTATGTTTGTAGATCAGTCTGTTGATAATGAAGTACCTCTTGAGCGAATGGAATTACTGCCTCCGCTGTATGGGGACGAGGCTTCTGTCATGCAGCCTGTTGTGCGTCTGCCATCAGCATCTGGAAGTGGGACAGATGTCGAAGATGATTTGAATGCAGGACCGATTCTATTCATGTTGCCTGGAGTGGAGGGCATGGCGAGTGTCCTGCAGCCTCTCGCCAGAAACCTGAAGTACCAGACAGTATGCGTGCTGCTGGGCTGCAATCACATGGGACAGACGGTTCAGGACATGGCACAGGCTCTGCTGCCGGTACAGATCACACATTAATTAAATAACACCTTCACTGCTTTGATTAATTGTCTCATTTCTATAGGTTGTTGGAGCTGAATAAACATGTGGATGTTACTGTATTTACCCGAATGCAAGATGACTCTAATCCAAGAAGACCCCCCAAATAAAAGACATCTGCCAAGGGAAAGTGTATTTATCCATATCTAAAACGACCCCCACAAATAAAACATCTGCTAAGAAAAAATATTTTACTGTTAATGTCAGGTACTTAATACACAAAGCATGTCAGATACTATCTGCCTTTACCAGTCAGTGTCACTGTCTGCAACTTCACAGTCAGTGCCTTCATCTTCCTCACACTCGCACCTAACATTCCCATCCTCTTCACTGCCATTCCACAACATATCATCGTAAGTCTCATCCACTGCATTGGATATACAGCACTTCTTAAAACCCTTCATAATTACTTCAGGTGCGATGCGCTACCATGCCGTTATGATCCACGTTGACTAAATAATACATTTATATTTCTTGGTTTATAAACTTACCTGAATCAATGAAGATTTACAATTTTCTCCACAGATAGTGTTCATGGTGTTAAGCATTTTAAATACATATATTCTGGATTTTTGTGTTGTGTCTGTGGTCTGATCAGTCTGAGTTCTTGGCTCTTATTTATGGTTTTTAATTTGTGGATTGGTCCAGGTTCTATTTTTGACTCTTGTAGTTAATTTTTAATTTCAAAATGGCCATTTTCCTGTTACTACCCTTGGACTAGATCTGTTCTGAGGTGCATATCTTAACAAGTTTACTGTTTGTGTGGTGTCCAGTGACTGAGAATAGCTCAATCTAAAGGATCCACCAGGTTAGGTGCTTCTTTGTCTGAACATGGAAACAGAGCCACCTTCCAAAATGCTGTGCTTGTTTAAAAAAATTAGATGATGTATGAAGTCCAAAAATAGAAGATTGTGTCAGTTAACTTCAGTGCTGCTGTGTTCTCGCTTTTGTCTACACATGACAGTTTGGTGATGCAGACCTCACATATTTAAGCACCAGATTTAAGGACAAAAACCTAGTCTTGCATTCAAGTAAATATAGTAATATTCATATCCAGTGGTAGAATTACTCATATACGTTCCATCTCAGTGTGTAAGCAAGTGTGAGCTTCACCTTGTTTGTCACTTTATCCTTCTGTCTACATGTAATTAACCTCCTCTAGACTTAGACATGTTGATGAAGTTGGCACATTGTTCTTTCACCCACACCTATCTCTCCCAAGTAACCACTTTCCATATGGTTTTCCTAGCAACATTTTACATTCCTGTCACACTGTGTGTCATCTTTACCTCATCCTTGTTACAATCACTGTAATAATCCAGTCATATGTGTGACATGCAGAAGATATGTAATGTCAGAACAGCAATTCATGCATCAAATTGATCCAGTTTCCCCATCTGTTCTGCAGCACATACACAGCCGGCTAGCACCACGTGCTCCATTTCGTCTGCTGGGATACTCGTTTGGAGGCTTGGTGGCACTAGAACTAGCACTGAAACTTGAGGCAGAGGGGCGGGAGGGGAAGCTGTATCTAGTGGACAGTGCGCCAGACTTCTTGAAGGCAACGCTGACACAAACCGTTGGAGGGGATGATGAGGAGTTTCAGACCAATGTGATATGTGCCATGTTGAACATTGCTACACCACATGAAGCCACACCAGCAGCTGTCAGTAAGGTATACCATGAGAGAAATGTTAAATCTTATGAATACTGGAATGCCCTGAGTTTTGGTGTATGGCGATTCAAATTTGTTGCAATCGCTCACAGCTGGGGCTCTGTCCATTCAAATGCCCAATTGTGCAGCTGGTCATATTATAATTATATTGTATTTAATACACTTGTCGGCTAAAAACTGTATGTGTAAAGCACACTGTTACTCATAAGTATCAATCCATCTACCAATGTCCAAAATTCTGAAACTCGCATGTTTTTATTTACCTTTGTTTATGACACTTATGGGTCGTTATCACTCTGCATTCCAGTTCCTAAAAATATTCATTAGAGAAATCTGCTACTATATTTGAGGTATGCTGTACATAGTATTTGCTACTAACTTTGGGATAGACTGTACATAGTACTTCATTTTATTAACAGAGCACCCTGTTGCTGATTGTTCTGTATTAACTGTGAGTCGGAGGTTGCTATAAAATACCTGTTGTTGAGAACTATGTTTCGTGTCAGAAACTGCATACCATTCCCATGTGGTTAGCTCTTGAATTGCTTGGTGCAGAAAGGAACTAAAATCTAGTTCTCCCTTTCCTTCTGATAAACCACAAAACAGTTCCTTTCCCTGCTTGTCATTTATGTTTGTCTTAAATATTCAGAATTATAAATCAGGAGAAAATGATAGCAGAGAATATTTTCATGTTGTTATTTCATAATTAGCTTGATTTATATTTGAATTTTGTGTTTTATAATCTCATGTTTAGGCCTATCTTCCACCCAGCAAACAAATTTATTTCCTCTCTGAGCAATACATTCCGTGTATGGAGGGCTCAAGAAAACAGAGCTGTTTTTTGAGTGTCTTCAGCTATTTGAGTCCCATTTTTACATTTTACAACACAACAAAGTAGTAATGACTTCTTAGAGAATCTTATGAATATTTCAAGACTTTTACAAAATGTCATGAGGATGAGATCTGCGCTCTTCTGGGATGTTTCGGGACAGTGTTTTGGTCCCATCTTCCAGGGTCAAGAAGTCGAGAACATTGCTGCGGAAGCCTGAAATCACAATCACGAGATGTTAATAAACTAAATTACCTGTCTGAAGTGGCCACTTCCTCAAGAAGTGAAGCTCAGGCATTCTTTTAAACTTGTGTAAGCATTTGTGATAAAAATGATGAACAAGTGTTCTGCTCTTAGAAATAAAACAATTTTAATAACATGGCATGATAGAACAGATAGGTCTCAGTCAGCCATTAAGGGATACATGTCGCAGAGCATGGACATCCTTTTTCCAGCTGATAACTATTAATGGAATACGGTGTTGGTTGGTAAACAGTTACTGATATTTTGAAGGATCTTGCTGCCCCCACCTTCTGCTCTGTCTTGGACTGTATAGACCCTGAACATGGAAGCAGCCAGCTCCTTTGAAACATCAGTACCTATTTAGCAATGGAAATGATGTAATTTCCCAGAAGACTTGAATCGTCACCAACACCTCTGTGAGAACGTCACACCTTGCCCCCTTATCTGACATTTTCTACTTCAGTTACACCTTGCAGTGTTCGACCTTTGCTCTGAACTGACACAACTGACTAGCATAGATTTTATCACTTTCAGTTGCCATTAAATCTTCAAGTCTTACATATGTAGACACATACATCAGCATTTAATGCATATTATGTACAATTCACAGCTGATTCAGGAGCTCATGCCTCTGAAAAGCTGGGACCAGAAACTAGATCACGTTATTAATACATATCGTGTGCTGAGAAAGAATGCAGAGCATTACAAAGCTCTTGGTGTCTCCATGCTGGCTCGTCTCAAAGCCGTCTCAAACTACGAGTGGAACCATAAGAACACTGTCAAGTCACACACAGTTCTTCTGAGGCCTAGTGCAGTAAATCTCAAAGCAGAAGAAGATTATGGACTCTCTAAGGTGGGTGTGTTTTATCAAGAGCAAGGTACACCCCATATTATTGTGAGATATCCACTGTTTAATGGATGTGGCTACTGTGGTAGTTGTACCGCAGTACTTGCACATTACTTTAACAGATGTGGTTACTGTGGTAGTTGTACCGCAGTACTTGCACATTACTTTAACAGATGTGGTTAGTGTGGTAGTTGTACCGCAGTACTTGCTCATTACTTTAACAGATGTGGTTACTGTGGTAGTTGTACCGCAGTACTTGCACATTACTTTAACAGATGTGGTTACTGTGGTAGTTGTACCGCAGTACTTGCACATTACTTTAACAGATGTGGTTACTGTGGTAGTTGTACCGCAGTACTTGCACATTACTTTAACAGATGTGGTTACTGTGGTAGTTGTACCGCAGTACTTGCACATTACTTTAACAGATGTGGTTACTGTGGTAGTTGTACCGCAGTACTTGCACATTACTTTAACAGATGTGGCTACTGTGGTAGTTGTACCACAGTATTTGCACATTACTTTAACAGATGTGGCTACTGTGGTAGTTGTACTGCAGTACTTGCACATTACTTTAACAGATGTGGCTACTGTGGTAGTTGTACCGCAGTACTTGCACATTACTTTAACAGATGTGGTTACTGTGGTAGTTGTACCGCAGTACTTGCACATTACTTTAACAGATGTGGCTACTGTGGTAGTTGTACCGCAGTACTTGCACATTACTTTAACAGATGTGGTTACTGTGGTAGTTGTAACAGCTGTGGGTGCTGTGCGTGGAACAAATGTCATAACATCTTTAGGTGTTTTCTATTAGGTCTGTGATAGGAGAGTGGAAACTGGCAGGAACATTATATCTTATGCATGGGGACATTATTTTATCAGACAGCTTGCATCACTCTTCAATCAGACCGTTTCACAGAGGCATTGCATCATTCACCAGTATTCCAATTTGCCATGAGTTAGGATCCATGTGTATTAGTTCAATCTGTTGTAGTTAATGTTAGGGTTTTACTATATTTAAAGAAGGTGCTGAAAGTGTTTTCCTTCAGCTCACACACGTGCATTGTTTATTGTACTTCAGAATTGTATAAGCTAAGTGAGCTGGTTGGATGTGACTAGCATCAGTTGTCATATAAAATAATGTCCCTAGATGGAACAGGCGGCATAACAGTTAATTGTGAATGTAATTGTTTATGTTCATCCATCTTGACAAAATTTGTATAGGGCACATCACTACAATCTGTTTTTAAACAACTGTTCATATGAATTATCATATTTGTCACTAACGTGTCATGTTATAAGGATTCAACATGTACAAGTACATTTTGCATGATAAAAAATCTTAAGACAGACATTCCCATACAGAGTAGAAAATCTGATGCAATAAAAACAATTTTAGTTTTCTTCTAAAAGTTGTATATTCTTAAAATCTTTAAATGACTTCGGTAAATTATTATATAGTTCTATCTGCATGTTATTTACACTTTGTTTAAAAATTTCAGTTCTACTAAACATAGATTTAAGGTCTGATCTTTGCCTTGTATTATAATCATGCCTGTCTGACTTTTGTTCAAACCTATTCATATTGAATTTTGAGTAATACACAATTTCCATTATATACATATATGGCACTGGGAGTAAATTTAATGTTTTAAACAATTCCCAGCAGGAAGTAACTATCCCTTCATTAGTAATTAATCTCATCAGTTTCTTTTGTAGTTTAAAAATTGTTTTACTTTCCTCATCACCTCCCCAACAAACTATGCCGTACCTCAAACGCAGTGGAAGTTTGCAAAACACGTAGTGTATTTCTCAAGATATTTACACTTGTTATACCTTTAAGGGGTCGACCTCGGTGGACTAGTGGTTAGCGTGCTCGCCACTGGACCCAAGGTTCGCGGGTTCGATCCCGACCGAGGTCGATGGATTTTTAAGGGTGATAAAAATCCGGAGCACCACTTCCTTCGGAGGGAAGTAAAGCCGTCAGTCCCATGTCGTATGTAAAAGAACCTTACGGGCATGAATAAAAATGTTGCGTAAGCTAAATTGCCTCCATTTCTCACCCAAGTCTCCTGACTGCCTGCCAGATGGCTCTTGCAGACACATCAGGATTGATAGAACAGTAGCGCGGCCAGTTGACCAGTCACCAACTGCCACGAATGCGCACGACTTAGTAACCTCGAAAAGAGGAGGCAAGAGGAGGCCCGGACCCATACAGGGCTGTTGAGCCATGGTTATTATTATTATTTTTTATATCTTTAAGGGATTGCATTACATAATAACTTTTACCCAGTTAAGATTCTAAATTTTTTATGTGAACATTCCATTTCATATTTTCCTTCAGATGTAAACACAAAAATTTGGTTTCATATTTGTGCTTAATATCCGTATCATTAAATCTGATTTGAGGTTGTAAGAAAATTTGTTCTGCCAAGTATGAAACAACATTCCTGTAGTTTTCTCTGTATTTATCACTAATCCATTTGCATGAAACCAAATTGGTGACACTTCCATAATTCTGTTTGTTTTTTATGTAGAATATATTCATTTGCAGCCTTTATTAGAATGTTTGTATCATCGGCAAATGGCGCTGTCTCTGCTCCTTGTATATTTACTGGATGATCCTTTATATCTAATAAAAATAAAATTGGGATAAGGACTGAACCCTGAGGTACACCATGTCGAATTTCCTTGAAACCAGAAATAATCTTGGTAATATCTTCTTCATACTAACCTTATAATTTATTTCAACACACTGTTTTCAGTCTGATAGATATGATTTAAACCATAGATTTGCTACCCCTCTGATTCCATAAGCATCTAATTTAGAAAGCAAAATTGAATGGTTTAATGCATCGTATGCTTTTGATAAATCAAAGAAAATTCCAGTCAGGTTTATCTTTTTTTTCTGTTACCTTTTGAATACTTTCAAGGAAATCATGAATGGCTGTTCCAATTGATTTTCCTTCTCTGAAACCATTTTGAGCTTCTGTTAAAATACTATTTTTTGTTATGAAAGCACTTAATCTGGTATTCATTAACTTTTCTAACATTTTTGAAAAAAAAAACTGATAGATGGTTTTGGATACTTTCAGAAACAGAATTCTATTTTTCATGATTAATTTGTGGATAATCAACTTCAACTTATTTAAAAATATGTCACATTCCCCATCATATGAGTGCAGATGAAAGTGGAAGGAGCAGAATAGTCTGTGATTAGAAAGTGGAGTGGCCACGATGTGATCTAAATTTACATCTTTTGTGTTGTGTTGCAGTGCTGTGAGAAGAAGGTCGAGGTGCATTTTACAACTGGGAACCATGTGACAATGTTGGACAGCAAGGACATTGCCATAGTTATCAACAGGGAGGTAACAGATGCTGAGGCTGTTAAGTTCAGGCACAACGGTACTGAAGAATGCCGCTTGTAGCTATGTAGCAAGGGTGCCTGCCTTACCAGATTGCAGATCTGCTTGCAAAGCAGTGCAGTTACGATTATTGTGACTAATCCAAGGAAATCTGTTGAAGTCCATGTGCCATTTTGACCCTCTGTTGCTACTGTCTGTATTGTATTGTATTGTATTGTATTGTATTGTATTTTATTTTATTTCATCCTAGAAATCATTACAGAATGATATTGGACACATCCAGAGAGTAGTTACAGTCAACAGTATAAGAATTATAGTAAAAGCATACAAACATGTACATCTGATATAATTACATACATGTACAGGACCACACAAGACACTGATTAACATAGTACACAGAAGAAAACACTCGCAATTACAATACACAGATACATCTTTAACCCAGTTCCTACAAATTAAGAGTTAACTGTCGTAAATTCTTCCACCGAATAAAAACTCTTTTCAAGTAGGAAATTTCTAAGTATCTTCTTGAATTTTATTATGGACTTAACACTTTTAATTTCGCTAGGTAGTTTGTTATAAACAAGCACACATATAGGTTCTCCATCTTACTATGTAGGACGTCCAGAAAGTAAAGATACAAACGCAATAAAATTTTTTAAAAGTAGTTATTAACAAAATGGAGTGAAAAAACTCTTAACACATACCTTTAGCTATTTTTCAACATAATCACCACCTCTGTCAAGGCATTTATTTAGCCTGGGTACGAGGTTTTGTATTCGAATGTCATAGAACTCAGCCGCCTGTGCACGCAACCACGCAGTGACTTCGTTTTTCACCTCTTCATCTTCGTGAAACTTCTGGCCAGCCATCACCCTCACAGACCAGACCTCGCTCCCAGTGATTTCCATTTGTTTTTGCATTTAAAGAAACATCTGGCCGGCCAGACGTTTTACGAAGATGAAGAGGTGAAAAACGAAGTCACTGCGTGGTTGCGTGCACAGGCGGCGGAGTTCTATGACATCGGAATACAAAAACTTGTACCCAGGCTAAACAAATGCCCTGACAAAGGTGGTGATTATGTTGAAAAATAGCTAAAGGTTTGTGTTAAGAGTTTTTTCACTCCATTTTGTTAATAACTATTTTTAAAATATTTTATTGCGTTTGTATCTTTACTTTCTGGATAACCCTCGTATGTGCTGCGTGGCCCAGGTCCAGGTGGTACAGCATTGAATGTACAGTGTGTATGATAGTACACATTTCACAGTTGTATTAATAAGTTCATTCCATTTGTTTAGATACATTATAAATGGTTATACATTTTGAGTCTGTCAGACTCAAAAGATAGTGAAGTGAGACTTTACATTATCACAGCAGCGAGTATTAAGAGGAACATGGGGTGCCTTGAGGATAGAGGCAGATATTCCTCTGAACCTTTGGTGTGTACCATAATAAATAGCATTGCATTTTACAAGGCAGTAAATGTCATGCAATGTTATGTGCTTGAGAGTTTCTTGTGGTGTAAAGGAGTAACAGAACATTATTATGTTCAGCTCCCTACATTGCATGAAGCAATGAACATGTGAGATATGAAGTTCTCATTACAGTGACCATGAAGAATGCTGTCTTCTGTGTTATGATATTGTGTAGCCTCATAGGAATGTACTGACATTTCGTAGAAACCTGCTGCCCCCATCTTCAGAATACAAGGAGGTGGCACCGTATTTCAAGTAAACTTTCACTGGGCTACACGGCATTGTGTGCCCGAAGACAGCATACTTCGCATACTTCAACAAACAATATAGTCTTCATACTTTACCAACGTAACTAATGTTAGTTTGATACATTAATTAAATTTATCACCTGAAAGGTATGTCATATATTTACTATCTGTTTTGTGGTGCGTTCCATTGATCAGGTCGCCTCTCTAATGTGGCCACTGATACAGGGTGTCTCTTTCATTGTTTCTCTGGTTATGGAATATTTGGCATATAGAGCCAGCATCTGCTAGGACATCCCATGACTGCTGGTGTGTTCAGGTACACCCTGTGTTGAACTGCTTGTAGTGATGCAAGATCAATGTATCAACACAGTGGGGAGTTCGTGCTGAGTGTTACGTATGCGAGATCGTGTCTAGTGGGCAAGGGATATGGATGCATGCACCAGCTGGACAGCTGATTTGAATAAGTTCATTGGGGGCTCTTCTGTAGGAGAATGAATTTGCTCAGGTTGAAAGGTTTTGTAAATGTAAATGCAGTTGGTCAGAAATACATGAAGAGACATAATGGCAATGCACAACACTCTCCAGTCTCAACAAGGACGCACCAAACCTGCGGCTTCTGTAGAACTGTTTTATTCATTTCCCATGTGGCTTCCAGCTGAAAATATTTGAATGCCTGTTTTTTCAGATTAAATTTCTTTAAACATGTAACTAATTACATGGAGCAGAATGGTTATTTGTCTTCCCACTTATGTATATCCCTCTCAACTGTTCTCTTTCCTTCAGGTTTTCCAACAGAAATTTTGTACTAATGTCTGTACATCTTGCATGAATGCTACATTTTCCACCCATCCCATCCTAATATATGTGGCAAGGAGTACAAATTATGAATCTCACTGTTACGCAGTGTGTCCGTCCGTCTTCCTGTCTCTTCCTGCCATGTCTAAGTGTTCTCCTCTCCAGCACACACTTCACCTCGCTAATCTGCAGACACATTTCACAGTTTCCTTGTATTTTCTATGTAAGAGAGTCTATACAAGCTGTAAGACTGTCACAGTGGTGTTGCTGTGGATTCATGTCCTTCAGGATGTGACACTGTTGTTTGGATTTACCATTTGATAAGTACCTACACTGTGGGAAGCATGCAGTGCAAATAATTCCTAAACTAAGATGAGCATTTTATTCAGTTTCATCAGTGTTTCACAATAGCAACATAAACACAATGAGATCACTTTCCTGTGCTTGTATTTATTCTGTTCATGATATGTGGGTCCCTGTCACAACAGCATGATGTGTCCTCAGGTTGCAGATGGAGGAGATGGCCTCCAGATATGGAGGGTAGCTGCAAATGTATTGAATAAGCAGTCATAGATGTCTGACAAAGGGTGGTACTCCAGCTAAGGGTTGGGAGAGGGGCTAACAACTCCTCGCTGTAGAAACATAAGTTTAGAAACAGAACAGACAGCCTCGGACGTCTACAGATTTTTTGGACCTGCATAAGCAATGTAAAATGGACATGAGATTTGGCACATGGAAAGTGAGGAGCCTGTACAGGTCAGGAACACTTAAGACAGTGGCCAGTGAATTAGTGAGGTACAGATCAGATTTACTGGGAGGACAGGAGGTTACATCAGGCAAGGGAGGCACTGAGAAAGTGGAGGATTATATGTACCTTTTTGTATGAAAAGGAAATGAAAATCATCAATTAGGGACAGGATTTCTTGTACATCAGAGAATCATATCAGCAGTTAAGCACGTAGAGTTTGTTAGTGAAAGGATGTCATATATAGTGCTGAGAGGTCACTGGTAGGATATTGTTCTGAATGTGCATGCACCAGCTGAGGATACGAGTGATGACTCAGAGGGCAGTTTCTATGAGGAACTATAACAGGTGATCGATCACCTTCTTAAGTACCATACAAAAATTTAATGCTATACTGGGGAGAGGAAATACAGTAAAACCCCTATTTAATGAATTGCTGGGGGATTAGAATATATTTCACTAAATCGAGGTTTTCATTAAATCGAGGTACATTGTTTATATGGAGCTATTGTCGGGACATGAAAAAAATCATCACTAAATCCGGGATTTCACTAAATGCAGGAACATTAAATTGGGATTTTACTGTATTTCCAAACCAACACTTGAGATTGAGAACTGACATGAAAATATTAGTGCTAATGGTGTCGGAGTAGTGAACTTCGCCACATCAAAAAATCTGGTTGTTAAGAGCATGATATTCCAGGATCAAAACAGTCATAAATACACCTGGGCCTCTCCTGATGGGAAGACGACACACAATGACATTGATCACACATTGAGATAGGAGATGGCATTCAAGTATACTTGATGTACGATATTTCAGAGGAGCTGAATGTGATACCGATCACTATCTGGTGGTTGCAGAAGTTTGGCAGAGACTGTCGGTATGTGAACAATCAGAACAGAAATTTGTTATGGAGAGATTCAATCTGAAGGAGCTAAATGAGGGGAACGTCAGGGAAGAGTATCAGCTTAAAATCACAAAGAGCTCTGCAGTTGTGGAGAACTTACGACGATAGTGGGCACATAAATAAGGCAAGGGAAAATAAAAGATCAAAACCTCAGCTAAAGAGAGTACAGATCAGTATGAACAGAAGCAGTCTAAACTGCAGGGGTTACAGGATCCAAGCCAAATTAATGCAGATAATGTGAACAAAGTAAGATGTGAATTTCAGGGGGGTGAAAAAAAAAAAAAGAGAATATTTGAAAGGTAAAATTAATGAACTTTAAGCAAACAGCAAGAACAAGAATATTCGACACTTGTACAGAGGCTGCAATGAACTTAAGAAGTGTTACCAGCCTAAAAGTACCTTAGTAAAGGATGTGAAATGTGATGTCCTCGCAGATTCCCGCAGAAGTTTGGCTAGGTGAAGGAATTATTTCTCTCAGTTATTGAATGTACATGGGGTTAATGTTAGGCAGGCTGATATACCATCAGCTCAGCCCAGTGCCTCTGAGGTGGAGATTGCTATTGAAACATTGAAAAGCTGTAAATCACCAGGTATTGATCAAATTCCAGCAGAACAGATTCAAACAAAAGGTAGGAAGATGTGTTCAGAGATCCATAAAGTTATTATGTAATTCTGTTTGGCATAAGGAAGACTTGCCTCAACAGTGGAAGGAGTCACTGCACATATTTATAAGAAGGGTGATAAGACAGATTGTAATAAGTGTCCGGACATATCACTGTTATCAAGCACATATAAAATTTTATCCAACATCCTTCTGTCAAGGTTAACTCCATATGCAGACAAAATTATTGGGGGTCATCAGTGTGGATTCTGATATAACAGGTCAACTACTAATCATATTTTCTGCATTAGTCACAGTTGTGGAGCCTATTTATGTGATCCATGATCCGTGCATTAATATCGTATGGAAGAGCAGTAACTTAATTTCTATATAGCATACATCTTGTTGGTAACTAGTCAAGTTAGAACTTGGTACATGGATGTCATGTTTGCTTCCAGTATTTCTACTATGTATTTCTGTAAGTTGGTATAGAAATGAACTCTTCCAATGGTGATAAAATGCACGGTAAATACAATATAAAAAATGTATTTCTGAGTTTGAAATTTGCATTTTGTTCTTACCACAAGAACAGACAGAATGGAAATGAGTCAGGCTGGAAGCAACATATAATAGCATGACAGTGAGAGTAACAGCAATGATAACAATTCAGTCAGCAAATAAACTGAAGGTTTTCACAGTGATAAATTTACATTTCTGATAGCACATACCATAGTGTGTTCTAATATCCCTATGGCTCCGTGCCCCATTGAATATAGAAGCGTGTTACGCACGACAAACCGAACAACAATAACAAGCCTGTGTGGTGTAGCAAGTCATCAAAAACCAAATAAAGAACGTCAAAATTCTTCAGGCACAAAGCTCTGTAGGGACACTGGCATGATACTTGAACTGCCAAAACCAGAATTTTGGAAAAGAGGTCCAAGGTGAAAATTGGATGATATTAAATGGGTGATATCAGACCAAAATTCAGATTCCTCAGAGAGGCAAGGAAATGTGTTATTTGGAGTGGTGAAGTAGCAGAGCGACTCGGGTACATGTGTCGTGGAGCTGCTAGGTGTTTCAGAATATATATGTCAGTCAGATCACTTTATTTGTTTTGATATACAGTCAAACCCCGATGTAGCGCCACCCTCATCTAGTGCCCATGCAGGTCTGTGAAGACAGATTCCATACTGGTGTATTTTGAATTACCGCCACCCTTAATATACCACCATTCATGATATAACGCCACAAAGTGCAGTGAACAAACAGTGATGGAACAAAAGCTATTTTATGAAACTTATGAAACCTACAATGAAACTATTTCAGGGCTGAAATATCTAGCACTGTTGATTAGAGCTGAATGACTACTGACTACTGAGGAAGGGTCTTGTCTTTGTGTTTTGTTGCCTATATGCATGGACACAACAAAGGCTCCCAAAATGTTTGTTAGCTTAGCTGTGTCCATCTGCCTCCACTTGTAACAGTTTGAGAACCACTGATCAGATTTTTGTAAATTTTATATTGTAGAGTTTTACAAAAGTTTGCTGACACTTTCCAGTTTATGTTTTAACCTGGCAACAGGGCTGGTAAAACAACAGGGGTGACCAAGAAGCCACCTAGGTGGAGTGGTTTTAGGGGCGGTACATTTTACAGTTTATGCTTCTCAAATGAAAATTGATTTCTGCTACCCCCTTTGTTAATATAATGACCATTAATTGGCAATCACTCACATGTATTATGCAGCAGTGTGAATAAATGTCACTGAACAATAATGTTCAAGAATTATGGTTTTGATGAAAATATCTGTGCATTTTGTGTTGCTGTGTGCGCACAGTTCGTAAGGTGTCAGAACTGATACAGTGTATGTACAGTTTGTAAACTGCCAGAACATTACAGTGTGTGTGTGTGTGTTTGTACACTCTGTAATGTGCCACAATTGTTAGTGTGCGCGCACAACTTGTGTACTTCCCCAAAACCTTAATCATAATCATCATAACTTGTTTTACTGTTTTTACAATGTAATCAATAAACCGTATTTTTCGGCATATAAGACGCACTTTTTTCACCCAAAATTTGTCTGAAAAATGGAGTGCGTCCTATACGCCGGTGCATCTTATATGCCAAAAAATATGGTATATTTTTAGAAGGAATTCTGCGGTTAGCTTGCATGCTATAAAATCTGCCTCTAGCTCTGAAGATGACGATTTTTGTGGATTTGAGGATGAAGATTAATTTTTTTGCTAATTAGATTATTTGTTATGTACGAATTTCCTGAAAAATCAATGTATTTTTTATTCAATAAATGCATGATAAAATATACTAAAATTATTTTTTTCCAAAAAATCTGCATAAAAAATGGGATGCGTCGTATATGTTGGTGTGTCTTATACACCGAAAAATACAGTAATTGTAAAGGAGTAAAAATTTTAAATATTGACCTGATCTGAAATATAATTTGTTGCAGTTCAGAGACAGATGCCAAAGCGTGCCATTTCTTCAACCGGATAACATCCGGAATGCCAACGGAAGGAGGCCTAACGAACCAGATTATAATGTGGGCACCGTACATGTGCCGGAAATCTTTAACAATATGTTACCTCCCGTTAGTATTAAGTGACACACTCCTTTGTTCTGTTGCTAATGTGCACAGCTGACGACTGTTGTGATGCTCAATTTATTTATCACTTGTACAACATGTTAACTCTTTACACCGCAGTGATAACTGTGTGTACGGCCAGATTTAACATTAGAGACTTGCATGTTGCCCACAAAATGTGTCTGTATGTTCTGCATGATTCTCAGAATAAACTGCAATTATTTCACCAAATGGCACAACAACTTTCTCTTTATAACGCGTGATTGTAGGAAAGTTAGAAGGAAGGATAGAAATGACAGGAAAACAAGGAGAAGACGTAAACAGCTACTGGATGACCTTAAGGAAAAGAGAAGATACTAGAAATTGATTTAGGAAGCACTAGATCGCACCCTGTGGAGAACTCGCTTTGGAAGAGGCTACGGACCTGTCGTAAGACAGACTGCAGAGTGAATGAATGAATGAATGCAGTGCGTTTACTGTACGATAGAGCCTACATACATAAACACATAGACAAATTTTAGCACTCAGAAGCAGAACAACAGTCATGCCATGTGGTAGCTAAACATAACTTGGAATGACACTTGGCATAAGAAAACAGTGGTAGGAATACGTGCAGATATGTACTGGAGGCTTCTGCCAAGTTTAGAAACTTCATGTAACTGTGCTACACTCATAGTTAGGGATAACAGAATTTTATGAAGCTCCTACAGAGGTTGCTGTATTAGCAAAGTGAATCTGAAGTGATACAAGCAATGATGTTAATGTTACAGTCTGTGGGAGAAACAACATGCAGTTTGAACCATGTGTGCTGAGTTAACTTGTGTATAACAAGCAGACAGCTTGATGTGGGATAAGCTACTGTGTTGATTGTCGAGTTACTGTCATTTTGGAGGAACATGGTCTTCTTGGGCTGCTTAAACAACTGAAGATACCGGCAGCTTGGCAGAAAAGAGGTCACGTCTCTGAGGGGGACTGTTACTGCTACATCCATTGAGATAGGGTAAGTTACTGTGTTGAGTGTCTGACAAAATATTGTCAAAGCTGTCAATCCCATTACGAAAGCAGCAGTGTCTTGTAAGTTTTGAAGGATTCAGTGGAGGAATTGAATCAGTAGGAATAATGAAAATATTTCAGAGGTCAGTAATAGACTGTGGTGTATGACACACAAAGTATCTTCGCAACGGAGACTCTGAGGGTTTCGTCAAGGTTACAGAAATCTAACCATATGGTGATAGTACAGCAATTTAAAAGCTTGAATGTGTATGTCATGTTGCAGAAAAGTTTGGGCACTCATCTAAGGACACAAAAGTGAAGAAATTTTATGATATTAAAACTCTGACAGGGCAAGGCCACCTAACAAATGCTGCAGTTGATCTACTGCAAAAGTACTATGGTTTGGCTGTAAGAATGAATTGGGGGAACTTGGAGCACGTGAGGAAAGCTGTGTGGGCCACGTTTTTCCACAAAGCATCAGCAGACAGCAGTTCACATTAATAGCTATGCCCTAAAGGTAACAAATCATGGTGTGGGGTACCAGAGAGCAAAGGCAAGTGGAAAAAAGTTACTACTATAAACACACCCTGTACCAGAAGCATTTGATCCTATATACAAAGATTTGAAGTGATGTTAAAATACATTTGGGATTGTGTGCCTAAAACTGTATTTATGGGAATGCTAATTCTAAAAACTGTTGTCCTGGATGCAGTAACTTGTTTTAATGAAGGTACTGCAGACAGGCGCAAGTGTTAGGTACTTGGCATCATGCCTGGTGAAAATGTGGAAAATGTGTATTGCTGCCATTGACCAACTTTGGGTTATTGCGGCTCAAGAGGCAGTTATACAGACCACTAAGGAAGAAAGGACAAAGAAGAGGAACAGGAGCATCAGAAGAATGAAGGAAGATGGGAACTCCACAGTCAAGATGAATATGGACCCAGAAGCTATTAAGTATTGCACAGGTTAGCAGGCAACATATATTTTGTACTTTAAACTAATTTCTGTAAAACTTGATATTTTCCATTTTTGAATTTCCATAACTCCAAAACTATTTGTGACAGAGTTTAAACTTTGCGGTCTTACTAAATATGTATATATACAGCAGACCGTAATAATGATGTATCATTAAGAGTGAGGAAAATGCGTGGCAACGAATGTACAAAATTGTTCTCTTTTTTCATCACTGATGTTCTGTGAATTGCCAATTTATGAAGTAATGATCTGATTACTGTGGTAATGGTCTGCTTTTTTGGAAATAATGTTCTTCTTATGCTGTCAAAACTTCATCGTTGAGTGGTGACTGGTTCCTGAAATAATTGTACCTAATAACATACATGCATAACATTTTAAATTTTAATGTGTCATCTTCAAAGTAAGCTTAATACAACAATTGTGCAACATAAGTTAACTTTCTCTGTACCCTTAAAATCGCCGTGATTATTGTATCTCAATGTGTCGAAGTTTCATCACACCCACTAGCTTTTCTCAATTTTCTGTGACCATTCATGAGCAGGTCCTTAAATATCCACATGTGACCAACAAAAGAAATGTTACTTTTGGGAACTTTTGAGTACTGAAATATCCCCAAGAGTTCACCTTGAAAATTGCATTACAGGAAGATGGAGCAAACATTCTACACATAGCAAAAAACGTACAAAAATTATGCAGATTGTCACTGTAATTTAATCATTCCTAAACTGTATTAACCAAATGCAGCAAAATACAAAGTAACAACACACAAACTAGCAGCTATGTAAATTTGTTCTGGTGAACAAGTTTTTAATAAAAACTTATTATTTTTTATTGGTATTCTGTTGTTTTTGTATCTCATCGCCACAGTTTTATGAGGGACTGGTGTTCAGTTTCAAACTAGATACTTCATAACCTTTAACACTGTTTTAATTGAGTCCAAAAAGAAAGATAATTTTGTGTTGGGTTGTTTCTCTTATTAGAAATACACTTAATTTCACGTGGTTCAGTGCCTTTCATTATGAAAAGGTCCTGTAACTTTCACTTGCAGTATAAACCGCCACAAAAGAGGTACAGGACATATGTAAATAACACTAGCCAACCTCTTAAGTAATTATGTAATAAAACTTTTTATATGCCAGTCATATCTATGTCATTTCTCAGGAGTAATATGCTATGATTTGCTTGTAGTCGGTACTTGATTAGTTTTTTAGTTTTACAGTGTTTATAGTGTTATACATTAGCTTATTTTAATTGTATCAATTATTATGTATCTGACTTGGAATCAACTGTCTGATTCAACATATTCATTTTATTCTATTTCATTTTATTTTATCTTATTTATCTTGTGTATTATGTACTACTTTTGACATGTTCTATATCCTACCTGTTGCTTTACTGTGGATCCATGGAACGTTAAATAAAATTGAATTGAACTGTATGACATATCCAGTATGTATGTACAGTACATATTACTGACTAATTTATTACATGTTCATCTGCTGTGAATGGGCCCAAAGACTCACCAATGAACCCCATAACCCAACATAAAGCTCTGTAATCAAAACTAGAATCATCTGGACATTGTAGCTGTTCCAGAATTTCCAAGCATTCCACATAAATCAGGGCTACCTATCCACTCTACAGATAACCTTGTTAGGATGTATGTTCACTTTGAAAAAGCCTTGTTTCAGGAATTTTGATGCTACAATTCTGCCGTTGGAGGAGGAGGGGGGGGGGGCATAATATGGAATTTGAACCATAGAAGATTAGTTTAACATCATAAAAGGCAGTAAATTTTCTGTGTTGTTATAAACAGTGTTATCGTGCCTTAGGACTATAAAATCATCATTATCAGCGAGGAATGTAGATGGATGTGCATAACTGTACATAAGTTTACTCCTTATTCTATTGTACTCTTCCTTCCAGTTACTAACGTCACTTTCTCCTGGCTGTGTGGGGCATTTCGAAATGAAAAATACACGGAATGTGGTACGTTCTGGGAACGCAACTACGTTTACATTAGTGCAGAACAACATACAGTGAGTGGGGCTGCTATCTAGAGATCTGCCATGAATGTTTATTCACAAAGGTGGGCAATACAACACCAGCTCAAGCATTACAATTTTATGTTTGCAATTACCGTATATTCTCAAATCTAATCCGCACCCTTTTTACAGTTTTAGAGGGCTAAAAAATCAGATGCGGATTAGATTCGCGGTCGAGAGCTGGATTTTGGAAAAATGATAGAGCTGCTGTACGTGCCGTAAGAACAATACAATACAATAATTTATTATTTTATTATTTATTATTATAATTTATTATTCATCAGACTCGCCGTCATCACTCATAACTGAATCGTTATCCGTGCTCTCCACCCAGTCACTATCATCTTTATCTTCAACATCGTCCTCCCATATAATGTCATCTTCGGATGATAATTGTTGATAATTCAACCACTTTTGTTCAAAATCTTTTGGGAGCTTTTGGCATATCGTCGTCCTACGCCGCAACGCAAGCCCCATTCGGCGCATGAACCTTATGGCCCATCCTTTACTGGCTTTAAAACGACTTCGAGGAATGTTCAAAGATCTGGCCTTCTTTATCGCCTCCTCTCGAAGTAGATCATAACTCATAAACAGTCCAGTCTTGCGTCTCTCTTGAAAAAACGTGAAGACTGCATCATCAATTTCAGGAAATCGTCCTTTCTTGGGTCCAGTGAATTTCCTTCGTGACGCCTCACACCCGCTGATCGCTGCCTTGTTTCCGCCACAGTCGAACGTTGCTTTCATCAACTCCAAAAATTGCAGCGGCTTTGCGGTTTCCATTCTCCTCTGCGCACCGAATAACTGGACGTTTGAATTTTGCCGTATATGAGAGTCGTTTAGATTTCAGGCGTCCCTCTTCCATAACTACGGTACACGACAAATTGGCACAAGCACCTCCCACATTTCAACAACTAAGGCGTGAGCTGGCTTCAGACGAGATTGCACACGTCTGTTGAGAAAGGCCCCGCCTCTATCGGTATGACTCATCGGCCACAGGCGTAGCGTCGGATTTTAACGCATTGGTAACATCCAATATTATTCAATCAGTCGCCCCGTGGGCAAGGGGTGGTTGAAGGAAAGGTGCGGATTAGAACCGCGAACTAACTTTTTTCGTTTAAGAAATCGCCAAAAACTTGAGTGCGGATTAGATTCGGATGCGGATTAGATTTGAGAATATACGGTATATTTCCTCCTAATATCTTTTGTATTTAGACATACCTGATGATGGCCAAAGAGGCCGAAACATGTTGTATAAAATCATACTAAATGGAATACAAGTAGGGCGGGCACCATGGTGTACCATGCACATCGACCATGCTTGATCCTTTGTGCAGCATACTAAATAACAATATACACAAGTGTTGTGATTGATGGTAATTTTATTAATTTTAGTTTGTACATTTCACAATGGTATATTCCAACCAAAGTTCAAAATAGTGATTTGTGTTCAGAGGTCATGATTTTGAGGACATATTCAAAATATGTATATATTCCTCAATATTCTTCGAGTATTGGAGCTTTTACATCTTCTTTGGTACTCTTCCTTCCAGTTAATGGTACTTTCTCCTGGTTGGTTTACAATATGTGCCACTTCTTTGCAAATGAAATCTCTTACAAAGAAATACTTCCATAGTGCTGGATCTTCAGACATGCAGTAAAAATCCCTACAAACCATTGATACTTTTAAGAAATCTGATACGCTCAAATATTTAAGTACTTTGATCTTAACTTCATCTGGAACACCTAGAAGACTGGCATTCAGTATGCCTTCCTTGGTCAAAATTACACTTCTGGCAGGATGTGACACATTGTTCTTAAATTTCAGGGACAGATCTTTCAAATTGCTGAACTTTGCAGGAATGCAACTGGATGTTGGATTGACAACATATTTTGAGGGCTGGATCCCCAATGTATATCTGTTCCTTTCTTGGGCCAAGTTTGATACAATTAAATTAATTATAAGAACATCATCTAGTGGTATTAAAAGCAGTCTGCAGGGATACTGAGTGAACCTTCCAAGTACAAAAGATATTTCATAACTGTTTTTATGAATCTTTTTCCAGTTGGCTGGCATACTGCTGAAGAGATTCAGTTTATGAATACTGAATCCATGATCATAGCTGCAGAGTGAAGTTCCCTCTACATTTACTGGTGAATATCCAGTTTCTATCATTAATACATACAGCAAAACAGCAACCAAATCATTTTCATTTGTAGATGAACTACTTTCCTCTGACCCTTCCAGATATTTCACAAGGGTTTCAAGGTTGTGTGGAATTCTCTTTTCAGAACTCTCTTCAACAGCTGTCAGGTTCATTACTGAAAAGCAAACATTTCGTACTTGAAGTTCAATATTCAAAGTAGGGCACAACAGACTTCCTTATCTAACTTATACTGTATCACTAAAACATTTTTGTGCATGTTAGCCATCAAAATAAAATATATACTTTTACATAATGGACTGTCATGTTACACCAGTATCCTATTGGACAGTGAGTATTTAGGTATATTCAGTTTTCACAACATTCTTTGGCATTATACAGGCAGGTTTTTGTTAAGCGATTAGAGGTGATGGTTGGTATTCAACTCTGAACCTTTTAATGCTAGGGAAGTATGCTAATTACCCATACCATTGGGGTAGCCCAAAAACTGTTACTACATTCCTTCTATTGAACACACAATACTCAGACCAACAAAATACACTCTTATTATGTCAGATATTATATATTACAATATCTGCAGACTAATCCAACACGTTTTGATCCCTCCTGGGATCATCATGAGGGATTCGTGTAAGGATATGATTTACACAAACTGGACAAACAATATATGTACATGTTAAAAATATATAAAATGTATACTTTTATACCTTTTTAACATGGACATAAATTGTTAGTTCTGTTTGTGTAATTCATACTCTTACACAAATCCCTGAAGAGGAATCAAAATATTTTGGATGTCTGCAGATACTATAATACATAATATCTTAAATAATAAGACTGCATTTTGTTGGTTTCAGTATTGTGTGTTCGATTAGTGACAATGCACGGTACGAACAATATATATTTAAAAATTCCTTCTATTGGTCATGCTGTTCTTTCATATTTCATGTTTCATAGACATGCAGCTATATGGAACTCACATCTGCCCTTCGTTGGCTAATCACTTATCTGATAAATTCCAGTTTTAAGTTTCCTAACGATTTGGTATTACTCATTTCACAGAACAGCTGAATCAGCCCCCCAGGTCTATACATGGTTCAATGTTGTTAAGTTAACTAGGACAGCATGTAACTGCATAACTAAAATAAGTAGCGCGAAAATAACGGTCATTATTGCTGCGCTTGTCCCGTACTCTCTTGGTAAAAATAAAACTTCGTCATCGCGTTTAGGTTATGTCTGGTCACCCTTTCGGTTTAGGTTAGCGTTACACAACAGTACTCATGGTACTCTGTCGCACTCGTCCCTAGTATTTAAACTATTCGAGGTCAATGACCGTAGGACAGAATCAAATCACCTCCCGAAACTGCGCTTCCAAAATGTGCGAGATAGATATTCTGTAGCCTATTATAACACAGGTATAATGAATCAACCACTGTCACACCTTCAGAGACTTAGAAGTTAGGTACGTAATACAGTTGCAGCGTATTTTCTCCTCGCATAATCTATTCTGCTGCAGAATCTCAATTCACCACTTTTCAAACGGTACAGATATTACAGGTTTAAGTTCGCAATGGTACTACATTGAGCACAATAAAGCGAATCGAAATTGCACGGCGTGCAACTTCAAAATTACGACGACAACTTATTAGAAGAGAAATTAATTTGCAGTGCATTTTAACACTTCATAATCGCATCTGCCGATCCCAGTGGCCGTGCTGTCTAAGGCGTGGGTCTTGCTAGGATCGTGGGTTCGAATCCCACCGGGGGCATGGATGTTTGTATCTTGTGAGTGTTGTGTGTTGTTGTCAGGTAGAGGCCTCTGCGACGAGCCGATCCCTCGTCCAGAGGAGTCCTACCGACTGTGGTGTGTCTCTCAGTGTGATCAAAAGGAATTCTAAACCTCGACACTGAAACGGGAAACCGGAGTAGGTAGAAGAGGACGACTATAAAAAAAAAAATCGCACCTGTGAAACAGTACTCTGATACCTGTGACATAAAATGAAATGTAAGTTGGTGGTACGTTAATCGATATGCGGTGTTCGTTTGTTAGCTGTCGCAGGTTGTCAGCTGTTTCACAATATTGCATCATGCACGTCGTACCAGATGGTATGTTAGGTGTTGTGGCTCATGCATCGTTTGGTTATGGCGGCTCATGTCAATGAACGTATCTATGATACAACAGCAGGCACTAAACTGTGTCGAGCTTGTGTGGATTTCAAGACCTGGGTAAAGCAGCAAAAAGCGACGTTTACAGAGGTTATTGTTTCGCCCTACGATTATTGAACTGTATGAACTGTTACTAAGTTTTTGAGTTCATGTTTAGGTTATGGGATGATGGTGTTAAAATTTTCAGTGAATATAATTCATCATTATAGGAAACGCCCGGTGGAAGAGATGATCACGCTTCCAAGAAGAAAGAGTGCCCACTAGATAAGGACGAATTAGGTATTGATTTTCGTTTTATTATAAGAATAAATGCACTACTTACCGCATATTTCATTGTATTGTTGGCAACAATATTTTTAAAAGACTAGTCTTGTACCATGCGTATGTGGCACGTATGTTGGAGAGTCATCAAGTTTCCTATTTCCCATTTTTCTTAAGATCCATGATAAAGTTATTGTACTTTATGTTCTCACAAGAGTGTCCTGTGCATGAAATTTCCGTACCAAGACACACAGCAAAATTATCCTGCCGTTTGTAATAATGGAAGAACCTCAGACCATGGTGATTGTGTACTTTAGCCTTTGAGCATGCATAAGTACTCATTCAGAGTGGTTCTTTTCACTGGAGCATTGATACATACCACAGTAAGTACAGTGATTCATATTGTCTTCTGGATTATGACACTGTGTTCTTACATGGTAGGTGTATGCTAACGTGTTAGAGGAACATTCTGCATCCATCTTTGGAGTTGAAATCTTCAGCCTAAAGAGTATAGGAGATATGTTTCTCTGAAGTGAGGTGCTAACATACTAGACTACAGCATGGTTTCATTACCCAGGCAGTGTGATGTCGTAAAAGTGGAACTGATTGAGGGAGACATTCATAACTGAATTTAACATTTCCTTGTGATAGTATTTTGTTGTATGCTCAAGAAACTCAGAAAATTAATTTAAATTGCTTTGTTGTCACATTTTTATATGAAGAAGAGTTGTTCCACTTGTATGTTGTGGTATTTTGAAGACAGCTTTCTGGTTTGAATTGCTACGTGTGTTGGGGTAATGTGTTTTTATTTTAGGAAGTCAAACCTGGGGTTTGCTCCATACAATGGCTGCATATTATCCAGATAAACCAACTCCAGAAGAGAGATCAGACATGGCTAATTTCTTCACAACATTCTCAAAATTCTACCCCTGTCATGAGTGTGCAAAAGATTTTCAAGAACAGTAAGTGTGTGTTAAAAATGAGTCTTCTCAAAATCAGATTTTGTAAACATATGTTACACACTGCAACCAGGATATTGCCTATATGACCAGGTTAATTTACTGAAAGGGAGTGACTTTTATCTTTGTTACCATTCAAGATCAAGTCTTTGGTACTTCCTGCCAGTAGTTGGGGGGGGGGGTTTGTATGGCTGGAGCATGAAGCTTATATCTCCATCTAGAACCAAGTTCAAGAATGCCTGGAAATACATATTACTTCCTATACATCATCGTAGCATGATCTAAGTACAGGGACAAATTTACCTTTATCTGACATTTTATTGTTTTACAGAATTTATATAGTTACACAGCTTCGGAAATGTGAGCCTTACCATGTCTCAAGTGATATTCTAAGTATGTGTTAGACCTTCCTCCTGTCTTGTGGTCATAACCGTCATCCTGTTAAGTGGAAATTAAATTGACCTCAGAAATGGACACTTTCAGATTTAACAAGGCGAGCAGATGTGATGAATGTTCAATAGATAATATTGAGGAGCATGAGTTCAACGGTAATCATGCGTTTCCATTTATAATGTCAACTGTCACCCAACACAATATGAACTATTGCATTCGGTTTGTTTAGTAGCAAGGGGCCTTCATTCTTGTACCACTATCCTCATGAGATCACAAATGAATGTCACATTTCAGTTCATGACATCTGCTTCATATTTAGGAGGCCTGATGTTCACATCTCAGCCTGGACACATGTTGTCCTGCCTGATTTTCTTATGGTTTTCCTCAGTCTGTCCAGGCAAATGTCACAAAAGTACCACAAATTAGAGTTGTCATTTGATGCAGTAAAATTTGAGTAATGTAGTAGTTGGTGACATTGCAAGTTGTAATTAAATAAATAATAAATATGTGCAAATCATGAAATTGTGCATTGTTTGGTGTGCAGTGATGATTTGCCTTACCATACCTGCTATGCAGATGGTTGTATCATGTGCCTCTGGTTACTCGTCACTCGTAAGTTCGCATTTTACGAATTTTGTGTGATTTTTTCCCCTTTTTCAGGCTGAAATTGACCCCTCCTATTACCGATTCGCAGCATGCGCTATCACAGTGGCTTTGCAGGATGCATAATAATGTTAACCTTCGGATTGGCAAACCTGAATTCGACTGCTCCCATGTAAATGAACGTTGGAGAGATGGATGGCGTGATGGTTCATGTGACTGATAAAGCATGGTAACAGACTAGGACAGGAGAGTAGCTAAGTGTCCATATACCTCTGTCATGTAAGGTATTTCTTCATATGTTAGCTGTCACATATTTATGGAAACATAATTTGCAGTATAACGATTGTAAGTACTGTATCTACAGAATACTTACTAACTCACACATTTATATTAGACTAATGAAAAAATTTTATACGATGTGGTAAATACTGACTCACTGTTATGACGTAACCAAAGAATTGGTCTATGTATAAAAAAACTTACCTAAAATACCCCCTGATGATGGCAGAATAACTGCCAAAATGCGTATTTGGGGCATCGTAATAATAAAGTAAACAGTGAAAAAACTGTCTTAGTGCATTTGTTGGTACAAATAATTCAATTATAAAAAGATGCACGGTGAATATAAAGTGAAATTTAATGAAAAGACATCTGAAAACCAAAATCAGAAGGTATTTTTCCAAGGCTACATAATATTCCATTGAAGTGAAGTTTGTGTTTTGGAAGTGAAACATGTGTTGTGAGAAAAAGTGACATGAAGAGAAAATGCAAATGAGATTTCTGGCTATAATATTGTTGAGATTTCTGACATTGAGACTGGGAGTAACTGTAAGATAAATATTTTGTAGTGAAGAAGTAAAATGCAGGTGTGAAGTATGTAGTTTGTGATATAAAATGTCAGTTTTTAACTTGGGAGGCAACATATAGACGACAGCAATAAAACAAGGTCTCTATTATGATATGCGCTTATGTTTCCAGAGGAGAAAAACTGGAAGAACTTGGGGCAGATGGAAAAAGCACTTAATTTCTGAACCTTCACATGTGCTTCAGAGTAACTTTTGTTGAAACATTAAAATGAACCGGGCATTAAGCGGTCAATAGGAAGACAGATGCAAAGGGAGGGATAGTATGACAGTGGGTTGGCACAGCGCTGTCTAGAAATGCAGTAGGGAAATGTCTAGTTGCAATCTTGGTGTTCCAAAGGTTTCTTGTGGTTTTTCTCAGTCCTTCCAGTAAGATGTCATGATAGGCCATGTCTTCCTTCAGAATTCTTTCTAATTCGCCATTTGTCCTACCAGTGAATACTATACAGTCTGAGACAGTGAAAGCATCATAAAATTAACCAAAAAAAAAAAATTGCACCTCATTGTTGGGTTCTAGGGAATGGTGACCTTCTCAAGATAGAGTTCAATGGCAGGTTCTGTTTCCGCTGTATTCAACGTTCAAATACTTCAACTAACCAAGGTGGCTTAAGAAACCTGTCCTTGTTTGGGGATTCCCCTGTAAACATTTTTGTTTTGCAAGCAGTGCTTCATACCATCTCTGTTTGGTGATCGTGCATATCTGTAAGGTAAAGCAATCCCATTACAGCCCTGGACAGGCCCTTAGGGCTCCAGGAGGTCGAGGCTCCCAGGTTTTTAGACAGTCGGCACATGAAGGTGGTAAGGTTGTCAGACCTACGGACCGGTCGCCTTTACCCCCCAGGAAAGATTCCTGGTACTCATTTCTGTTAGAGGCTGAGTCGACCCCAGGGCCATAGTGCGACCGAAACGATTATGTCAAGTGACACCATCGGGAATCGAACCTGCGACGTTCCGGTTTGTAGCGCAGTGATCGGCATTGGTTTCAGCCTTATTGCCATTAAAGATGTTTATTCGAGGTTCAAATACCTGTAAGAAACAAATCCCCCTGTATATACTGACCTTCTGTGTCAGATAAGGGTTCTCACAGCAGTGACTTTGAAGACTACTTTCTGCTAAGATGTGACACCATGTACCTTGGGAGATCTGTATCACTGTTTTAGAGGCATGTGCTGCCTCTGTCTTCAAGGTAAAAAGAGTGAGCTGCATTTGTAAAGAATGAATTCAGGTGTAGGGCTGGACAAGTAGGATTGGGCCTTCCTTCCCTGTGCTACATTGTTACCACACATGTGCCCGTCGTTTTATCTCTTCTTACTGCTTATATCTGCTAGCAGCACTGGCACAGCCACGGCCACATTCCTGGTCCTCCTTGACATCACAACCTCATCGTTCCACACTCAGCTTACTCTTCTATCCTGAAGACAGAGGCAGCACTTTACTCCAGAATGGTAACAATCTTCAAAGTTACACAGAAGGTAGATATCTTAATTATCATGCCTGTTTCTATTGTCTTCACTCCCTCTCTCTTTCTGTCAACTTTGTTGATTTGCATAATTATTATACTTGTTATTTCTCCTTCCAAATTTGTACATGCACTGTTTTAAATTAATAGCTGCAGTGTTGAGCCCACATATGTAACCAAACATATAACCTACATGTAAAGGACTGATAACTCGTGAGACTTGAGGTTCTCATAGCAGTGTAGATGAGGATTCAGATCCTCTACGATGTGATGCTGCATTGTGGTGTGAGTGGTTCCCTAAATTTCGAAGGAACATAGTGTCTTGATCTTGTTCTGGGTTGCTGGTGCACATGCATCCTTAAACTAACCTAACCCAACTCACTCAAGCCAATATCCCTGTCTGTGCATGTCATTCCAGGTTGTCATTGCGCACTAGTCTTTAACCTAACCTACTACAGTACAGTCCATGTCAGATGTTAAGTTCTTGTAGCTGTGTTGCTGAAGATTCAAGTGGTCTGGGCTGTTTAATACTTGAAAATGAAGGCACTACAGTCCTTGAAAATGTCAGGAAATCTTCACCCATTAATACAGCGTCTTTTTGATGATCTGTGATACAGCGTAATGAGCCACACGACTTGAATTTTGGGTACAATCCAGCTGACACATGATAGTGCTGTGTGCTAATCTCCTTCAGGATAGCTGGTGAGCATGTGTCGTAACTGATCCTGAGGTTTGATTCCATGATGGAAATGTGGTAGGTTACTACAGGCTAGTTGCTTCGAAATGACAACTACAGCGAGTACGTTCGAGTCAGTCTTTATTTAGCTTATATACAGGCTGGTATGACAGTGTACCAAAGCCGTGACGTAGCTGTGAATAGATACGGCGCAACTCAACACAACTGGCACATGAATTAATCAAGTTACACATCACTGAATCAAGCAGATTAGTCACATTTGACATTAAAGATTTATACGTAAACATTCCTATAGGGGAAACAATAAATATTACTGAGACCCATTTAACCAATAGAAAGATAGACAATACACTAATTTCCCAAGCTTGTATAGTATTAGATACGATTCTGAAACAAAACTGCTTACAGTTTAACAGTAAATTTTATCAACCTCAAAAAGGTGTCGCGATGGGTTCACCCATAGCTGGAATAATAGCCGAAATTTCCCTACAAAACTACGAACAACACATTGTAAAGAACATCCTAGATAGTAATAAGATTATCTTCTACAATAGATATGTAGATGACATCATAATAATATATGACAATAACCATACTAATGCCAATGACATTCAAAACTATATGAATACAATACACAAAGACTTAAAATTTAAAGCAACAGATGAAATAGACAAAATAATCAGTTTCCTAGATCTCCAAATCACTAGAAATCAAAATAAGTTGACAATTGACATACCGAAAACCCACTACCACAGACGCAACTATACATTATAAATCTAACCATCCTCTAAAACACAAAATGTCACCATATAGATACATGTTAAACAGATTACACCACCTAACATTATCACAAGAACATAAAAACCAAGAAATGAAAACTATATTCCAAATAGCAAAACATAATGGATACCCAACCACAATGATCGAAAGACTAAACAACCATATTATAAACAAACAAAATAACACAACAAATAACACTAAAGCACCAAATATGGGTAACATTTGAATATTATAGTCCCATAATAATGAAAGTCACCAACATTTTTCAAAAACACAAACCTAAAAATCTCATACCGCATAAATAACACAATACAAAACATACTAAAAGCCCGCATACCAAACAATGACAAATATGCAAACAGTGGAATTTACAGTTTAAAATGCAACACTTGCAATAAATATTATATTGGTCAAACTGTTATACATTGGGGATCCAGCCCTCAAAATATGTTGTCAATCCAACATCCAGTTGCATTCCTGCAAAGTTCAGCAATTTGAAAGATCTGTCCCTGAAGTTTAAGAACAGTGTGTCACATCCTGCCAGAAGTGTAATTTTGACCAAGGAAGGCATACTGAATGCCAGTCTTCTAGGTGTTCCAGATGAAGTTAAGATACGCTGACACATGCTGCCTGTTATCGTATGTATGGCCTGTGTGTTCTTACACATCGAGTGTCAAGTGACTTTTGCACCACGCTGTATATCGAGTGGCTGTGGAGTCTTTAGTAAGTTCATGTTTATGAGTGGTTTATTTAACAACACTCAGTAACCCAGACTAACCGTATGTAGCGTGGAATTGTGGGATGGTAAATAAGCATTACATTGACTTGTGCTGGGTGTGGACAAAATGGCACCTTGCTTAGTTTGAGGTGCTTTTTTGCCATTTGCCTGGACGTACTGAGGAAACTCCTCGGTGAGGACAGTCTGTCTCCGAGCAGGTGTTTGAACCCAGCGGGGGCGCACTCAAAGGGGGGAGGGCTGCGGGGTAGCAGCCCCCAAACCCCCAAAACCGAAATTTAAAAAAACATTTTTGTAGACATTTTGATATCAAAAGTTTTACGAAATGAGCCACTGAAATCAGCTGATGACTAGTACATTAGAATTTTGAAAAATAAATTAATAAAATTAAAAAAAAAACAATAAGATAGGACACTGATGAGTCATGGAACATGTAGTTACTCGTATATTCTTATGTATATAAATGCAGTTGCAGAATTATGTTATACTTACGACATGATTTTTATAACATATTTTTTTAAATCAAACAAATTATATATAGCCTCAGGGTCAGCCCCCTCCAAGAAAGAAATGTGGCTGCGCACCTGGACCCCAGTGTCTCCGGAATGCCAAACAGAGTGACGCGAAGTTTCGTGTCCGTCCGTCTGTCAAATACGCGACACAGTCGGTTAGCAGCGCGCTACTTGTCTGTGTGTTTAACCGTGTTATGTTAGTGATAAGGCAGTGAGTGCCATCAGAACAAACGACGCTGTTGTGATATCTGCAGTTGTGTGCACAGCGCGACGGAAACGCCACGCATTTAGTTCACACATAGAAGTTGAGCGTCGCTTACTTTGCAGCCATACTTCTGCTGTAAACAATCCACATTGCCATGGCATCGTTTATATCTCGTATTAATCTTAACGTGTCCAAGGATGTCAGAATTGCTGGAATATCCTATTTGCAGGTAGGTCCAGATATTCAGCCAACCGTTGTCCGAAACGTCGGCTATTTCTTACTGTTTAAGTAAAGTGGTTTCTATAAAGGTAAAGCAATCCCATTACAGGCCTGGATAGGCCCTTAGTGTTCCAGGAGGTTGACGCTCCCACATTTCTAGACAATCGGTACATGAAGGTGGTAAGGTCATTATTTTTTCTGACAACTGTCACCATTCGTTTCCTGTCGGTCGCTGAACCTGTAAAATGTCTGCATAGAACGAGTAACGTCTTTGTTAGATGTGGCGTGTGTTTGGGAGCCAAAGAAAAACATTTCCAAGACCACCTTTAAATGTGGCGAATAAAAACATAATATTAACTGCGGCAAATTGAACTAAAACGCGTGGACCCCGATTCACGGCAGATTAGAATAACGGCGAACGCTGTACCGCCTGCGGTCAAGGCGAAACGGTCTGAGTGATATAGTGATGAGAGTTGTCAGTTAAAATAATATCCCGTTATAGAGGTCACCTGCTACAACTTTATGTAAATTTACGTTTTGTACAAGCCTGAGGCATATATATGTTATGTTCTCTTTAAAAATTTATGTATAAAATCATGTTGTATGTAAACATTAATGTTTGCAATAATTTATATAACATAACAATTATAACTAACAATGTTCCATCATCAATCAACAGTGTCATATCTTCTTTTTTTTATTAAATTAAGTTATAAACCAACCGATGCCACATAAAACACTCTTTAAGTAGCTTTATTATAAAATTGTAAAATTGTACCCACACACGTGTTTCGATCCTAGATCATCGTCAGGGTTTTCTTGTTAAAACTACAGTCCTTCAAACACATGATTTAAAAATATCTATAAGCACTTTGAACCCTGTTAAAATCTTGTCAATAGATTCGCTGAAAAGTTGTAAAAATAAAAACATGTAGTTAGTAAATTGTGGAACTGCTGGCGTGGTGGAATTAAAAGCCACTAGAAATGTTTTCGTGGAACCGAGTATACTACGTGTCGTCCAGTGAGGAACTGGACACACGTAGTACACTTAAAGAGTGGTTTTAGTGTGCATCGTTTTAAACTAATATAATGACGAAGATGCCGTGTCAACAGTGTGAAATTCTTTTTCTTTAATTTTTTAAATTCATTTCTCAAAATTCTAATGTACTAGTCATCAGCTGATTTCAGTGACTGATTTCGGCTGAAGGGTAAATCATGTAAAACTTTTGATATCATAACATCTACAAAATGTTTTTTTTTTTATTTCGGTTTGGGGGGGGGGGCTGCAGCCCGGCAGCTCCCCCCCCCCACCCTCTTCGGTGCGCCCCTGCACTTCAGCTTCTGTTTATAATGGACTGGATTAATATGGCTCAGGACAGTGACAATTACGGGCCTTTGTGAACGCGGTGATATGCCTTCGAGTTACACAAAGTGCGGGTGTACTTGACTGTAGCTTTTTAGGAAGGACTGCTGTGTAGTGTTCATTGTGGGGCCCATGCGTGCATCCATGATTTGTATCGGGCAGTTACCTGACTTCGCCCTGCACCCCAGGGTTCTTACATAGTGTCTAATGACAATTGTTGGGAGTTGTGTCCAGAGATGCTCTTAACATTACAGTTCTGTCATTACGATACAGAAGTTGTGAAACGAAGTCCTCCAGGAAGATAGCTGTGACTGGAGCAGCTCCTGTTGCTTCCAGTAAACAAAGAGTGAAGTTTGTATCCTTGTAACGGTTCCTTACGTGCACTGATACGGCGTATCCGTGTATTAACTTCCCTCCAACGCCATCTGTGGTAACTTCCTGGATACCGGAAGTCTTGAAGCGGAAGTACATCAGTCTGTTTAATGCGTGAGGAGGGGTCTGGTCTGACCGCATGTTTCATATGACAAGATTTAATAGGATTTCGATTGCATTTAACAGCGAATTTTGACGCAACCTTATCTAGCGGATGTCATAGTTTTGTTATCAGTAAGCCTTGGATATTGATAAATATGGAAGCATTTGTTTCCTCCGAAACTTTGATAATCACGTACCAAACTATACGGTGTTGTAATATGGAAGACTACAAGTAGTATCTTCAAGATTGTGGAAAATTGAAATCTTAAAACCTTCCTTACAGGAAGCTAAAATTCAAATTTATCGAATCCCTTAAAAACGGTTTTGTGTTGTGGTTCACAAATCGAAGTATTTGTTGTTTGTCCGGTTGCTTTCCTTGTCCATATCGCAGTATTTAGTAGCTGAAATTTGAAAGAAGGAATGACGTTAAGAACTTAACTGTGACCCATGTAAAATAAGACTGTGAATGAGGTTTCGAATCACATATCAGCACTGTACCGCCTTGCACATCGCTTTAACACCTTTGACTACCGTACATATTGGTAAAAGTACGGAGTAAATGTTATAATATATTTGTGGGTTCCCTGTGAGGTCCGCGTTTGAACTTTGAACAATTACATGTTTACATATATATTTTGTGCCTGATGTACATACTATATAGCTCAGTGCGCGGTACAGTCGTGGCTGCGTGCGTTGTACCATGGCCAAGCGCTACAGTCGTGGCTGTGTGCGTTGTACCATGGCCAAGCGCTACAGTCGTGGCTGTGTGCGTTGTACCATGGCCAAGCGCTACAGTCGTGGCTGTGTGCGTTGTACCATGGCCAAGCACTACAGTCGTGGCTGTGTGCGTTGTACCATGGCCAAGCGCTACAGTCGTGGCTGTGTGCGTTGTACCATGGCCAAGCGCTACAGTCGTGGCTGTGTGCGTTGCACCGTAGCCAAGCGCTACAGTCGTGGCTGTGTGCGTTGTACCATGGCCAAGCGCTACAGTCGTGGCTGTGTGCGTTGTACCGTGGCCAAGCGCTACAGTCGTGACTGTGTGCGTTGTACCATGGCCAAGCGCTACAGTCGTGGCTGTGTGCGTTGTACCGTGGCCAAGCGCTACAGTCGTGGCTGTGTGCGTTGTACCATGGCCAAGCGCTACAGTCGTGGCTGTGTGCGTTGCACCGTAGCCAAGCGCTACAGTCGTGGCTGTGTGCGTTGTACCATGGCCAAGCGCTACAGTCGTGGCTGTGTGCGTTGTACCGTGGCCAAGCGCTACAGTCGTGACTGTGTGCGTTGTACCATGGCCAAGCGCTACAGTCGTGGCTGTGTGCGTTGTACCGTGGCCAAGCGCTACAGTCGTGGCTGTGTGCGTTGTACCGCGGCCAAGCGCTACAGTCGTGGCTGTGTGCGTTGTACCATGGCCAAGCGCTACAGTCATGGCTGTGTGCGTTGTACAATGGCCAAGCGCCACAGTCGTAGCTGTGTGCGTTGTACCATGGCCAAGCGCTACAGTCGTGACTGTGTGCGTTGTACCGTTGCCAAGCGCTACAGTCGTGGCTGTGTGCGTTGTACCGTGGCCAAGCGCTACAGTCGTGGCTGTGTGCGTTGTACCATGGCCAATCGCTACAGTCGTGACTGTGTGCGTTGTACCATGGCCAAGCGCTACAGTCGTGACTGTGTGCGTTGTACCGTGGCCAAGCGCTACAGTCGTGGCTGTGTGCGTTGTACCATGGCCAATCGCTACAGTCGTGACTGTGTGCGTTGTACCATGGCCAAGCGCTACAGTCGTGACTGTGTGCGTTGTACGTGGCCAAGCGCTACAGTCGTGACTGTGTGCGTTGTACCGTGGCCAAGCGCTACAGTCGTGACTGTGTGCGTTGTACCGTGGCCAAGCGCTACAGTCGTGACTGTGTGCGTTGTACCGTGGCCAAACCAGACAGACCACAGGTGACATATAATACGGCGCAGATAAGATGCGATTTGCATGCCGGATAACTGAGGCACAGACACACGCTTATAATATTTAAAACTTATTAATGTTTTGCAGCTCGACAGCAGTGCAAAGAGAACCCATTGTTGCATTTCCATGGCAACATTGAACACTTTTATATTGTTGACAGCTACGTCTACGCCAGCAACAATAAACGTGGAACGTATTGTTGCCTTTCCATGGCAACAATGGTTACGAGATCGCACCACAGTTGAACGTTGTATGTACGGTGCCTATCTTATTACATCTTACGGTTGATTTAACGAAAATCTGAATTATTGCTTGAACTGGAGATGGCATGTAACATTGCTAGTACTTCTGTGTTTGCAATGTTTACGTGAAAGCGACTGTACAGTTAATGTCAATAATAATAAAGTTCTCCCTAAACCTGCCATGAAGGCCCAGAGGGGAGTAGAGGTATAGCTGTACTTTTTCTTTAACCCTGGCACTAGAGGAGGGTGGGTGGTCAACTCCACGCCCCGGCCGCTTTACCCCCGGGAAAGAGACCCGGTACCCATTGTATAGGAGACTGGGTGGGCCCCAGGGCCGGTCTGGACGGGTGCGGAAAATCTCGTCCGCACCGGGATTCGATCCCCGGACCGTCCAGTTCGTAGCGAGTCTCTATACCGACTGAGCTATCCCTGCCCACAATAATAATAATAATAATAATAATAATAATAATAAGAAGAAGAAGAAGAAGAATATGGCAACTAAAAAGGCCTATGTAGTACCACTGGTACTATCCACAAGGGGTGTACATATCACAAACAAATTACACGACAGTTTGGAACTGCTTCATCTTCCTCTTATCTATACATTCTAATGCAGAAAGCAGTAACACTTAATACTTGTTGTATAGTTAGAATGTTGCTGGCAGAACTGTGCATAAGAAGTGCTTGGTCAGTGAGACCGTAGTCTTTGAGAACAGCTGAACTGCTGGGGAGTGAGGAAAGTGGATGATAATGATAATGTAAACAGTAAACTTCAGTCCTCCTCCACAATTCAGCAGCGGCTCGTCTACCAAATCATTTCAAATTATATTATGGAACCAGAATTTTCATTGTCGTGTTTACAGAATGACGCCATTGGCCCCTGCGCTGAGCCAGTTCAATCCAATCCACACCAACTGGGCCCGGAGGTTTTTCTCGGTGCCTCCATAGACACTGCTGGATAATACCTCAGTTTAAACGACGACAGTATCCTTTCCCATCCCTGCCACTTTATTTTTTACCTATCAACCGGTGCCGTAGTGTATACAATTGTGTGTTCAGATTGTTGTTAAACGAACTCGCCCTTCATTTCTTGAAGACACATTTTAATATTATCACCCTATCTACGCCAACGTCTTCCGAGTGATAATTTCCTCCATGTTGTAAAAATTTGTGTTTTCCGTATTCCGTATTTTACAAATGTTTCACTTGTGTGTGCACAGTTAGATAAAAAATTTTAGATAAGTCAGTTTACGTCATAGGACGATAAACCAATTTAACAGCAATGGTATGTGTGGTTTCCGGTTCGGGTTGCTTGTTATGACCAGCTGTGGGCCTACGTACTTCCGGTCGTTACGGTTGCGCCACGCCACGTTAAATGTAACATCCCTTATTTCACTAACCAAACAGAACAGTAGATTGAATCCTTGCGGAATGTTACGTCATGTCGACTTGTAAACGGCATTGTATGATCTTGGATTGCTTGATCCTTAAAATTAAGGCATTACGTTTATTCGAAACGTCGGTGACCTTTTACAAGTCAACACGGCGTAACATTTTATATTGCATTCACCGTGCATTTTTCTCACTAATTCAGTTTTTTTTTACCAACGAATGCACACAAAAAAAACCATGTGTGCATTAGTTGGTAAAAATACTGAATTACGGCGTAACATATTAGGAGATTTTAATTTTCGCCAGTCCCGGTATGTGAACCTTATCTCACACAGTGCTGTACAGTAGCAGAGTCCAGACACATCGCACGCTGTAGAGTGTTAAGCAATACGCAAGTACTTTTGTACGTATGTTGAGTGCCAATGAATCAGCAGGTGAACGATAACCCGTTCCAGTATCTGTCGAAATGACGTAATCTTGAAAACTTGCCATTTCTTGCGTGGGAAAGATGAGTCACTAGTATCAGATACAAAGTTCACCCTAGAACAAGCCACGAAAGGCCCAGAGGGGGAGTAGAGGTATAGCTCTACTCTTTCTTTTACCTCAGCGCTAGATGGGGGTGGGTGGTCAACGCCACGCCCCGGCCACTTAACCCCCGGGAATGACCCAGTAACCATTCTACAGGAGGCTAGGTGGGCCCCAGGGCCGGTCTGGACCGGTGCTGAAAATCTCGCCCACACCGGGATTCGATCTCCGGACCGTCCAGCCGGTAGCGTAGTCGCTATACCGACTGAGCTATCGCGGCCCACATCAGATACAATGACAGTGACTTATTAGTTTCCCTGTACATTAGGCGCTACCGAAAAGCGAGTATTAGCTTCGTCGTGTCTGTCTTTCTGTCCGTCCGCATAGAACAACTCAGCTCCCACAGAATGGATTTTCATAAAATTTGATATGTCACTGAATATGAAATAAATAGCGTTGCTGGTGCCTATATATAATTATTTTACAATCAAACTCGATGTTACAACGCCGACTGAAGCATTGCAACCTCTCACTGCCGTTTGTTGCTGCCACCTGGTGGTGTTGTCCGTAACTGCTACGAACACTTGACTGTTACATAACGACAGAATTACTAGCTTTACAATTATCTGGGAAGAATATATTATGAATTGGTTTGTGGATTACAAATTCCACATATTTTTGCAGGAATTGGTGACAAATGATGGTCGAATAGCTGGTAACGACCGCTGTTACAAACAGAAGAAGAGGTTGGAGCTAAACTGCATTTTGGCCACGAGAGGCACTACAGGAGTCTCTTACGTCAATAATTTTGTCATGTAAGTTTAGTGTGAATGTTGGTAAGCCTGTATGTCTCTCTCTCTGATGCAGCGGTGGCTGCCATCTTTGTACGGCGGCTATAAACAAGAACCTGTCGAGGAAACGCCGGTAGTTTCAAAATTACTCAATAAAATCAGCCAATCATAATGACTTGTTTGTTGCGTGCACCCAGGTAGGCAGGCGGGAAAGTTGGACGCCCTGCCCAACGAGTCGGGCCGACCGATAACGCGTAATTCCGCTTCAAGGCTGCGCAATATAGACAACGCTAAGAATAACAGGGGTTCCGAGAACTGATAATGCCTACTTTCCAGTTGCAATAGTTCTGTCTTGAATATGAATGATATATTTTGGTTCTATCCCACAAATGTACAATTTTATTTTCTATTATTCAATACATGTATTACATTGAAGATGGTCCAACATGTTTCGAACCTTATATGAGGTTGATCTTCAGGGTCATCTGTTTTAAATTACACAGATGTCCCTGAAGATGAACCTCATATAAGGTTGGAAACATGTTGGACCAACTTCAATGAAGTATATGTATTGAATAATAGAAAATAAAAGTACATTTGTCGGATAGAACTTAAATAATAAAAAAATGTACGGTATGAGTAACATAAGAAAATTGAATGATATGGTGTACACGTTTCGCATCTTCGCCATGTTTGTAGTTGTTGAGTAACAATATTTTGAACACACTGTGCAAGTACGTATGTGATATAATTCCGCACACAATTTCACATGTCTAACTCCAGTTGTTTATTACTTATCACCAAAAGCGAGAGTTAAAAAAAAAAATTTTGCGCGACCCGACAATTTATCGTACCGTATTGTGCAGAAACCACTGTTACCAACCTTACATATTTCCCCGAAGTCTACTTAAATAACATTTTATCTTAAAGTAAATGGCGCTAGTATCGCTCCTGCCCAGTAAGTTCGCTTGTCTGCCATGTTGTAATTACTGATATAGGAAATTATGACTTAAAACGTTGTGGTGGCGTCCGGTAGCATGAGGTTCATACCGAGTTTCGTGAAAATCGGTCATTTGTTTTAAAAGTTGAAATGGGGGACACAGAAACAAACTCAGGTAGCGCGGTGGCGGTAATGTATGCCGAGAACGAAGATAAGATAACAGTAACGGTTAAACAAACATCGCGGTCGAATAGACGATACTCCTACTTCGTATTCCGGACGTGCCGGGTTCAGATCTCGGTCCACAGATCGGCTACCATGATTGAGATTATTCGTGAGTCTCTGTGGTCTCTCCAGGCGCTTTTAATTCATCCTTCACAAATAATCTTACATGAAAATTGTCGTTACAGAAATAGTATGTCAATAACCATACACTTTTCTGGCCGCAGACAGTACGGTGGTTCAACCACTTACTCCCATATCTTGCCGTTTTCCTGTCTGTTTCCTGGCATAATAAGTGAGGTTATGTAATTCCAGCAAATACGATAATAGCGCATGAAGCCGTCACTGATATTTCATGGACTGGGAATGCGATAATGTTTGGTGTAAATCGATCGGGCAGAGTCCTTGCAAACTGATAGTCATGGCGCTAATCAAAATTAATGTTTTTATGGGTCTGTATGGTAATTGGCGTGAAGATTAATCCATACAAGATGGAGGACCCCGGTTCTTCCGAAACGGCGAATTTCTATCGGTCTGCAGATCGTCACACCAAAACAATAGTCTGCTATGTGAACCTCAAATCTTACGTCATCGCCATGTTTACAAACCCTTCAGTAATAGGATTTATCTCGCTTATGGTCTATTTAAAGATGCCATATCAGCTGCAATGTGCAGGAGTAATTCAGTCGGTATAGTAGCGAGTAGGCCACATGCTAGTCCGTGGGTCTCCAACCCGCGGCCCGCCAGGTCGTGTTATGCGGCCCGCGATCACATTTGTAAATTATATATATACTATAATAATTACACAGTAATTTAGACGGTTAGGTAACCACTTATTGTTATTTTTCAACTTGTGGCCCGCGAACCAGCCCACAATAACGGGCGTGGCGCTTTGTCATAAAAAGTTTGGACACCCCTGTGCTATAGATCGACAAAACGGTATTCGATTTGCGGTAGGGGCAACTGTGTTTTCTTCTTTTCAAACATACAGACCCTTTCTGGGGCCCACACACCCCTTTCTGAATGTAGCCTTAACGTGAGGCTGACATCTCATCTCAGTCTAGTGACAAGGGTAAGAATGCGCGGAGCCACACATGCACGTCGCATGTGCTTTCGTGGTAAAAGGTAAAGGTCACCCTATAACAGGCCATGAAGGCCCAGAGGGGGAGTAGAGGTATAGCTTACTCTTTCTTTAACCCTGGTACTAGATGGGGGTGGGTGGTCAACTCCACGCCCCGGCCGCTTTACCCCTGGAAAGACCCGGTACTCATTGTATAGGAAGCTGGGTGGGCCTCAGGGCCGGTCTGGACGTTCTTTCGTGGTGCAGTACTGAAATGCGCTCAGGGTAGCTTTACATTGTAGATCGGTTGCATTGGTCATATTCTGTGTGTCGCGAATTACAAAGGAAGCAGAATTCATGGCCTGTTATATAAAGGTGCTGTACGATGTTTGGCCTGCGGAGACTGGGGAACGCCCTGAAATACCCACAGCACAGCCAGTGGAGCAGGTGCGATTCTACCTGGGATATCACCGAATACAAATTTACGTATTATACAGGATATACACAAAAGAATGGTGCGGTTTCAATAGTGAATACTATTGAAACCGCACCATTATTTTGTGTATGCCTGTGTACATCTTATTCCGACAAATGTACACAGTTTATTGTTTACTTACGTTATATTGACCGTGCATTCTATAGCAATTGGAAGTCATTTATTTATCATACCAACTTATGCACAATTTTTACAATATTATTACTTCACCCCTATACGTATTTCGGCATTCAGAATGCCATCCTCAGGGGGTCACAGTGTTAAAAGCACAGACTATACATCGATTGTATAAAATGTTACATCGATATGAGTAAAATGTTGAACGTTAAAATGTTAGTCTATTGTTTTTGAGTCCTGATTGAGCTCATACACTATATGTGTATTGAAATATTACTAAAATGTTAAAATTGTCACCACTCAACGGCTGAACGACGTAACACACAGCAACATATACAGGGCATACACAAAAGAATGGTGCGGTTTCAAAAGAATTCACTATTGATGCCGCACCATTCTTTTGTGTATGCCCTGAACAGTAAACTACTACATCCCTACAGTAACAAAAGGATACAAGACCAAATCTGTCACTAATTTAAAAGAAAACTTAAAAAATGTGTAACAATTTTAACATTTTAGTGATATTTCAATACACATGTAGTGTATAAACTCAATCAGGACTCAAAAACAATAGACTAATATTTTAACGTTCAACAGTTTACTCATATCGATGTAACATTTTATACAATCGATGTATAGTCTATGCTTTTAACACTGTGACCCCCTGAGGATGGCATTCTGAATGCCGAAATACGTATAGGGGTGAAGTAATAATATTGTAAAAATTGTGCATGAGTTGGTATGATAAATAAATGACTTCCAACAGTTTATGTTATTTAACACAACTCTTTATTATTAAAAAGTGCCCAACATGTTTCGAACCAATTTTTTAGTTCATCTTCAGGGGCTTACTTGTTCAAATTACATCAGCTGTACATATTTGGTACTATTAAAACATAAGTTAAATGAATAAAATGTTGTTAATGTGTAGGATTTTGATATCTGAAAACAATATTAAAACATCCTTTAAGTTAAGATATTTAGGATAAAAGTGAAATAAAGAATTCTAAAAGGTTCTGACGATGGTATATACCATTGTGAACCAATTGTTTGTTGGACTTTGTCCATCGTCTTTAATGTGAATAAATATAAATGTAAAATAAAAATATAAAACTCACTACGTTTCGGAAGATGGTTCTTCCGAAACGTATTGAATTTTATATTTTTATATTTTTATATTTTACATTTTATATTTTATATTTTACATTTTATATTTTACATTTTACATTTTATATTTTACATTTTATATTTTACATTTTATATTTTACATTTTATATTTTATATTTTTATATTTTACATTTTATATTTTACATTTTATATTTTACATTTTATATTTTACATTTTATATTTATATTTACATTTTATATTTTATATTTTACATTTTATATTTTACATTTTATTCACATTAAAGACGATGGACAAATTCCAAGTAACAAGTGGTTCACATTAAAATAAAGAGTTGTGTTAAATGACGTAAACTGTGTACATTTGTCGGAATAAGATTTATATAATCAAAGAGAATGTACGGTGCAAGTAACGTAATGTTTACAAATTTACGTGTTACCGCTGCGACAACCTGCTTATCTCTATATGCGTACACACATATCTATTTCTGTCTCTTAAGATGCTTGTGACATGGATTTCTTTCATTTTCTGCAGTACTTTTCAAGTTGAAGATGGGCAGCGGAAGAATTCTAACGATCGGTACAGTGTTCGTGACAGTGGTGGCAGCAAGCGAGACGCCGTGTCCAGACGTCTGCACCTGCCCGTCTCTGTACAGAGCGGATTGTTGCAATGCCTCGCTGACACACATCCCCAGAAATCTGGTTGGTGACGTCAGGTTCTTGAATGCAACTGGCAACAGTTTTACTTCACTGAGGAAGGGAGCATTCAGTGTTCATCATATCAAAATACTTGACCTCAGTAAAAACAGGATTTCTGCAATTGAAAATGATGCTTTGAGAGAATTGGAATATTTGGTATTCCTGTATCTCAGCAGAAACGAAATTGTCTCTCTGGATCAGGATGCCTTTGCTATGAATCGCCGACTTGAATTCCTTAAGCTAGACAATAACATGCTAGAAGTTCCAGTTTATAGACCTTTTCTCGACATCCCATCTCTCAAATCACTGGACATTTCATCGTGCAGTATCAGATCTCTTCCAGAAGAAGCGTTTGTAAGGGTACCGAATCTTGAGGAACTTACACTGGCCCATAACAAGTTGCAGGCTCTTCATCGTAAATTATTTCTGCATTTAAAGTCACTTAAATATCTTTACCTGTCCCATAACTTGTTAAGAACTGTACACGAGGATTTGTTTGTTATGTTGAAAAAGTTAGTGGTATTAGATTTGTCCAATAATGAATTAGAGACATTACATCCTGAAGTGTTAACATTTTTGGAGAGTGTAGAATTTCTGAAATTGTCAGGCAATCGTTTGAAAACTTTGGAGTTTGATGTGTTTGCTCCACTGATACGATTAGAGAGACTATATTTGGACAAAAATGTATTGAATGTCTTGAATGGAAGGCAGTTCTCTGAATTAAATAATCTCGCATTTTTGGACATCTCTGGGAACCAATTGGACACTTTACAGCTCCGTTTAATATGTTATCTCAAAAAACTTGACATATTTGAAAGTGTCAGACAACCTATTTGCGTGCGATTGTGCCTTATGGGAGTTGTGGACGTGGGGCCTGGAGAAGGGGGTGAGGATCCTTTCGACGTGCGATGAACCAGACTTTGAATTCTCCGTCAAGAACTTCGAGTCCTTAAGATTTAACAATTCCTGCAATACAACTTTGTGCGATGTAAGTAATGTGACAGAGTTCTCAGAACAAATTCTTTTTCCTGTGTATTTGTACGTCATAATAAGTGCGTGTCTCCTGTTAGTATTTACTGCGTGTGTTATTACCTTCTGCGTGGTTGTCAGGTACCGCAAGGATTTCTGCAAGCGAAGAAACATGCAGATAACTGTTAACGATTACCCTCAGAACACAACCTCTTCTGTGGGGGGTAAGACAACGAACGCTTTGAGCCTGCTCAGCTCCATAAACTACCAGCAGAGTTTCACCGTCACGAGAGGTTGCGGAAGAACCGTGTTAAAATGGGCCACAGCGTGAGTCTAAAAGCACTTCCCACAGTCGAATACCGAAATAATCGGCACTCCTACCATGAATGTCGCGTGCCTTCGGTTGCAGACGGTGACAGGCAATGGTCAAATGCTGATACGATTCCTTCAAACAAGAGGTCGTCGGTTTTTCTTCAAAGCGTGTGTAGTCACACCCCAAAGTTGGAAACACGTAAGGACCGGTCAATTTCGGAACCAAAACTTAAGGTTTGCCGAAATGAATTAACAACTAATGAAACCGATTTAGCTACACCTATAAACCCCTTGTCGGTGTCCACGCTTGAAAGCAATAATTCATTGAAAGCGCCCAGATTTGAAAATGTTCATGATGTATCGTCATCAGATCTGAAACTGGGACTGTTGTTGAAAGATTATAATAACGCCTCATTGGAGATTTAGCTAGACAGGAACTGTGGTTGTCCTCGACTTTGAAGTCTTCACTTGAGTAATTCCTTTCTGTGTAGTTGAATCCAACTCTCCTGATCCCATAGCTTCATTAGACCAGCTAATAAGATACATTACTGCATGGACTAATTTGAATGTGATTTGTGAAATATAAACAGAGAAGTGATCGCTAAGTGATTCTGTGAAGATTTCCCGTTTTTGGCGTAACATAAGAAATCAGGGATGTATCAGGATCACAGAGAATATGTGGAAAGCAACGTTTTGCTTCGTGAAGTGACACACAATGACACGGCACGGCACGACACACAGACACGGCACGGCACCTGTGAGTTGTCCAGTTCGACAAGTAATGTATGAATAACCTGGGATTGTGGACAAAATCAAAAGTATTTTTTAGCATTACGTTCTGTTACGTAAATTAGTGTAGCACAGTAGTCTTTTGAACATCAAGTTAAAAATTCCATAAAATAACCCTTATTAAAACCGTGTTAAATTTTGATATTTCTTGAGAAGTATATAAGTATACTATAGTATTGTATACAATAGTAAATACTAAATTAATTACTTATAGAATATCTGTAACGATAACTGCAATATACTTCTCAAGAAATATCAGCATCTAACACGGTTTTAAGAAGGGTTATTTTATTGAATTTTAACTTGGTGTTCCAAAAACTACTATACTACACTAATTTACGTAATAAATTCAATTACATTTATAGTTTATAGCGCATAATATAATTCATATTATTATTATTATTCAAGTATTAATTACGGATAATGTTTACAGTTATCGCGAAAGATATTACGATATCGTTGTTCAAAACAACACACTTCACCAATAAATAAATAAATAAATAAGAAAAATATAACAAAAATCATAATTTTTATCTATGTAATGAAATATAAAATATAAAAGAAATCCTTAATAAACAAATATAGAAATAATATTATGGCAATATGTAATACATTGTCTTGTATGGAATGATATCTTACTCCATAAAATAGACACATGACATGTTATATATATATATTTATATGTAATTGAAGGCTTCCGTCGTGGTCGTAATGTTACTTAAAAGTTTTTGGGTTGTAGCCCGGCGTCAATTTTTGGTGTATAACCGACGTTTCGGGAAAACTTGTTTGTCCCATATTCAGGGTCTTAGGTAAAAAGGATCCTGAAGATGGGACAAACAAGTGTTCCCGAAACGTTGGTTATACACCAATAATTGACGCCGGGCTACAACCCAAAAACTTTTAAGCAACATGTATATTTATGTTCACAAAGTTTAGATTTTACCTTTTTAAACCTTCAGATTAGCCTGATGATGAGATTTAACGTCGAAACATGTTGCTAAAGTGATTGACAAGTTATTTTATCCGTAATAAAGTTGTGTTTATAGTGTCAAAGTGCTGTTTATTATATGACACACACAGCGGGGTTACAAACATAAAAAAATTATCATAATTGATTTGCAATATCTGGGATGTGACGCCGTGTAGTTAGTTAAATATGTGCCGATGTTTCGTGCTATTAATCTGATTATGGAGGTAGCAGGTTCCTCTACCAGAATACACGGCGTCACATTCTAGAAGCCGGTTCGTAATTGGTTTGATACATAAATCACTCTTACCAAGGACACCACCAGAATTTCTTCTAATGGGGGGGGGGGGGGGGGGGGGAGTGGGTTGGCAGAGAATTTACTTACAAATTTACATTAAAGCTTTTTAAGAATATTTCTTTACTGATTTTATTGAGGAAAATGTTAAAAGCCTCTGTATTCAAGAAGAAAGAATATATCTTTCAAAAACCATTTTAATTATTGGTATTAGTTGTCGGTACGTGTTTATTTATGGGCCGCGATAGCTCAGTCGGTATAGCGACTCGCTACGGGCTGGACGGTCCTGGGATCGAATCCCGATGGGGGCGAGATTTTTCGCAGAAGTCCAGACCGGTCCTGGGGCCCACCCAGCCTCCTATACATGGGTACCGGTCTCTTTCCCGGGGGTAAAGCGGCCTGGGCGTGGAGTTGACCACCCACCCTCATCTAGCGCCGAGGTTAAAGAAAGAGTAGAGCTATACCTCTACTCCCCCTCTGGGCCTTCATGGCCTGTTCTAGGGAGACCTTACCTTTACCTTTACGTGTTTATTTATAGGTTACACATTTTCTTAAATTAAATTTTTTTTCCAAAAATACTTACTTGTCTTGGAGTGGGGCAAGTTACAGGATATTTAACAGCGGATAGACGCCGCGCGTCGTGCAAACTTTTTTGTTTAGTCGCGTTCAACATGGCGCATGCGCGCCGTGCTTCTGGTCCAGCCGTACATGTCTTGGCGCAAAGTATACGTACAGTGGTAGGCAAATCACGCCGTTAGAAGCACGCGTCTGTTCTGTTTGCTGCCGAAAGCCATGCTTACCGCGAGTGAACCGCCTGTGAGTGTTGGACAGTGAGTTTCAGATCGCTGGGAGAAACTCTTCATATCGATAAGAATGATGTTCAAACAGGTCTTTGACGTGGATAAGGTTATAACACAACTACTGGCTGGAAGGAAGAAGACTGACAAACAGGCAAATATTTGTACATTTTAAAATATTACACATAATTTAGCCGTGTTTTAGACGCATATTGAAATATATTTTTGTTTCGTGTTTTGTACAGCGGGCCTAACAGAGAACACCAAAGATATGTTGTAGTATGCAAGACATCAATGGCTGTTAAAGTGATGTGTAAATATTGTGGTACAGTTAAAAGTTTTATTAGACCAATATATGCACTATATTCTTATAACCAAGTCGATCACCCCTACATATGTTTCGGACTTATAACAGGCCATCTTCAGGGTCAAACGTTTTTTTACATAGATTTACATGTTGTTCAATTTAAAAAAATTGTGGTACAGTTTTGGGATGCAGCTCGAAACCTCAATTTTTTTTAATTACACGAGTTCGCGTTTTTTTAAAATATTTATTCCTTTTTCTCACTTCTAGCCGCTGTATACTGTGATACTGACAAGGAAAGTTATCTCGGACAAAGAACGAGTATTACATTTTGATATTTCAGGCTTTCACCGCAGTATAGTGTTCGCTGTTGTGGGCTTTTACACAGCGTTGTGACGTAGTTGTTTACCGAGATTTCGGGACAACATTTCGGTCCAATTTTCGGAGGGTTAACGCTGCCCCACCAAAAAAAAAAAAAACAAAGACCGAGTGTTACTTGTCGTAGGTACTACTTGCATTCTTGTAACTGACACGGCGTGCTGTTAGGTAAATAACTTTTAGAACATTCTGTAACCACGTAATTGCGCTTGCTAGTTAGACGATGTCACTTATCAAGGCCATGCAATATCGTTATTTAACAACGCTGTTTCAACTGCTTGGATTATTTATTGAACCTGTAACCTAAACTATTCCAACTGATATAAATAGCCCAGACATCAGATACTTGACAGCACGAGCGTCACCGAAATAATAAATCCGTACCCTCAGTAAACAGTTCTGCTCTGAATACCAACATGTTAATTCTGTTTAGTGAGATAATCCTAATTGCTGATATCTGCGCTCTTCTGGGATATTACGCAGCGCTGAGTTGTAGTTCTGTACCGACTTTTCGACCGACAGGTTGTCCCGAAACGTCGGTACAGAACTACAACTCAACGCTGCGTAATATCCCAGAAGAGCCAGATCTCATCTACATCGCGGCGGGAGCTAAAATTACGCACAATCCTAATTGCTGTCTCTTGTGTGAGAATCATACGCAACACTTAAATACACAGTGTGAAGAAATTGAATAGTTTCGTAATGTTTAAGTCAGACATTACAGATAGTAACCACTGTACTTGAAAGGGTTGCTGTACGAAAGTCGCTAGCCTAATATACAGGGACACACAAAAGAATGGTGCGGTTTTAATAGTGTTCACTATTAAAACCGCACCATTCTTTTGTGTATGCCCTGTACATGTCATGTATAAATACCGCGTTCCTTTCAGCCTTGTACCAACAGCAGTAGTTACAAGGTAAAGCAATCCCATTACAGCCCTGGACAGGCCTTAGGGTTCCAGGAGGTTGAGGCTCCCAGATTTGTAGACAATCGGCACATGAAAGTGGTAAGGTTGTGAGCCCTAGCACCGGCCGCCTTTACCCCCAAGAAATATTCCTGGTACTCATTTCTGTCAGAGACTGCGTCGACCCCGGGCCATAGTGCAGCCGGAAGGATTATGTTAATGAAAAATTCCAGTGACTCCAACTGGAATCGAACCGCGCCTTCCAGTTTATAGCGCAGTGCCTCAACCAACTGCGCCACCGCGTGTCCCCACAATTCTTAATGTTATATCCCATAATTCAAACACAGGAAACCATCCTCTGCCTTTGTTGCTGCTGATCTGAGGGCAATGCAGACAGATGTTGCGGTCGAACTGAACTGCGCTCGTTTCACGAAATGCAACCTAACTCGATCACATAAGAGAAAATTAAAAAATTGGAACTGCAATGAATTTCGTAATAACAGAACTTGTGTTACTTATCCGATTTTAGGCGCCTTCGCAGAATTTCGAAAAGCGACTATTAGCTTCGTCATGTCTGTCTGTCCGCATGGAATAACTCGGCTCCAACTGGACGGATTTTCATGAAATTTGATATTTGATAATTTTTAGAAAATCTGTCTAGAAAATTCAAGTTTCATTAAAATCTAACAACAATAACGGTACTTTACATGAAGGCTTATGTACATTCTTGATAATATCTCGCTGAATTATTCTCATAATGAGAAATGTTTCAGACAAAAGTTGTAGAGAAAATCAAAACACACATTTTATGTCCAATAACGTTTTTCCGAAAATCGTGCCGTTTATGAGATAATGTGGAAAAATATGGTAGAGCCAGACAGGCCACAGATGACAATATAATACGGCGCATGCGCTTTGCGTGCAGGATAACTAAGGCTACAGACACACACTCAGACTATGCAATACTTATTGCTTTTCCAATGGTTACGCGAACGCGACTGAATATTATGTTGTACGTATATTGCATGTCTTGTGACCGAGAAGGAGTGTGTTTACTGCGCGGTACGAACTGCATCTTTAAATGTTATTCAGGCTAATTTTAGTTTGTGGATAGCCCGCGCCATGGTTCAGGCGGTTATTCGCCGACCTGTCACTACGGAGGCCGGAGTTCGATCCCAGGTCAGTCAATGTGAGATTTGTAGCGGACGAAGTGACGTTGTATAATGTTTCTCTCCCAGTACTTCAGTATCCCCTGTCAGTATTATTCCACCAATGCTCCATACTCATTCATTTATCTACCACCAACGCTGTATAATGTTTTCTCCCAGTACTTCAGTTTTCCCCTGTCAGTATTATTCCACCAATGCTCCATACTCATTCATACATCTACCACCAATGCTGTATAATGTTTCTCTCCCAGTATTTCAGTATCCCCTGTCAGTATTATTCCACCAATGCTCCATACTCATTCATTCGTCTACCACTGACGCTGTATAATGTTTTTCTCCCAGTACTTCAGTATCCCCTGTCAGTATCATTCCACCAATGCTCCATACTCATTCAATCATCTACCACCAACGCTGTATAATGTTTCTCTCCCAGTACTTCAGTTTTCCCCTGTCAGTATCATTCCACCAATGCTCCATACTCATTCATACACCTACTACCAACGCTGTATAATGTTTTTCTCCCAGTACTTCAGTTTCCCCTGTCAGTATCATTCCACCAGTGCTCCATACTCATTCATTCATCTACCACCGACGCTGTATAATGTTTTTCTCCCAGTACTTCAGTTTTCCCCTGTCAGTATTATTCCACCAACGCTCCATACTCATTCATACATCCACCGACGCTGTATAATGTTTTTCTCCCAGTACTTCAGTTTTCCCCTATCAGTATCATTCCACCAATGCTCCATACTCATTCTTTCATCTACCACCGACGCTGTATAATGTTTCTCTCCCAGTACTTCAGTTTTCCCCTTTCAGTATCATTCCACCAATGCTCCATACTCATTCATTCATCTACCACCGACGCTGTATAATGTTTCTGTCCCAGTAGGGCCTACTTCAGTTTTCCCCTGTCAGTATTATTCCACCAACGCTCCATACTCATTCATACATCCACCGACGCTGTATAATGTTTTTCTCCAAGTACTTCAGTTTTCCCCTATCAGTATCATTCCACCAATGCTCCATACTCATTCATTCATCTACCACCAACGCTGTATAATGTTTCTCTCCCAGTATTTCAGTTTCCCCTGTCAGTATCATTCCACCAATGCTCCATACTCATTCATTCATCTACCACCGACGCTGTATAATGTTTCTCTCCCAGTACTTCAGTTTTCCCCTGTCAGTATCATTCCACCAATGCTCCATACTCATTCATTTATCTACCACCGACGCTGTATAATGATTTCTCCCAGTACTTCAGTATCCCCTGTCAGTATTATTCCACCAATGCTCCATACTCATTCATTTATCTACCACCAACGCTGTATAATGTTTCTCTCCCAGTTCTTCAGTTTTCCCCTGTCAGTATTATTCCACCAATGCTCCATACTCATTCATTTATCTACCACCAACGCTGTATAATGTTTCTCTCCCAGTACTTCAGTTTTCCCCTGTCAGTATTATTCCACCAATGCTCCATACTCATTCATACATCTACCACCGACGCTGTATAATGTTTTTCTCCAGTACTTCAGTTTTCCCCTGTCAGAATCATTCCACCAATGCTCCATACTCATTCATTTATCTACCACCAACGCTGTATAATGTTTCTCCCAGTACTTCAGTTTTCCCCTGTCAGTATCATTCCACCAATGCTCCATACTCATTCATACATCTACCACCAACGCTGTATAATGTTTCTCCCAGTACTTCAGTTTTCCCCTGTCAGTATCATTCCACCAATGCTCCGTACTCATTCATTCATCTACCACCGACGCTGTATAATGTTTCCATCCCAGTACTTCAGTTTTCCCCTGTCAGTATTATTCCACCAATGCTCCATACTCATTCATTTATCTACCACCAACGCTGTATAATGTTTCTCTCCCAGTACTTCAGTTTTCCCCTGTCAGTATCATTCCACCAATGCTCCATACTCATTTATCTACCACCAACGCTGTATAATGTTTTTCTCCCAGTACTTCAGTTTCCCCAGTCAGTATCATTCCACCAATGCTCCATACTCATTCATTTATCTACCACCAACGCTGTATAATGTTTCTCTCCCAGTACTTCAGTTTTCCCCTGTCAGTATTATTCCACCAATGCTCCATACTCATTCACTTATCTACCACCAACGCTGTATAATGTTTCTCTCCCAGTACTTCAGTTTTCCCCAGTCAGTATCATTCCACCAACGCTCCATACTCATTCATTAATCTACCACCAACGCTGTATAATGTTTCTCTCCCAGTACTTCAGTTTCCCCAGTCAGTATCATTCCACCAATGCTCCATACTCATTCATTCATCTACCACCAACGCTGTATAATGTTTCTCTCCCAGTACTTCAGTTTCCCCAGTCAGTATCATTCCACCAATGCTCCATACTCATTCATACATCTACCACCAACGCTGTATAATGTTTCTCTCCCAGTACTTCAGTTTCCCCAGTCAGTATCATTCCACCAATGCTCCATACTCATTCATACATCTACCACCAACGCTGTATAATGTTTTCTCCCAGTACTTCAGTTTCCCCGTCAGTATCATTCCACCAATGCTCCATACTCATTCATACATCTACCACCAACGCTGTATAATGTTTCTCTCCCAGTACTTCAGTTTCCCCAGTCAGTATCATTCCACCAATGCTCCATACTCATTCATTACATCTACCACCAACGCTGTATAATGTTTCTCTCCCAGTACTTCAGTTTCCCCAGTCAGTATCATTCCACCAATGCTCCATACTCATTCATACATCTACCACCAACGCTGTATAATGTTTCTCTCCCAGTACTTCAGTTTCCCCAGTCAGTATCATTCCACCAACGCTCCATACTCATTTCATTACATCTACCACCAACGCTGTATAATGTTTCTCTCCCAGTACTTCAGTTTCCCAGTCAGTATCATTCCACCAATGCTCCATACTCATTCATACATCTACCACCAACGCTGTATAATGTTTCTCTCCCAGTACTTCAGTTTCCCCTGTCAGTATCATTCCACCAATGCTCCATACTCTTCATTACATCTACCACCAACGCTGTATAATGTTTCTCTCCCAGTACTTCAGTTTCCCCTGTCAGTATCATTCCACCAATGTCCATACATTCATACATCTACCACCAACGCTGTATAATGTTTCTCTCCCAGTACTTCAGTTTTCCCGTCAGTATCATTCCACCAATGCTCCACACTCATCTTCATCTACATGTTGCTCTTACCAGAAGGAAAAACAGGCGAAGACTTGAAACGTTTCAAAACCTTTTCAAAAGCAAAATCCTTCGGAAATGGAGAAGCCTTGAGTAGAAAAGTACTTTCGCCTTTTTTTTTACTTTGTAAAGGGTTAAGTCAAGGATAAACAAATATAGGTCTAGCATAAATGAAATTGGTTTCTGTCCTGCTGATTTTATGTAATTGTACCACCTGCTGGCCCTCTGACAGTGAAATCCCTCCCACGGGACGAGTTCTATCTAAACCCGTGTCATTGTCTGTGTGACCATGACACGCACCCCAGAACAGGGGCGCCTCACGTGAGGTGCTAAATCACAGATGTCATTTGTTTCATTTCATTTGTCTTCTTTTTTCTTTCTCCATTTTGTTTTCCTGCCTTATTTTCTGTTTCCTTTCTTTACGTCTTGAACCAATTTCGTGGTCCAGTGGCTCCTGAACCGCCTTCATGAAGTCCCGGATTCAAATCGCGGTCGCAAGACTGGATATCTTGAAATGTTTTTCATGATGTTCCTCAGGAGAGTACTTGAAATAGGCCACGACCGCTTCCTTCTACATCTTTTCCAATTCATTATTCACCACTCTACATGGTCAGCGCTACTGACAGTGTCGTGTGCGTAAAACGTAACAAATAAGGTAATAAAAGGCGATTGAAAAGTGTATAAATACATAAATAAGATAATAAATGAGTCAATAAATAAGTATTGTATAAATGAATAAAGGTAAAGGTCTCCATTTAACATGTCATGCAGTCACAGAGGGTAGAGATATAGCCTTACTCATTCTAAACCTCGGCGCTAGATGATAGTGGGTGGTCAACTCCATGCTTCGACCGCTTTACCCCCAGGAAGGAACCCCAGTACCCAATTTACAGCAGGCTGGGCGGGCCCCAGGGCCGGTCTGGACGTTTTGGAGAAGAGAGAATCTTTTTCCCCAGCGGGGTTCGAAAGCCGAAACGTCCAGTCCTAGCGAAGTTCAACGGTGTATCTGTCCCGGTCCCTGCTAAGTAAGTAAATTAGTATATAAATTAATTAAATGATTTAAACTCCAAGTTGACGCGTCTATCGGTGCCACGTGGTATTAGTTCACATCCCTGTCAGACCGCTGACCTAGAATTAGTTCACATCCCTGTCAGACCGTTGACCTAGTATTAGTTCACATCCCTGTCAGACCGCTGACCTAGTATTAGTTCACATCCCTGTCAGACCGCTGACCTAGAATTAGTTCACATCCCTGTCAGACCGCTGACCTAGTATTAGTTCACATCCCTGTCAGACCGCTGACCTAGAATTAGTTCACATCCCTGTCAGACCGCTGACCTAGAATTAGTTCACATCCCTGTCAGACCGCTGACCTAGTATTAGTTCACATCCCTGACAGACCGCTGACCTAGTATTAGTTCACATCCCTGTCAGACCGCTGACCTAGAATTAGTTCACATCCCTGTCAGACCGCTGACCTAGAATTAGTTCACATCCCTGTCAGACCGCTGACCTAGTATTAGTTCACATCCCTGTCAGACCGCTGACCTAGTATTAGTTCACATCCCTGTCAGACCGCTGACCTAGAATTAGTTCACATCCCTGTCAGACCGCTGACCTAGTATTAGTTCACATCCCTGTCAGACCGCTGACCTAGAATTAGTTCACATCCCTGTCAGACCGCTGACCTAGTATTAGTTCACATCCCTGTCAGACCGCTGACCTAGAATTAGTTCACATCCCTGTCAGACCGCTGACCTAGTATTAGTTCACATCCCTGTCAGACCGCTGACCTAGTATTCCTATCGACGTTTCCGCAGTTTTCCAAGGTCTCGGCAACACCTTCAAATACGCAAGGATCTGTCCTTCCAATTACCCTCCCATCCAGCTCATGTGGTCAATTTAATGTCTCACTTGACCTTATGCCCTACTGTTTCTCTCCATCTGATCTCTGAGTCAACAGTGCCTGGCCAAATGCACGAAATGGAACGTCAGGTCTGCGTCATTGACGGCAATGAGTGTGACGATTGCTTCCTTGTCGCGTGTGACGCCGTGTGCTTCGATACAAAGTTATCGAGGTTTCGGAGTAACGTTGTTTATCTCTCTTTAGGGTAGAAATATGTGCCGATCAGGGGAAAATTGGTAGGGATGTAGAGAATTGAGGAGCCTTTGGCCCTCAGAAGGGACATTTTTGACGTTAGAAGCGCCGTACCTCTATATGCTCGGATAAAGTCATTTTGAGAGCAGCCGTTTTCTCCATTTCCTATATCCATAACAGTTTTCCCCCTCGCCGCTGATATTTCTATCCTGAAGATGGAGGCAGCAGATTTATCTAAAACCTTGTTATCTAGCTATATAATTACGCTGTTCCACACTCCAAAACTCCTGAAGTTTTGCTGTTGTTTTTAATTGGTCATTAATAGCCTGCACTCGTAATATTACACAATAGTACTCTATTTTTGACCCGCGGAACCCCCCAACACTCCTTGTGATTTGTTTCAGAATTGCTGTAATGTGCGACAGTAAAATTGGCCTTGACACATACACACGACCTCTGGGATCTCTCCAATTAACACGTTGCAGTGCCAACCCCCACGCAATTTGGACAGCGGCCACAAAGCCTGTTTTTATAACGTAAGGTTTGATATCGAAATTGGAACGATGGGGAGGGGGTTACAGTGGTCGTGGAGCCAGTTTTGTGATGATGGGTTTCAGTGCTCCACCAGACCACTCTGATAAACAAATAGCCCCAGAGCTCCACGTTCCATAAACTCTGGAAATATTCCTTTGTCATGGTTTGTATTTTCATTGTCATAATATAAATACGTTTATCACTGTGGCGGGTTAAACATAGGTGGAGCTGTGCCTAACTTCCACGCAGGACTTCATGGCGCAGTGCTTAATTGCGGGACAACTTTGCCTTTACCTGAAGTTCATATGCCTGACATAACACTTTGCCTTTACCTGAAGTTCATATGCCTGACATAACACTTTGCCTTTACCTGAAGTTCATATGCCGGACATAACACTTTGCCTTTACCTGAAGTTCATATGCCTGACATAACACTTTGCCTTTACCTGAAGTTCATATGCCCGATATAACACTTTGCCCTTACCTGAAGTTCATATGCCTGACATAACACTTTGCCTTTACCTGAAGTTCATATGCCTGACATAACACTTTGCCTTTACCTGAAGTTCATATGCCTGACATAACACTTTGCCTTTACCTGAAGTTCATATGCCTGACATAACACTTTGCCTTTACCTGAAGTTCATATGCCCGACATAACATTTTGCCCTTACCTGAAGTTCATATGCCCGACATAAACTTTGCCCTTACCTGAAGATCTTATGCCCGACATAACACTTTGCCCTTACCTGAAGATCTTATGCCCGACATAACACTTTGCCCTTACCTGAAGTTCATATGCCGACATAACACTTTGCCCTTACCTGAAGTTCATATGCCCGACATAACACTTTGCCCTTACTGAAGATATTATGCCCGACATAACACTTTGCCCTTACCTGAAGTTCATATGCCCGACATAACACTTTGCCCTTACCTGAAGTTCATATGCCCGACATAACACTTTGCCCTTACCTGAGTTCATATGCCCGATATAACACTTGCCCTTACCTGAAGTTCATATGCCTGACATAACACTTTGCCCTTACCTGAAGTTCATATGCCGACATAACACTTTGCCCTTACCTGAAGTTCATATGCCCGACATAACACTTTGCCCTTACCTGAAGTTCATATGCCCGATATAACACTTTGCCCTTACCTGAAGTTCATATGCCTGACATAACACTTTGCCCTTACCTGAAGTTCATATGCCCGACATAACACTTTGCCCTTACCTGAAGTTCATATGCCCGACATAACACTTTGCCCTTACCTGAAGTTCATATGCCCGATATAACACTTTGCCTTACCTGAAGTTCATATGCCCGATATAACACTTTGCCCTTACCTGAAGTTCATATGCCTGACATAACACTTGCTTTACAGTATATTCAGAAGAGTTACATTATACAAACCGAACTAATTATTTTTCCTGATATTTCATAGGGCCAAAGACGGGCGAAGTTACTCAGCTGAAATCACATCCTTGTAAAATTTCGCTGTTCAGTTTGTGTTTCCATGGTAACGTAAAATTTTGATTGTTGAAAATTTAATTATTTGGTATTTTAATTAATTGGAGTTTGTTTACGTATTGTTAGCTTCAGCTGTTTAGAGCTGTTGGTAGGACCAGTTTATTTATCTGGTCTCAAATGCCAAATAAATATACTTTGGTGCTTCTAAGCAGGATGTATCCCGTGCGTGGCGTTGAAGAGATTGGCAAAGTAACACGCAGCAAGTAAGTGGGTCTACCACCAGAAATGCGTTCTGTTCACTGTACCGATATGCACAGCATTTAGAAAGCTTACACATTGCCTTGAAAAGAAATGCTTCAACATTTCACCCGAATAATCAATAAAACAGAACGAAAAGATAACAGATACTTTATTTTGAATATTAAAAAATTAACATAAACATTAAAATGATTATGTTGTGCATAATTTAACTTAAAAAACAATTTGTGGATTAATTGCGATGTGCGAATAGTTGTCACGTTGTCACCAAATAAGTCCTTTTAAAGTGTGAAAGTAATGTCGAACAAGTTAAGGAATGACTGCATGGCATAAAAATGGCGGCGTTTTCTTGCACTTTCGTTAATCTGATTATCTCCTAAACTGTTAGGCTTAATTGTAAAAAAAAAATATCGAACGTAAATTTTCCTATCCAATTACAGGCCTGGGGAGGCCCTTAGGGCTCCAGGAGGTTCAGGGTCCCAGAATTTTTAAACAGTTGGCACATGAATGTGGTACAGCTGTCAGCCTTACGCACCGGCCGCCTTTACCCCCCCCCCCCCCCCCAAGATATATCCCTAGTACTCATTTCTGTTAGAGGCTGAGTTGATCCCAGGGGCCATAATGCGGCCGGAAGGATGATATCAATGAAAAATGCCAGGGATCCCATCGGGAATCGAACACGCGACCTTCCGACTTTTAGCGCAGTGCCTCAACAAACTGAGCCACTGCGTAGCTTATGGGCAACATTTCGTTACGAGTTCACCAAATATTTCGGTTAGAGTCAAATAAATTGTTAACCACTTCAGTTCAGTTTGGTTTACTCTCTGTTTATGTCGGTAAATCTCTGTTAGGGAATGTCGGGATTGCCTATTAAAACGTGTAGGTCAAACGGGTAGAACTTTTTGAAGAAGGTACACAGTAAAGATCATTACTTTCTTTCCGATCACGTAAACATGGTTCAAAATGTTCGTCCTAGTGTTAGCTGTATTTCAGTACTTGCGCATTCCTCCTTCAGACCAAATTAAGCAACACGCCTGACATTCCTCACATATCCGGACTGCCCAACACGACAGTTCTGGATGTAGCGTGCCCCTTATTGCATGCATATTAATCAGACCTGTGAAACGGAGTTGCTATCACCTGTCAGTTATTTGAGGCCATTTTCTTCCACGCTAAATTTCACATTTTAATCTTGTGATTTCTTCCACGCTGTTTGCCCAGGCGAGGAATACTCGGACATTGCTTCTAATTTGCTGATAGGTTGCCACTGTAGAAACCCTTTACGTAATTATTTAAGGTCGTGCCTTATCTCAGGCAGTTAGTCGCCGGCCTCTTAACACGGAGGCCTGGGTTCGATTCCAGGCCAATACGTATGGGATTTATGGTGTATAAAATGACACTGGGACAGGTTTTCCTTCGGTATAAACGACGCTATATATTCTTAGCAACTGACAGCGTCGTTAAATAAACATTTCTCTCTTCTCTCCCATTTTGTACATGGAGTTCTCCGCTGAAGGTCTCTGGTTCGAGACCCGCCGGATTCAGTGTGGATGTGAAATATTTGTAAGGTACTAGGTTGTGAATGTATGGATATCCACCTCCTCGTGTTTCCTTTTTTCTTTCAGACGAAGAAGTGTCAGAACCCAAATCTATAAAGCCGAATCAGTTGATATGCTTAAATAAACGCACAGCGTAACAGTACTGTGGCGTTCCTTGTGTACTGCGTGTTAAAAGTTTAAAACGTACTTACACTTTAAAGTGGCTGTATTGAACAACTTACATAATTGGATAACATAGGATGCTTGTGACGTAACGTATATGTGGCATGGGAAAGCCTTGAAGAAACATGTAGGTACATTAAGGGCTTTATTTGAATTTTTTTTTATTTTAGATCGTTTGTTATTACTTGATTGTACGTGTTTCATTTTTCTCTACAACCTCTTTCCCAAGTATTTTTCGCTTTTATAAATATTTGACAAGGCTACGTGCCAACTTGATCAGAAGATGGTGCGGAAACGATGCGGATTTTAATCTAAAATGTCTATAATTTTTGTGTGGCTTAAATCAAGATTTAAATGTGTGGGACAACTCTACTGAAACTCCCTCGTGTAAAATTTTATAAAAATTCACAATTCTGTAGGGTTCCTACGATGGCCTGTTACATATAAATTCTTTATATTTATGGATTTCTGATATATTATACGATGTATAAAATCCATAAAGTTAATTGAGTTTAAATTTCATGAAAATCCCTGCAGCAAGTCTCGATTTATATATCGTGTGGACATGCAGAAACTCGAGAAAATAATAGGCAAATTTTTGTAGTTTTTCTTCTATTTGTGGTTTATTTAATGACTCAGACTATGTAACATCGAATGATTCGATGATTGTAAATAATGAATCGGAAAAGATGTGGAAGTGGCCGCGGCCTGATCTGAGAGGCACTGGTCCGGAACTTGCCTGGAGGGACTGAGATGAACCACGACAAACTTCAAGATGTTCGGTCTCCCGGCCAAGATTCGAACCCAGTACCTCCCGAATGCAAGTCAGAAGTGTTTGCCACTTGAGCAAACAGACGTGGCTAACTTTTGTACTGAAGAAGACAACACAAAAGGTGAATCCTCTAGTTGGCAGGAACTCAACAACAACTGCGCTTGACCCCCAGACGTGGGCCAATTAATGAGTAGTTCGTGTTTCGGCATTGCGACAAAACTGCCCCCTTGAGCGCAGTATCGACCCGGTAGCGGGGCCCGCACTGTACCCTAACCCCCGTTCCCCACCCTACTGCCTCATTGGGTTTGCCTCCTGTATTGCAGTCTTTACAGTGACATCCCCAAACTATTTTTTACAGAGAGATTTAAAGTTTTCTGATGCTGGTATATGCCGGGGCTTAGATGTGTAGTTGCTCTCTCCTCAAGGCGTAGGCTTAGAGTCATTTCCAGGGCACCTTATATGGGATTTATGGTGAACAAAGTGGCTTTGAGACAAGATTTTCTCAGAGTCCTCAGGTTTGTTTCAGTCAGTATCATTCCATACTCATTCGTCTGTCAGATAGACGATGGGCACATCAGAAGCGGCAGGTCCACTGAGACGATGTCTCAACAGTAAGAGCGGCCGGAACTTTCTCCTACAATCTGTAGCTTCGTCTAGTATGACTTGAAATTACATGTATGGCTTTTGAAGTCGTTTCATGGAGAACACATATTTTTTGGTAACTACTGAACCACTGAAAATGAATTGCAGCGTTACAGTTGGTTAGCTCAGTCAATATAGTGCCCAGGCTACGGGTTGGATGGCCGAGGAATCTTGGTTTAGTTCCCTACAGGTGCAAATGGCCGGATATTAGGTTAAAGTAGGCCACGACCGCTTCCTTCCTTACTCCTGTTTATTACTCAATGTGATCCAATTATTCAACGCAATAAAATCTCAATTAGACAGTGTCGATAAATACAATAATACAGTAATAAATACAATACTACAGTAATAAATACAATACTATAGTAATACAGTACTACAGTAATAAATTCAATACTATAGTAATACAGTACTACAGTAATAAATACAATACTATATTAATACAGTACTACAGTAATAAATACAATACTACAGTAATAAATACAATACTATAGTAATACAGTACTACAGTAATAAATACAATACTATATTAATACAGTACTACAGTAATAAATACAATACTACAGTAATAAATACAATACTATAGTAATACAGTACTACAGTAATAAATACAATACTATAGTAATACAGTACTACAGTAATAAATACAATACTATATTAATACAGTACTACAGTAATAAATACAATACTATAGTAATACAGTACTACAGTAATAAATACAATACTATATTAATACAGTACTACAGTAATAAATACAATAGTATAGTAATACAGTACTACAGTAATAAATACAATACTATATTAATACAGTACTACAGTAATAAATACAATACTGTATTAATACAGTACTACAGTAATAAATACAATACTACAGTAATAAATACAATACTATAGTAATACAGTACTACAGTAATAAATACAATACTACAGTAATAAATATAATACTATATTAATACAGTACTACAGTGATAAATACAGTACCACAGTAATAAATACAATAGTATAGTAATACAGTACTACAGTAATAAATACAGTGCCACAGTAATAAATACAATACTATAGTAATACAGTACTACAGTAATAAATACAATACTATAGTAATACAGTACTACAGTAATGAATACAGTGCCACAGTAATAAATACAATACTATAGTAATACACTACTACAGTAATAAATACAGTGCCACAGTAATAAATACAATACTATAGTAATACAGTACTACAGTAATAAATACAATACTATAGTAATACAGTACTACAGTAATAAATACAGTGCCACAGTAATAAATACAATACTATAGTAATAGAGTACTACAGTAATAAATACAATACTATAGTAATACAGTACTACAGTAATAAATAAAGTACCACAGTAATAAATACAATACTATAGTAATACAGTACTACAGTAATAAATACAGTGCCACAGTAATAAATACAATACTATAGTAATACAGTACTACAGTAATAAATACAGTGCCACAGTAATAAATACAATACAATAGTAATACAGTACTACAGTAATAAATACAATACTATAGTAATACAGTACTACAGTAATAAATACAGTGCCACAGTAATAAATACAATACTATAGTAATAGAGTACTACAGTAATAAATACAATACTATAGTAATACAGTACTACAGTAATAAATACAGTACCACAGTAATAAATACAATACTATAGTAATACAGTACTACAGTAATAAATACAGTGCCACAATAATAAATACAATACTATAGTAATACAGTACTACAGTAATAAATACAGTGCCACAGTAATAAATACAATACTATAGTAATACAAAACTACAGTAATAAATACAGTACCACAGTAATAAATACAATACTATAGTAATACAGTACTACAGTAATAAATACAATACTATAGTAATTCAGTACTACAGTAATAAATACAGTACCACAGTAATAAATACAATACTACAGTAATACAGTACTACAGTAATAAATATAGTACCACAGTAATAAATACAATACTATAGTATTACAATACTACAGTATTAAATGCAGTGCCACAGTAATAAATACAATACTCCAGTAATACAGTACTACAGTAATAAATATAATACTACAGTAATACAGTACTACAGTAATAAATACAGTACCACATTAATAAGTACAGTAGTACAGTAATAAGTTACAGTACCACAGTAATAAGTGCAGTAATAAGTTTCAGTACCACAGTAATGAATACAGTACTACAGTGATAAATAAAATACTACAGTAATAAATGACGTACTGCAGTAAGCTTCTGTCCTTTAAGGACATCAGGTTGTTTTAGCAAAATATCACGTTACAAAGAAGTCAGCAGATATCAAGTAAAATCAACTCCGCTTTGTGTAACTGACTTCAGTAAAACTCTAACGACTTTGTCTACCGTAACTACCAGCAGAAACAATAAACCTGTAGCGTTTTATTGCTCTGGCCTCCCTTACTTCTTTTGAACGCCTTCAAGCTGACATCTGTCGCCATCTTAGTGACGTCACGGATATTTCTGTTACGCGACGTTTAAGTAGTCATTCCGTCTGTCACGCTCGGTTAAGACTAGACGCATTTTACCTGCCTTGCTTTACCCTTGGACAGGTATTAGGTTAAACATTTGTGGGCGGGGCTCGTACTGCAGTCGGGAACAAAGAACTAATTTGTGGGCGGGGCTCGTACTGCAGTCGGGAACAAAGAACTAATTTGTGGGCGGGGCTCGAACTGCAGTCGGGAACAAAGAACTAATTTGTGGGCGGGGCTCGAACTGCAGTCGGGAACAAAGAACTAATTCCATTGTAACTTTGGAATTGATCCTGCATTCTGGTAGACGGTGTTGACAGGGGGGCTTGTTTTGACCGTAGCTCGTATTTGGCGCCCTAGCTGCGGGCGCAGAGAGCCCAGGGTGGCCAATTGGAAGCTTTTCGCAAGCAACTGTAGTAAATAAGCATGAATACAGAAAAACATATGCTTGCTGAATTTTACGTTGTGTTCACCGTGCATATTGGTATCACTCAACAATTAAACAACAAATGCACTTTATTTCTTAAGCATGTCCAATAACCCTACATATGTTTCGGCTGCAACAGAGCCATCATCAGGGGTTCAAGGTCACGTTCACTACAACATTGACACACATTGTGGTGTATAAAGTGGTGATACCAAATGGATTAGTGAATGTTGAAGTGAATGTGACCTTGAACCCCTGATGATGGCTCTATTGCAGCCGAAACATGTGTAAGGTTAATGGACATGCTTAAGAAATAAAGTTCATTTGTTGGTTTAATTGTTGATATGCCTGCTGGTTTACCGTAATTAATAAATTTGATTCGCATTACCTTCCAGCAGAGGCAAGACAATTTTCTGTTCTCCAAATGTGCAGCTTTCCTCTCTGGCCCACCAGCCTCCTGTTTAATTAGTACCGGGTACCGTCCCTGGAGGTAAAGCGGCTGGTGCCTGACGCTAACCACTCCATCAAATGCGGATGTTTAGAATGAGTGGGGCTATACTTCCACTTCTTCATATGCCTTCATGGCGCGTACAAGGGCAACATTACCTTTACCTTTCAATACTCTCTGGAATATTTAAACATTATTCTCACTGACTGTATGTGATGAATGCTCCTAGAAATTGTTGTTTATTATGCGTATATCGCTGATCGCTGTGTTCGTCATTTTAACTTAATGGCTCGTATGAACTGAGCCAGTTGGTTTTTTTTTTTCAGGTGAATTTGGCCGAGTGGCAAGTACGACAACTATGTTTGTTAACTCGAGAGATTTTTCTGAAGCAACCCATGCTGCTGGAACTGGAGGCTCCAGTGAACATAGCTGGAGACATACACGGCCAGTACGAGGATCTGCTAAGACATTTTGACAAACTGGGATATCCACCGCAGTCGAACTATCTGTTCCTCGGTGACTATGTTGACAGGTGATGGTATGCCTAGCACGTCGGGGTTGTCGTGACACTTAGTGCTGTAGTTTACTGAGCTACACTCACGGTACATAGTGAGTGACAAACTGGGGAGGTTGTGAGAGGAGGAATTGCTGCTGGTCTGAGCTAGTGTACTGTCCCGGCATCTGCCTGAAGTGACTGAGAAAACACTAGAACCCGTATTTAGGCTATCGGTTGACCCGGTCGAAATTCGAACCAGACATATCCCTAATACAAGAGACAGTAACTTAAATGCAATATACTGTATGTTTATATCTATAGCACACGATAATCAGAAAGGCTGGGAATAAAATTTTGCTTTCAGTGATTTCAGTTTAATGGAACGGTCGGATTGCGTAAGGAAAACTGTGCTTGTGCTTAACCCTCTGAGGATTAAGATTAACCAGAATTACATTTAAAGACTCAGTCCGTACCGCGCAGTAAACACACTCCGTCTCAGTTATACAAACCAGTCAGTTAATGCTGTACAGTGAAATAATCGCTGTTTGTTCTCAGATCCACACAAAACACATAAATACAGTCCGTACCGCGCAGTAAACACACTCCGTCTCAGTTATACAAACCAGTCAGTTAATGTTGTACAGTGAAATAATCGCTGTTTGTTCTGAGATCCACACAAAACACATAAATACAGTCCGTACCGCGCAGTAAACACACTCCGTCTCAGTTATACAAACCAGTCAGTTAATGTTGTACAGTGAAATAATCGCTGTTGTTCTGAGATCCACCCAAAAACACATAAATTACAGTCCGTACCGCGCAGTAAACACACTCCGTCCCAGTTATACAAACCAGTCAGTTAATGTTGTACAGTGAAATAATCGCTGTTTGTTCTGAGATCCACACAAAACACATAAATACAGTCCGTACCGCGCAGTAAACACACTCCGTCTCAGTTATACAAACCAGTCAGTTAATGCTGTACAGTGAAATAATCGCTGTTTGTTCTGAGATCCACACAAAACACATAAATACAGTCCGTACCGCGCAGTAAACACACTCCGTCTCAGTTATACAAACCAGTCAGTTAATGTTGTACAGTGAAATAATCGCTGTTTGTTCTGAGATCCACACAAAACACATAAATACACAGTGTGGGCAGAACGTAGAATTGTTGAATGTTAAACGTGGTGGTACATATAGTAACCGTTAGGCTTTAAAAGGTTAATTAAGTACAACATCGTTAGGCAATAAGAGGAGTGGAGGTATAGCTCCACGCATTTTAACCTCCACACTAGATGGATGTGAGTCGGCAGTTTCACTTCCTCGGCCTCTTTATCCCTGGGATAGAGCCCCTGTACCCATTGTATAGAGGAGCTTTACTTGGACTCGAACCACGACTCCTCTTTTGTACAGCCCGTGGCTTAGTCACTATAGTGACTGAACTGTCCATTCTGTTTTGATTTATACGCTGGAATGTCGTAATAGAACAACATCGATATGTCTACAAACGTAAAAATACGCGACACTATAACATTAACTATATAAAGCCCAGTGGTTACTATATGTACCACCACGTTTAACATTCAACAATTTTTACGTTCTGCCCACAGTGTATTTATGTGTTTTGTGTGGATCTCAGAACAAACAGCGATTATTTCACTGTACAGCATTAACTGACTGGTTTGTATAACTGAGACGGAGTGTGTTTACTGCGCGGTACGGACTGTATTTATGTGTTTTGTGTGGATCTCAGAACAAACAGCGATTATTTCACTGTACAGCATTAACTGACTGGTTTGTATAACTGAGACGGAGTGTGTTTACTGCGCGGTACGGACTGTATTTATGTGTTTTGTGTGGATCTCAGAACAAAACAGCGATTATTTCACTGTACAGCATTAACTGATGGTTTGTATAACTGAGACGGAGTGTGTTTCTGCGCGGTACGGACTGTATTTATGTGTTTTGTGTGGATCTCAGAACAAACAGCGATTATTTCACTGTACAGCATTAACTGACTGGTTTGTATAACTGAGACGGAGTGTGTTTACTGCGCGGTACGGACTGTATTTATGTGTTTTGTGTGGATCTCAGAACAAACAGCGATTATTTCACTGTACAGCATTAACTGACTGGTTTGTATAACTGAGACGGAGTGTGTTTACTGCGCGGTACGGACTGTATTTATGTGTTTTGTGTGGATCTCAGAACAAACAGCGATTATTTCACTGTACAGCATTAACTGACTGGTTTGTATAACTGAGACGGAGTGTGTTTACTGCGCGGTACGGACTGTATTTATGTGTTTTGTGTGGATCTCAGAACAAACAGCGATTATTTCACTGTACAACATTAACTGACTGGTTTGTATAACTGAGACGGAGTGTGTTTACTGCGCGGTACGGACTGTATTTATGTGTTTTGTGTGGATCTCAGAACAAACAGCGATTATTTCACTGTACAACATTAACTGACTGGTTTGTATAACTGAGACGTAGTGTGTTTACTGCGCGGTACGGACTGTATTTATGTGTTTTGTGTGGATCTCAGAACAAACAGCGATTATTTCACTGTACAGCATTAACTGACTGGTTTGTATAACTGAGACGGAGTGTGTTTACTGCGCGGTACGGACTGTATTTATGTGTTTTGTGTGGATCTCAGAACAAACAGCGATTATTTCACTGTACAGCATTAACTGACTGGTTTGTATAACTGAGACGGAGTGTGTTTACTGCGCGGTACGGACTGTATTTATGTGTTTTGTGTGGATCTCAGAACAAACAGCGATTATTTCACTGTACAGCATTAACTGACTGGTTTGTATAACTGAGACGGAGTGTGTTTACTGCGCGGTACGGACTGTATTTATGTGTTTTGTGTGGATCTCAGAACAAACAGCGATTATTTCACTGTACAACATTAACTGACTGGTTTGTATAACTGAGACGGAGTGTGTTTACTGCGCGGTACGGACTGTATTTATGTGTTTTGTGTGGATCTCAGAACAAACAGCGATTATTTCACTGTACAACATTAACTGACTGGTTTGTATAACTGAGACGGAGTGTGTTTACTGCGCGGTACGAACTGAATCTTTATATTGCAGGTCGATGTCGGTCTTCAGACGGTTAATATGTAAATTAAGCGGTAGGCCTGTGGTAACAACTGCACTCGTTGTGTCCAGCTAGGAGCAAATTTGGACCGTAGGAATGACGTCATATAGTCCAATGACGTCATATCTCGTGACATACCACAATCCTATACGAAGTGTTCTTATCTTATCACTGCATTTGTTTAAAAAAATTGCTCCCACAGTTCTGCATAAGGTTGTTAGACAGCCTGACACGCAAGTCAGGGAGTCGGTCGTGTTCTTGACCCCTGACTTCTGGAGAGCGTCGAATTTACATCAGCGTCTCGCAAACTGTACTTGCTGCAGAGCGTTTTTAATTTCGAAATAATCTGACGAATCCTCTCCCCTGTAACATAATTTCATTAATCCCTTCAGTTTCTTCATTTTTTTACCTTTATTCTACAGAGTGTTTCGTAAATACTGCTCATTGACTGGTGGGGCCAAATTTATACTTTTCTTTCGATGTTTGAGGTTCTCTCAGCGGTGTTACTGAATATTCACCTCTTCTTGGATGTTATACTGTGTCGCTGGTGTGTAGTTTCCGACGTTTCGGAGCATTAGTGTCTTCATCTTCACGGTCAAACAGTGTTCTTGGATTGCTTGACCGTCAAGGTGGAGGCACTACAGTAGTTCGAAACGTCGGTAATTGCACACCCAAGGACACAGCGTCACATCCAAAAAAAGACTTGAATCTATCTATTTCTCTTAACGACGTGTTATTACTTATTTAAGTTTTGTGTGAAATGAAAATTTGTCGTTAAAGAATGTATCCGTGGATCTCCTGGGTAGCATTCGAGGAGCCACTGGTTTACCGCGGGACACGTTTGGGAACTAATGATGCGGTAGTATATAAAAGTTCAGTTGGTTTAGTCTGTCACTGCAGTAGGGGATCGATAATCGCGGTACTGGGTTTAGATCCACAGAAGGTCCAGAAAAGCTCTGGTCACCACCCACCGGGCTATATTTCTTCGTGTATAAGGCGATTGTGAATCTTCCTGTTCCAAAAGCTTCGAAGACACGTGTCTATCGCCTTAATTCTGAAGGATTCAGGGTCCAGTACTTGAAGATGAAGGCGATATGTTCTTTCGAAACGTCGGAAACCACCTGCACAGCGACGCCCAGCGTCACACGCCAGAAGATTAGAACCTTCGAATCTGTGGTGTTCGGGCTACATTGTCACATTTCGTACGCTGATCTTGTGTCATCTTTCCGACTTTCCGCCGTGTCACGGTCACTTTCGTGACGCGCACGCAAGCTGCTTTATCAACAGAAAGGGCGTGGACATCGCTAACAGCTCATTAATCTTCATTCTTTCTTTTGAAGACTTCTGACTGCTAGTTCCTATTCGTTATTTGCCCCAATCCGGATCGATAGAGCAGTGCAGACGCCAGTTTATCGGAGGATAAAGCCGAAAAAGTGATTGGGGAAGTTTTGGGTACGGAATTCAAATCTGCATTATTCTCGAAGTTTGTGAACATATATGTTTGGAATTTTCGAACTTTCGTGATCACTCATTTCATACAATTGTTTCGAGCTTATGTCAGTGGTTCCGACCAGGGGCGTTTGGAAGGGGGGTCTGCCGGACTGCAGCCCCCTGCCCCCAATCACCCCAAAACCGAAATTTAAAAATCACAGATTTTGTAGATATTATGATATCAAAACTGTTACGTGATTTACCGTTCAGCCGAAATCAGCCACTGAAATCATCTGATGACTAGTACATTAGAATTTTGAAAAATAAATTAATGAAATTAAAAAAAATACAATAAGACAGGACACTGTGATTGAGTCATGTAACATGTAGTTATGTTTGTATGTATATAAATACAGTTGCAGACAGTTATGTTGTACTTACGACATGATTTTTATAACACAATGTTTAAAATCAAATATAAATTATATTTAGCCTTAGGGTCAGGCGCCCCCCCCCCCCCCCCCGCAGTGAAAAATTCTGGGTGCGCACTTGGTTCCGATGAATCGGGATGAGACCACGTGGCTGGCAAGTCAGCTTCCTCCACTTTTGGTATTCCGCAGATGTCTGTCAGCTAAGTCAAGCTCTGTATTGCGTTAAGTGACGATTGCTTTCTTCGATTATCTAATGTATCTCATGCTTCCAAAAATGTCACGTGTTTTATTGACAGTAAACTTGCAAGCTGTCTGTTCTCTTTGCCCTTATTTATGTTCCTAATACTGACGTTTCGTAAGTTACTGCAAAAACTGGCCTTTGACACTGAAAAGCTATTCCGTTTTTCGTGACGATTTTGTCGGTTTCCGTTAATCACGAACATTCCAGACTGTACTATATTTGGCGAAGTCCGTCTTGTGAAGCTAATAGTTCTTCAGTTAGTCAAAAAAAAAAAAAAAATTCCCTGTAGTTTATGGAATACCCTAAAGTCCATTACCGTGTTCACAACAGCACGCCACTTATCCCTGTCCTGAGCCGGATGAGTTCAGTCCACATTTTCTTACCCATTTCTTTTAAGATCTACTTTAATATTATCCTCCCATTTACGTCTAGGTCTTGCAAGTTGTCTCCTATCAAGACATATGTGGCTGAATCCTGCTATACTTGCCGATTGGTGAGCAACTGTCAGCATGACACAGTCAGCAAAATGTGTGTGCCTAAGAGCTTGTGACTCGTAGTCGTGAGGTTTCAGGTTCGAACCTCAACCGAGTCACCGACTATCCTAAGTTCTTTTTTGCGTATTTTCTCAGTCGCTGAACCGAAATGCTGCGATCTTGCCTCAAATTGCGCTGCGACATCTTTCTTTACATCCTTTAAAGTTTTGCCTGTAGACGCCATGTAAGGAGTATGGGGGAGTGGAGGTGTAGCTCCACTTATTCTTAACCTCGGTACTAGACGGATATGAGTAGTCAGCCTCACGCGCAGGCCACTTTACTGCGTGGAAAGTAGCCGATAGCGGTTGAATAGAAGGCTGATTGGGCCCCAGAGCTAGTCTGAACGTTTTGGAGAAGAGAACCATTTCTTGCCCCTGCCCGTAGTCGAACCCCAGATAGAGTCCAGCCCCGCTATACACACTACTCGTCCTTCACAATTCATTATCGTGAGTTGTAAACAGCATCATTAAATAAACAATGAGTAACTGAAGTGAATTTGAGGCTTCCGCGGCTATGTAGACGAGATCTGCGCTGTTCTGGCATATTACGCTCGTTACGTGGTAGTTCTGTACCGACGTTTCGGCACAACTTATCGGTCCCATCTTCAAGGTCAAGAAGCCAAGAAGACTTGGACGTTTCGGAACAACCTATCGGGCCCCATATTCTTAACCGACGTTTCGGGACAACCCATCGGTCCCATCTTCAAGGGTCAAGAAGCCCAAGAAGACTTGGACATTTCGGGACAACCTATCGGGCCCCATATTTAACCGACGTTTCGGGACAACCCATCGGTCCCATCTTCAAGGGTCAAGACTTGGACTTATTAACCCTTGAAGTTTGGGACCGATAAGTTGTGTCGAAACGTCGGTACAGAATTACCATGCAACGCTGCGTAATATCCAGGAGGGCGCAGAACTCAACTGAAATAAACTAAAAACTAAACCCTTGTGCTTAATTAAGCAGGTATGCAGAGTGGAGGTTTAACTCCACGCATTTTGTCCTCAGTATTAGATGGAGATGAGTGGTCAGCTTCACGCTTCTACCGCTTTACCCGGGGAGATAAATTCTCTTCTGGCAAGGGTTTCATATCCATTATGCTTGGTCTGGAGGACAGAAAATGCCTAATGGAACCCTAATTGCCAGGCCATTCAGCCTGTGGCCTAACACTTTCTTGAGCTGATATATCTGGATTCCTGTGTTAATGTGCCCCCCCCCCCCCATCTAGTGCCGAGGTTAAAATTTAGTGGAGCCATACCTCCTCTCTGCCATACACCACCATGGCGTGCACAGGGACACCACTTCCTGTACTAATGTGCAGCGACTGACATGTATGTTTTTTTGTAACAGGGGCAGGAACTCCTTGGAGACTATCTGTCTTCTTCTAGCATACAAGATGAAGTACCCAAATAATTTTTTCCTGCTGAGGGGTAACCACGAGTGTGCCAGTATCAATAGGTACTGTACTTTTTATTGACACAAAACACAGAACTTTTAAAAATGGCTGACCAGATGAATCGTTCTATCTTACAGAATTTGGCAGTGTAATATGTAAGAATACAGAGTTAAACACATAACTTTTCGGTGTTTTAAACACTCTTATGATTTTCTGGTCACATGACAGTTTTATAGTCAGCTTGGTCTGTATTAGTAGGCTGACCATATGTCCCATTTTGAACGGGAAAGTACCGTTTTTTTTTGCTATGTCCCGGCCGTCCCGTCATTTTAGTAAAAATGCCATTTTTGTCCCGTTTTTTATAAAAACTTTAAAATATGCTTAATTATTGGTCAGTCATAACCTATAATCAAGTTTGCATCAATGGCTGCTACTGTAGGTACCAGTCATTCGTGTAACCGTCGGTAGAGGCGCGTTGATCGAGATTGACAATTGCCAATTGAATAAATAGTGTAACTTTAAAGTCAATGAATTATTCAGAGAAAAGAAAAATACGTGTTGGCAACACTTGCGCCGTTCTGTGAAGAATTATTGTAAGTTCAATATTTTTATGTAATAAAACATTTTTTTAAGTGTCCTACTCTTTATGAACATCCCCCCCCCCCCCCCTCCCGTTTTTGTCTCAAGGAATTATGGTCAGCCTAGGTATTAGTGGCTTAAAAACTGGAACATGGTGGCAGCATATTCCTTCAAAAGATTGGTACCATACGCCGAACTACATGGTGTTATAACAAAATAGAACACAATATTCACCACTCTTAAAACCTAAATTTGTGCTTTGTACAAAGCAGAGTCACTTCAGTGCCTGAAGCAGTGTTGTAGCTAGGTTTTCCGGTGCCTGGGGCAAGTGATCATAATGGCCGCCCCTAACATGAATTATAAACTAAAAAAAATCACAATAATTTACGACCTTCCTTTTATTTGGCTCGACAATTTAAAATTTGTTGTGAGGGCAGAAAATCAAATTTCTTTCATTTAAAATTTTCATTTTTTTCACCCATTTTGCCACCCCTTGGACTCTGCTGCTCTGGGCGGCCGCACCACCTGCCCCTTCCTGGCTATGTCCCTGGTCTGAAGCATCTTTATTTTCAGGGTGTATGGTTTCTATGATGAGTGCAAGAGAAGGTACAGTGTCAAGCTGTGGAAGACCTTCACAGATTTGTTTAACTGTCTTCCAATAGGTGAGTCACCTCTCATTTCATAAGCCTATGTTTAACTGTCTTCCAATAGGTGAGTCACCTCTCATTTCATAAGCCTATGTTTAACTGTCTTCCAATAGGTGAGTCACCTCTCATTTCATAAGCCTATGTTTAACTGTCTTCCAATAGGTGAGTCACCTCTCATTTCATAAGCCTATATTTAACCTGTCTTCCAATAGGTGAGTCACCTCTCATTTCTTAAGCCTATGTTTTAACTGTCTTCCAATAGGTGAGTCATCTCTCATTTCATAAGCCTATATTTAACTGTCTTCCAATGAGTGAATCACCTCATTTCCTAGACCTGTGTTTAACTGACTTCCAGTATATGTGTGACCTTCCATGTCACAGACCTGTGTATTGGCCATGTCATTTTTTCACACAATATAAAGCATTTTCATGTAATATATGAGTATATATATGTATGTATATACAAATTTATATGCATTTGCAAAATAAAGGATGGTCCAGCAAGTAACATTATGAAATTATCGCAAGACAATCAGTTGGAGGTATTGCAGCATCCACCTTAGAGTCCAATCCTGGCTTCATCTGGCTTACATTTTCTTTGGGCCTTTAAGGCAGCACTTTTTATGAAGTCACTTTGACACAGATGTTCAATGCAAAGTGCATGGTTGGATATTTTGGTTGAGTCCTGATTCTCAGTGTCACGGTACGGTGATACAGTGAGGTGATTATAGTTAGAAAGAGCGCATATATGTACCGTCATTGTCATGTGATATCATAAAAATATGACCAAAAGATTCTCACAAAAAATTGTGTTACCTTGCTTTTTATACCTCCTTCTTAACTGTGATAATAAATGCCATGTATGGGGACCTTACATAAGAAAAGTAGGAATATCTGTACTGGATTCATCTAACTTGGGATAGGTACCGGTCACAGGTGTTGTGAACACAGTAATGAACGTGTGGGTTTTACAAAAGGCACATGTTACATTTCAGACTAAAAGGTGTCATAACTCAGGGTACCGTATTATAAACTACAACCATTATGAAACCCTCATATTTCATATAGCCTTAATTTTTGTCAAAACTGCACTGTGTGACCAATGCTCATATATAATACTACATCATTATGTTGTTTCTGATTCATAATTAAAATGTTTCAGCTGCACTAATTGAGGGTACCATATTTTGTATGCATGGAGGGCTGTCACCGCAACTCACGACTTAAATCAGGTATGTTGATTGTGCTTTAATTTTTAGCTAGTGTAGTTAGTTAACTGGCTGGGTGCTATAGCACAGGGGTTAGATACCTTGTGAATGTAGAGAATGTCTCTTCCCCATAACATTTAGTTCATCGTGTACATCCTTCCAAATTCCCATACAGTGGATACGTTCTGTTGTTAATGTTGGTGGGTCATGATGTGAGAAGATGGCAGCAATGAAAGGGGGTGGATTTTGTACTGAATTGGTTTAACTTCTCTGCCTTTGTTTAAACGAGTTATAGCGTGCCTGTAGACAACCATGTGTTTATAGGTTACTGTTGTTCTGTCAAATTCAGTATCTCACTATAGAAACAGCTACCTTAATGTCATCTGTCAGGTACAGACAGTGCGTGTTCAGAGAAGTTGTGACCTCATGGTACCTCTATAGGTCAGTAATGTGAAGGAATGGATCACAGTGGAATTCCATATGTACCCATATGTAAGATGACCCTTCACAAACTTCTATGTTCAGGAAAGCACCTACACAAAATATGTTTCATTATGTGTGTGTGATTATAAGGTGATCTCCCATTATTCAGATGACAAATTATGCAAAATTCTTGTCGTATATTGTGGTAAATACAATTAAGTCAGTGTGACCGGCTAGAATGTTGATAACAAGACCAATTTACCATTCAGATTTCAGTGAGCTTTATGCTAATTAATATCATAATTCCACATTATTTACTAAAGGAGACATGACAGTTACATTTAAATGTGATGATAGCATAAAATTTTAGTATATTTTTTAATCGTTCTGTTAGAAAAGCAAGACACCATCTTATAGACATGCCGGAACACTTTTTTCACAGTGCTGAAGCACTTGGTGGAACCATAGTAAAGAAATTATAATGTTATTCATATTGGCTCATTATTTTATCTGACAACTATTATTTGCTACTTCCTGTCAGCTTGTTCATTGTATTGATGTCATCCACTCAGCTGACTGCAGAGGTGGAGTAGCAGCAGGAAGTGACAAACAATATTTGTCAGATAAAATACAGACGCTGAACTCTTACGTTATGTAGAAGCAATAAATAAGACATTGAATTATTGCAGATTCGAGCCATCCCAAGGCCTATTGATGTTCCAGACTCAGGTCTTGTATGTGACCTGCTGTGGGGAGATCCTGCTGAAGTAAGTGACAACACAGACTGAACAAATATTTAGTGCCAAGCAGAAGTAGGAAAGGACGATGAAGTGTATGAAATAATATTGTGGTACCTCCATCTTGAAAGCAGAAGACAGGACCAGCAAGTTCTCTGAAGTTAAAATGACAGCTGTGCAAAAAATTGCATTACAATATAAATAATTATATTTTATATCATCATCATCATCATCGTCGTCATTGTTGTCATTGAAAACTTCACTCAACAATTTTGTTTATGGTATACATGAAATATGATTTTTGTTTCTAAATATGTATAATTAAAACTGTAATATGTTGATATCATGTCTATATTTAACATTTATTCATTATTATCCTCACTAACTTGTGATCTGCGATTGTAGCTTCGAATATGGGGATTTTATTAAGGGTTCTGCAAAAATTATTTGAGTGTAGAAGGGTTCTGGGGCCAAATTAAATTGGGAAAAACTGATCTTCATTAACATTCTTTTAAATATATTTGGCACTAAATATCATGACGTAAAAGTTTGCAGTCTTGTCACATGTCTGTTTGAAATCTTGACAGGTGGTTCCAAATCAAAATTTGAATCAACGTCCTCTAGAATTAAGGCACATGAGTTACCACCATGCCAACTTGCTTGGTTTATTCCTGTGTACTGTGAGTGCATGGTGAGCACAGAATCACTTTACATTAACTTTCTTGGTTTATTGTGTAGGGTAAGTCTACAAGAGCACAAGCTTCTTCTAGTGATATTTGAGGTTTTCTATAGTGGTGAATGTTCACTGGGTTATGATACCATGGTGGTTAGTATTTAGCAGCATTTGGGGCAACATGCTGTCTCCAGCTTTAACCTGATTACTGAGGTAGCTTTTTGATATGGAACACTGTTAGCCAGGAACTTAGTACATGGCGTCATAACCCAGCAACAACTTACCACATGGTGTGATAATCCAAAGACCACTGATGTGTCATATCTCACAGCTGACTGACTACATGGCATCATAAACCAACAGCTACTGACTACATGGTGTCATAACCCAGCAACCACTGACTACTTGGTGTCATAATCCAGCAACCACTGACTGCATGGTGTCATAACCCAGCAACCACTGACAATGTGGTGTCATAACCCAAAGACCCCTGACTACATGGCGTCATAACCCAGCAACAACTGACCACATGGCATCATAACCCAGCAACCACTGACTACATGGTGTCATAACCCAAAGACCACTGACTACATGGTGTCATAACCCACAGCTGACTGACTACATGGCATCATAAACCAACAGCTACTGACTACATGATGTCATAACCCAGCAACCACTGACTACTTGGTGTCATAAGCCAGCAGCTACTGACTATATGGTATCATAACCCAACAACCACTGACAATGTGGTGTCATAACCCAAAGACCCCTGACTACATGGCGTCATAACCCAAAGCTTACAGACTACATGGTGTCATAACCAAACAACCACTGACAACATGATGTCATAACCCAAAGACTACTGACTATGTGGCGTCATAAACTAGCAACCGCAGACTACATGGAGTCATAACCCAAAGACCACAATATGAAAGTTCCCTTAAGCTTGTATTTATTTCTGTTGAATCTTGCATTCTTTTAGCATTATTTCAGTCTATCTGTTATTGCAGGGAATTCATGGATGGGCCCAAAATGATCGTGGCGTGAGCTACGTGTTTGGTAGTGATGTTGTTCGTAGTTTCCTCCAGCGCCATGACTGTTCGCTCATAGTACGTGCACATCAGGTTGTCGAAGATGGGTATCAGTTCTTTGCAGATCGGTCAATGCTTACTTTGTTTTCTGCGCCCAACTACTGTGGTGAATTTGACAATGCCGGTGCTGTACTGGGTGTTTCTGAAGACCTGACTTGTTGGTTCAGTGTCCTTTCGGTACGTATTCATACTTCATCAACTTTCTCAGTGGTGGTGGAAATGTATGGTGCATAAGGTAAAGGGGCACAAAATATGAATCAGGAGAGGTTGCAAATGTATTAACGTCAGTGAAAACTGCCAACATTCTTGCTCTATAAGCATCCAAATACCAACCTGGCAGCTCTACTTCTTCACTGCCCTTATATCCTTATGCTCACTTTCACTTGTACTATAAATAGATGCCTTCAATCTTATTGAATTTTGTTCTGATGGTATTATGTAGGACTAGAGTGCAAATGTAATTTTAATACTACAACAAATAATTTCATAATCTGTTGAGCATAATTTGCTAAATATCAAGGTGGGGTCAGGCCCTCCTGTAGTGTTTAGTCTTTGTAATTTATTATCAGAATATTAAATATTATCTTGTTATTAATTTTACAGCCATCACATAAAAAGAAAATATTTGTCAGATACAAGTGAAGAGATTAAAGAAGACTGATGTGGTTTCCAGTATACTGAGAGGTAGGGTTGTTGTGCACGGTGGTCAATAAATATCACCTCACTGAGCATCATGGTTACATCTAATTTATTTAGTTTGCCAAAACAGCATTATTTGGCAGTAGATGTAGGTTCAGATAATTGGTTCAGTGGGCAGTTACATGAACAAAAAAGCAGGTGATAGCAGCAATATCAGAGCTTGTGGCTGGTATTCAAGAAGTATATTGATAGATTTTGTTGTTGCCCAAGTGACATGTGAATCAGAATTGGTGATGTGTATAAAGCTCCAGTTTCCCAAGGATATCATATCATTTTTAGTCACCATCTACACTTTAAGCCTTTAAGCCTTACATTCACAGAACATTTTGTTTGATGTATACTAGATTGGGGTGCACAAATTTTCCAACAAACCAGCAGCCACCTCAAAATTCTAGGTGCTAGGAGGGTGACATGAAGCAAATTCCATTCTGAGCATCCAAACATATTAGGGGTCACCATACAAAATTTGGTTGCCACAGCAGCCTGGCACCTGGGATTTGTGCACACATGTAGTAGATGAAGAAAGATGCTATTATATGTATTTTGGAAATTAATAATTGAGGCTTGTAAGATGGAACTGTTAAGATGAGATTTATGGCTTACCTTGTACAATAAATATGCAGTCAGAGCATCTGTCCTACATTACAACATATACAGGAACTGAAGGACATGTTTGTACATACCGGGAAATATGCGACCAATTAATGAATCAACATTTAGCGATATAAAGATTTGGCCTTCCATAGAACATTTTGTGATGAACTAGAAATAGACATGCATTTAATTAATACTGACCTGTAAATTGCACTTAGCATAACATTTAAGAAACCTGTTGTTCTCGGCCAGTGGTGTGGCGGCTAAGACATTTGTGTATGTGGCGAGAATATTGAGTCACAAAAATTTGTTTTATTTAAACTTGACTTATGCAGTGATGCTTCATTAGTTAGATTTGATGACAAATCATAGCATGTTTAGTGAATAATGAATTTTATAGGATGTGGAAAGAAAAAAGAGTAACAGGTGCTGAATGAGATGTAAATTTGTTCTTGGTATGATGAATTGGGCCTCAGGATACAAGCGTGTAAGTAATCATGTGTACCAGATAAGGGCACGTGGCACTCAGTTTAGACATCAACTGCAGCAGGAACACAAGCATTTGACGGAAAGTATAAAAATATAATATTATGATCTTTGGGATGTGATGATATGTACAGCTGAGTCACAAAGTTTTTGAACCTCAGTGTTCAGGATTTTGACCTTTTGTGATCATCCATTTTAATGCCATTGTTTCAACCTTTTGTAAATGGTTCCAATTAATTTGGATAAGACCACGTGATTAGTCAGTTGCCTTTCCCCAGTCTCTTGCTGTTGTGAAGACTAGTTGCAGCTCAGTCCAGCGTTGTTTTTCATTAAGTGAAGTTGATTGCTTTTGTGCTCCATAACTCTAGTGTATGAATACTGTTTTTGTACAGAATCCCAAAATAGTCAATTCAGAAAAATCACAATTATGATTTCTGAATATTCCTGAATATTTTAGTACTCCTACCAAAAAAAGAAGAAAGTTTGGATCCACATTTAAAAATTTAATGAATCTCATTTCCACTCATATTTATTTGCTGGAACAATAAAACTTGTTATGTTCTAAAGAAATGATCCCATTCAAAACTCTGACCTGATAAATCATATTCTGCAACTTACATTTTGTCTTCCAGTGAAAGTATTTATGCAGTCAGAAGAAACATGAACAGGAGTGAGTGAATATTTCCTGGATCTCTTGGCAAAGATCTTCTCAATTTCAAATTTCTCTTAAATCCAAATCACTTGTAGGTTGCGCTGCATTGTATGGTAACTACGTATATATAAATTATCGAACAACTGAAACTGAATAGAAAAATATCAACAAATTCAGTGTGGGGTAATGCTTTCATTGTGCCCGTTGATTAGCCTTGACATTTCAATGAAAGATGTTAAAAACACATTTTTCTGGATAAAGAAATTGATGTCTTTGCAATTGCAAGATTGGTCTGCCAGTTACAGGGCCAAATAAAGTGCCGTTATTCTTTCTTTATTAGTCTTTATTAATATTTTAATATCATATAAAATCCTTGATATTTTTAGTATCATAATATAAGAAAAATACGCATATACATTTTACTGTACATGTAATAGAATATATGGCATTGTGACTGACCTGCTTATGGGTGTTTTCTAGTTTGTGGTTGTTCAGAAATATATTCTGCAGGTGGCAGGGCTAAATGGTACGAGTATATTGGCGCTGTAGTCGACCTCGTGGACTAGTGGTTAGGTGCTCGCCACTGGACCCAAGGTTCGCGGTTCGATCCCGACGAGGTCGATGGATTTTAGGTGATAAAAATCGGAGCACCATTCTTCGGAGGGGAAGTAAACGTCGGTCCATGTAAAAGAACCTACGGGCATAATAAAATTGCCTCCATTCTCGCCAGTCTCTGATGCCTGCGGCACATCAGGATCGATAGAACAGCAGCGGGCCAGTGACCAGTCACCATGCACGAATGCATGATTAGTAACTCGAAAGAGGAGGCCGGGCCATATAGGGCTGTTGAGCCATGGTGAGCAATGATCACCATGCCTCATTTGCTGTATTTATTTGTGTGCCTTAAAAATATGAAGTTACTTTGCTTCAATGTAGCACTGTAAAGAGTCGCAGGTAAAGAACAAGGCAGACAGTTCATATACAGGGCATACACAAAAGAATGGTGCGGTTTTAATTACAACCGCACTATTCTTTTGTGTATGCCCTGTACTTTTACATACAGTAGATAGTTGTTACAAAATTAAATATACACTTCTTAAATTAAATTTTGAACAAACCAATAGTCCTAAATAACTTGCTGTATGTACCTGACTTTTATTAAGCATCAGACATTCGCTTAGCTGGTCAAGAACTACACTACATTTTCTGCAGCCAGAAGGTTAATTACCATGTCTACATGAGTCTACAACTTGAACCTGTGCTGAGCCAAATTAATCCATTCCACATTGTCATACCTTATATTTTAAGTTTATCTTTAATATTATTAGCTGATGTATGCCTAGATCTTCTAATTGGTCTCTTCAGTGTTTCTAACTAATATTCTGTGTTTCTCCTCATGTATGCTACATGACCCATCCATTTCTTACTCCTCGGACTGATCATTCTGATAATAATCTGTGAAGAATACACTTTATGAGTCTCTTCATTACTTAATTTTCTTCATTCTCTTTGCTAGGTCTAGTGTTATTCCCTTAAGATGAGACACCAAGTCTCACACCCATGCAAAACAACATTCAATACCATTGCTACTAACAGCACAGTTACTGCTCAACAAGATGCAATTATCATACATCCAAAGACAGCAATCATTCATTCAGTCATTTATTAACCTTTCATTAAATCCAGTACACGGTGTACAATCATGGATAAAGAAATGGTCATCAAATAACTAACTAAACTAACTAACTAACTAACTAACTAACTCCATGGAGCAGAGTCCTTCTTGAGAAGCTAACAGGTCGTCAGCTAGTCAAGAAATTCCCCGCGAATGGTCATCAAATACAGAATCAAATACAAAAAGCAACAAAAATAAAACAAATGAACAAGATAAGCAAAACAGAAAATAATATATATATATATATGTATATATATATACAAATTGCTTGCTGTAAACAATAAATGCCATAAAAAAGAATATATACATGTAAAATTACAATAGTGCATATAAAATATGATTAAAGTATTGAGCAATGATTTTATCAGATCTTAATTATTATCAAGATTATAATATTCCTGTAAGGTATAAAATGAATGAGTGTGCAAATAATTTTTCAAAGCTAATTTAAACAGTCTACTATTATTATGTAACCTTTTTAGGTATGGAGGAAGGCTATTAAAGATTTTTATACCCATATAGCAGGTTCCTCTTTGATATAGTGACAAATTTGTTGAGGGTTGATAAAGATTAGAGCCATGTCTAGTATTTCTACTGTGAATATCCGAGATTAACTGATATTCATTCCTTCATTCATCCATTAACCCTCCACCAAATCCAGCACACAGTGCACAACCATGGACAAAGAAGTGGTCATCAAACACAGCAAAAGCAACAAAACAAAACAAATGAACAAGACAAGCAAAATAACGCATGAAACGTCTTAGATTAGTTCTTTAAATGTGTCATCTTTTACGTATCAGATGTCATCCATCTGGCACAGAACATTCAGAGCTTATGCATAAAGCTTCAAGGATTCAAAAGCTGTATAGATTTCCAACATACATTTGACAGAATAATCAAAAGATGCTTCAGATATTTGGTCCAGTGACATAGTTGTAGTCATTCAGTGAGACTGAGTCCCTTGGTACTGCAGCCTTGCACAGGCCTATTGGACCAGCCTCTGCTGGTAGAAGAGTCAGAGTACTGGTGGAATTGTAATGGGCAAAGGAAAACGAAATTGCTTGGATAAAACCTTGCATCAGTGTTACTTTGTCCACCACAAATCCCATGTGGACTGCTGTGGGATTGAACACAAGCCTCCGAAATAAGAAGCTAGAAACAAACAATAAAATGACAGATATGTGACCATTTATAAGTGAATAGCAGAACTGAGATCAGTTGACAAATTGAATATTTTTCTTACCATTAGGAAGAAAGTATTCTGGCTGCAGTCTTATGTACTACACAGGAAACTAGAAAACCAAGCACTGACACATGTAAATTGAAAGACTTTAAGCATTTAATACTACATATCTTCTTCTTCTTCTTCCACTCCTCCTTCTGCAGCACTTTGGTCCATTTTCAGGCCATTGCCTCCCTGATCTCCTTCCTCCAACATTCTCTGTTCCTTGCTGCCACCGCCCAGTTCTGTATCTGGATCAAATCTACGGCATCCCTCCTAACAGCATCTTCTCATCTACTTCTGGGCTTTCCCACAGGTCTTCTTCCTCTGAAACGTCCTCCCATTATGTTTTTGAGAATTTTAAAATCATTTACCTTGCTACATGGCCAGCCCTCTGTAATCTCTTCAGCAGTAAATTGTTCAAAGTGCCATATCATCATAACATTTCCAGATCTCCTCACTGTATCTAATTCTCCACACCCCCTTGGTCTGTGTAGGTCTGAATATTTTTCTGAGGATTTTCCTCTCAAAGGAGTCAATCATACTGACAGCTTTCTGGAATAGAGCTCATGCTTTACTTCCATATAAGACAATGCTGTGGATGAGTGTTTTATATAGCATTACTCAAACTCTCCAGCTGGTGTTATGACACTTGGATCAGCAGTACAATGGAACAGTAAGTTCTATTAGCAGCTGTTTGAATCCGGCCCTCTAGCTTCTCATTTTGGCTTAATAACCTCATACTTCGCCAGAATAGCAATACCGTGTTCTCAAGTTCCGACTTATAACTACAGATACACTGTTTTGACATAAAAGGAAGCTGGAAATGGGATTTGTTTCTTAACACACTGGCTTGCACAGATGTTGAACCACAAGCTGTATGCAACTTTTCATTCTCCTTTGTTGATGCAAATAAATTATATCATGTGGAAAAACAGCTATATTTTATAAAGAAACAGTAACTAGCTTTCCTTGGAGAGTGAACGTGATGTATATATATATATATATATATATATGTCTGTATGTATAATGTTTGGTTTGGAGTCTTCTGTGTAATGAGCCCAAATCTCATAATTTATCATGTCTGCTCTCGACAATCTACAAAACCTCAAAGTGGTCTTGCAAATAATAACTAATTCTGCGTGACATATAAATAAATAAATAAACAAATATATGTACAAAAAGCAAACCAGCAGGTCACCAAGCTTTTACAATGTGAGATTTGAGGTTCCCACAAATGTGTTGATGATTCAGTTCTTCTGTGATGCGATACCATGTAGGTTGGTATGCAGAGTTACCAGTTGACATGGCACAACAGTAAAGAGGAACTGAGACTTGAAGATCTTTCCAACTCATACCATACCTGTTATTCATCCTGCATTACCTGCAGATAACCTGTCCATTATCAAAGCTCTCATATCCTATGCAATGATTAAGTTTTTAAGACTGTCCGTATATAAGTTCAGAGATGTTTGAAGTTGTTGTGTGCCGGTATCTCACAAATTACACATGTATGAATATTGTTTCTTAAGTATTAAAACTGCATACATTTTTGAGAAGTATTTTTGCACTGTTGTTGCATAATGAGTGTCGCTTTGCCTCTATAGGCTGTGTTATCTTAACTTGGGTCTGTCAACATTAGGCAGTAAAAGAACGGCACTCCAGATGCAAGATTCCCAAGTGTGCCTGTCAGCTGTTTCACTATTATACAATGTCATGTATCCAGACTTAAGTCGTTGCACTGCAGTTTGGGACTTATGTTTTCTTACATATCCTGAATAATATATATCTTATGCAGATAAATGTACACTGATTTATGTTATTTAACACCAATTTTTATTAAATGCTGCCCAACATGTTTCTAGCCTATATAAGGCTCATCTTCAGGGGCAATTTCGTTGAAATTACAACAGCTGTATTATTGGTATATAAAATTCTTAAAATGCCGTTAGATGTACCTGGTTATTGATATCTGTAACAGTCATTCTGCTTTCACTATACAGTAGGCCTCAAACAAATCTAAAGTGAAAGTAGAATGACTGTTACAGATATCAATAACCAGGTACATCTAACGGCATTTTAAGAATTTTGTATACCAATAATGCAGCTGTTGTAATTTCAACGAAAGAGCCCCTGAATATGAGCCTTACATAGGCTAGAAACATGTTGGGCAGCATGTAATAAAAATTGTGTTAAATAACATAAAACTGTGTACATTTGTCTGCATAAGATATATATAATTAAAAATGTACGGTACAAGTAACGTAAAATATCCTGAATAAGTTTATCTAACTACATGAATTTTATGCTGATTCTGGTGGCTGTGTGGTCTAAGGCATAGGTCTGTGGCCACCCGACTGCTGGGATTGTGCGTTTTATTCCCGCTGAGGGCACGGATGTTTGTCTCTTGTGTTTGTTGTGTGTTATGTAGGTAGCAGCCTATGCGATTATCTGATCATTCATTCAGAGGAGTTCTACCGGATGTGTGTGTATGTGTGCATGTCTGTGTGTGATCTAGAAACCTCAACAATGAGGCGGCCTAGGCCTGAGTAGGGCTGTAATGCCACAGAAAAAGAAATAAATTTTATGTAATTTCTTAGTATTGAAGGCATCATTCAGGTTTGGATTGGGAGGGGATGGTTGATATATATGACACTAAGCAGATTACCAAGAATGTAATTTTGAGGGACTATATGTTATTATATATTGCCCCACTTTCAAGTTGGGATTTTATTTTTATAATAAAAGTCTACAGATAAAACAGCATACAGAACACATACCAACCGTTTATGCTCAGTGCAGGTAATATAAAAGAAGACATGGGTCATATGGAGGTTTCCTTTGAGAGATGATGCAAATTTTAATAAGTGATAACAAATTATGCACAGCAAGATCTTTCCTTTGTGAAAACATATTATCAGTATATGGGGATTATAATTTTAATGTGATAAACTATTGCTCTTATTTTACATTCTTAATTTTTAAGGGTATGTGAGAGGCATCTCATATTCAAGGTCATTAATAACTGAGAAATATTACTTCTAGTAACATAACTAGTTAACATAAGGTGCATACATCAAATTTAAAGCCTGTGTACTGTAAGTGATGTTGAGCAACATACATTGAGAAGTATAATGTAATTAAACATGTCGATTAAAACAATTTCTGAATAGTTGGTACAGAAACTAGGCTGTGGACTGGTGTGTTCGATTCCCGGTAGGGGCAATTTCTTCCCAAAGACCTAACTGCCAGATGTGTGCTTCTCAATTACAGCAACAGTCCTTAGCGCAAACGTGTCAAGGTCTTAATGCGACACCAAAATCCGTTAGTGCGAAAAGTTTATAAGGTACTTTTCATCCATGCATTTTACATTGCGGAATGGGTTAACGTAGAACTACACGCCGACACTTAACCTTAGCCGGCCCTTTGGTTGGTTTAGCCTGTGCTGAAACATAAGAAAAACTTTTCTGGGGAGGTTATAGTTGCTTACACTGGTATTAAAGAGACTTCCCGTCCCTTGGAATATAATTTTGTGTAAACTGATGTAAGGTGCCAACGTTTCGTCCATATACATTCAGGTGTATGGCATAGAACAATACTGCCAAGCTTTCGGCAAGTTGCAAGACATCCAAGGAAATGTTTATTACAATGGGTCGTAAGGAAATACTGGATTGTGATTTGGTCCGTTGCGTCGCTGCAGTGCTGATTTCTTTTCCGCATGTAGGTTGTTGGGCAGGCACACTAAATAAGACTTAAGCAACTATCATATTAATTAAATTGCGTTTGATATTGGCTGCATTGAAATCTGGAAGATGGCTGGTTTGCTTCGTGTGTGATTAATATGCAAAGGGAAGAGGAAGTAATGCCCGAAGTATACCCACAGACGATCCGTGATCCGGAGAGTAGGTATGGTGTTGTTCTACGGAATAATGAGGAAATGGAAGTTTATAGGTGAATCAATACAAGTATTGAGTGAAGATGATGATGTATTGTAATGGAATGGATATCATACTGAGCAGGTTAGTTTTGCGTTGTGTGTGACACTTTCTTGGTAGGTACGTTGAGTCTGGAATGGAAGGGGCCCCTGCGACGTTAGGACGTGCATTGAATATACTAGGTGCGTTCACAGAAATTCTTGTAATGCTTCGTAAATTTTCGTTTTTATCGTATAGGTAACTGAATTTTCTTGAGATGTGGTTGTGAAACGTTATCCTCAGCCCATCCATGTAACTAAGAGTGCCGCTATTAGATAATGCAAAGTCACAAAATAGCGGATATCTGTTGCATTCTCTTCAAAGTACAGTTAACGAAGTTTGTGTGCAAACATTTTGTAAAGGTTAGCCAATATTAAAGTGAGCGAGAAAAATACTTTGTGATGTGTACATCTCACTTCTTGTTCGTGTTAAGGATTTAGAAATCCAGAATACATAACTTGATGGAAAAGACCTCCAGAAGGAAGCCGCATGGCAAACGAAGTACATAGACTGGAGTAAGTGGACGAACTTTTTCTGCAAAATTTCTTATTAAATAACTAAATAGGCCTATCCCAGCGCACCCCACACAATTTATGTGTGGAATTTTTTGTTCAGAAATAATCAGTATGTATTCTCATAAATAGCAGTGATTTGTGTAATTTAAAAAACTTTTGAGTGGACTCATTATTATCCCTGATGCTGGGCTTTGACATTAGTGGTGTCCCCCTAGCTAGCAGGTTATTTAGATGTTGCAATATTTCTTATAATGTATTTGTTTATTAAATATTATAGTTTAAAATTACTGCACCTGATATGTTTAAAATCAAGTTTGAAATTTTATCATTTCTCATTGAGGTAACAATGTTTTAGAGTTTGTTTTGAATAATGTAACGGTTTTTTAATTTTACTGTAGTGAGAGTGAGGCACACCCAGCACCTTCTGTCAGCCAGAATCAGTTGACTGATGCAGAAGAACATAATTCTCTGTCATTAACATCTCCCAGCATAAAGGCTGAAATATGGGTAAGTTACACATTAGTGTCTGAAATTATTGTGGTTCTTTTATTTTGTGAAGTGTTTTGTATATTGGTTGCGCAACCAGACATCTATGATTAAGGAATTTTGTATGGAATGTAACCATTTGGTGATTTGACATTCAGGTTTTTCCCTGCGCTGACATTTGCTTTTTTGGTGAACTAAAACTTCTTATATGTATAGAATTTTAACAATTAAAATCTATTTTTTAGGAAAAAGAATTATTAAACATGTTTGCAGTTGAATCAGTGTAAGAAAACAACAGATGTAAGGAGCCTTGAACTATATGTGTGTCAAATGTCAAACCTGTAGAGCTTGTGTATCAAAATTTTATGTAACTAACATTTGAAGATACGGTTTGCAGCCTTCGCTAACTGTATGATACTTTACAGCATAACTTGGAGGCAATGCATGTGGAGTCAGGTGCAGATCATGTGACCTATGCAACAACATCTATTGATGAAAGCCAGTTAATTGAAATTAAGGAAATCTTCCCTGTACCAATAACATATCCTGTGACAAAGACTGAAATCCAGGTGAGCTGCTTATTTGTGTTTTAGCTCAGTTGGTATAGTGACTAGGCTTTGCAGTCAGAGTTTCGCTGTTGGCAGAGGCAGATATTTTTCTCCTACCCGCTCTATCCAGACCGGCTCTGGGACAAAAATGTTATATCAAATTTGTAGTGGAGGCTCTTTATCTGGGGGGTGAAGCAGCCAGTTTGTGACACTTACCACTTGCCCCCCATCTACTGATGAAATTAAGAATGTGTGCAGCTATAGGCATATCTGAACTTCTCCATCCATCTTCACAGGAACATCTTTGTAGCACTTACCATTGTATCTGAAGTAAGTTCAGTACTACCGTGATATATGAGTATCGATATATGAGTATCGATATATGGATTTCGACTACAGTGACCTTTGTATTTATTACTTTTATTTTACTCAGGAAGCTCAATGCATTGTCATTTTGTAATGTGCAACAGTTGTATTATGAGTTAGAGTTATGAGCATGAAATAACTGTTACCGATGATGACACTCATAAATTTAGTTTATGTAACATAGAAGGTTGGGGGCACGCGGTGATGCAGTTGGTTGAGGCACTGCGCTACAAGCCGGAAGGTCGCGGGTTCGATTCCTGATGGTGTCATTGGAATTTTTCATTGACATAATCCTTTCGGTTGCACTATGGCCCTGGGGTCGACTCAGCCTCTAACAGAAATGAGTACCAGGAGTATCTCCTCGAGGGTAAAGGCGGCCGGTGCGTAGGGCTGACAACCTTACCACCTTCATGTGCCGATTGTCTAGAAATCTGGGAGCCTCAACCTCCTGGAACCCTAAGGGCCTGTCCAGGCCTGTAATGAGATTGCTTTTCTTTTAACATAGAAGGTTAAGTACGCCCACAACCGTAGAATGTTTACGTTTGTCTAGGCGAATCAGTACACACATTTTGAAACTGCTGTTACTTCTCAGTAATTACACCTTTTCATTTTGTAAATTATAATACAGTTACTGTGAGTATCATGTTCTTTAGGTGACTGGGGTATTGGAGCATAGCGTCACTCTTAGTTGTGCGTCAGATATAGGTGGGCGGTCCGTTTCATGCCACAGCTGCTTTACTCGTGGGGAAAGAGTCACTGGTGTGCATTGAATATGAGGATGGTTGGGCCACAGAGCTAAAGTGGATGATTTGGAGACGTGAATCTCTTGCCCCTGCTGCAAATTGTGGTGTGTTTCCTGAGTTTTCCAGCCTGTAGCGTGGTCACTGTAGCAACAAAGCTGTCTTGTCCTACCCTGTAGTCTCGCCGTGCTCAGTTCAAACCCAGTACGTCTGTTTACAACATGACTGATAAGTAAGGGATGTCATGTGATCAGTTACAGTAACGCCAGTAACGCATCCCTATAGTTCCAGTGTTAAAAAATTGTTCAGCATACGGAGTTTCAGTATATGAACAGAACTACTGGAACACATCCTTGTCGTGCGTCAATGTGTTACTTCTGTGGATGAACACTTTTTCTCAAAACTGATCAATGTTATGTTACTTTTGATGTGTTAGGCCTTGAAGCATGAAGTGAAACATTGCAATATATGATGAAGTGAAACTTCAGTTGGGCTTTGAGGGATTCCTAAACTTTATACTGCAAAATTTAGCCAATAGAGGGCAGAAAATGATGGTTTATTGAATTTTGCTGTATTTTGTATAGAAAAAGAATGGTAATATTTTATTTTATCTTGACTGCCAACTATTTGTCATGTCACCTGTGATGGTACACTGTGCTGGGCACGCCATCTTGTGACGTGGCTCCCAGAAGGTTAAAAGATGTGGAACAGTTTTTCATAGAGATTTGCAATGGACTATGGACTGTTGTGAAGATGGTAATGCAGAGGATTTGAGGTTGTCATGGCAATGGCTATGAAGATTACTATGAAGATTTTGATGTGACACCATGTGGTCTGGTAGAAACTTACTGATGTTTTGGAGAAATATACAGCCTCCATTATGAGGGCACCTTCATGGTAATGAACCTTCAGATTTCATTAAAAATGGGAAGTTTGTGTCCAGCTGAGCATGTTTTGCCTTGTATAAGCGTGTGTCAGCTTGTCAGCAAGAACGAGAGCATGATAGCAGTAAGTGCAATAATATTCATGTAATCCGTGTGTGCATTCAAACCAGATGACTTTTGTTTCATAATTCCATCCATCCATTTTGAGGAATATGACAACACTCTTAATTTATATGCTGTTTGGGGTTTATACTAACTAACTAATTAACTAACTAACTCCATGGAGCAGAGTCCTTCCTGAGAAGCTAGCAGGCCGTCAGCTAGTCAAGAAATTCCCCACGTTTTATGGAACCCAAAGGTTCATTACCGCACTCACAACAGCCCGCCACCTGTCCCTATCCTGAGCCATATCAATCCAGTCCATGCCCCCCCATCCCACTTCTTGAAGATCCATTTTAATATCATCCTCCCATCGACACCTGGGTCTACCAAGTGGTGTCCTTCCCTCAGGTCTCCCCACCAAAATCCTGTATGCACCTTTCCCCTTCCCCATACATGCTACATGCCCCGCCCACCTCATTCTTCTTGATTTGATCACCCGAGGTTTACACAGCAGTGAAAATTAACATTGTTGTCTGTTGCCTCCATCTTCTGCCCTGAACAGGGAGGCAGCAGTTTCCTGCAAAACATCGGGAATCATGTGTGAGAGTACACAGTGTCAAGACTCAGATGACAACAATAATTGTTGTGCAGTTTAGTAATTTGCAGCTGTAGCATTACAGTACTTATATTGGAGTACTCTGTACTATGTAACATGCAACTTGTCTTGTATTGCACAGGAGGATGAGATATGGACTTTTACTGCCTTGAGAGAAGTTCCGTCGGAAGTGGAATATGGGGAGAGTGTTTACAGGTGAGGGCACTGTCTTGCATTTATTGCATTACATGTTAATGCTGCTTTTGTGCTGCTTTTTTTTGTGATCTGTTGCACTGTGATATAAATGTTTGATCCATTTTTTATGAACTGAGCAACCAATTTACTTTGTCCAGAATTTTTTAACATAAAAGCTGGGAATCAGAAGGTTTGTCTGGATCCAATTTTCCAACTGTTAAGTGAGCAGTGTACCTGCCGATGGCTTGTATGGTTTTCGTCCACAGACAACCACATGCCAGCAGCACCAATATACTCTCACACTGCTGCAATCATCTCGCTGTATACATATTCTCAATAACTTTTTTGTAATGATGACTTGGATGGAATGAATTGGTTGCAGCATTTTTTCCAAAAATAAAAGTTTTAAACTTCCGTTTCTTATTGTATTCTAGGGAACGTTTGCTACCGCAAGAGCTTTGCACATATCTGACGGGAACATTTTATCTTGCCCTTGTTTTTTTCACTAATAGGCTGTGTCGGCGAAGTCTCGTTAGTACTTGCTGTTTTTTCTGTGTGTGCTATGTAGTTGTTTCCTTGTACATGCTGTGTTTGAAAATGTTACATCAGAACAAGTGGTTCTGATAATGACTGTTAAACGAATAGGTTCTACATTTCATGCAGTACAGATTAATACAATAATTTAACGGCACGTGCCCCGTTATTGCAGTACTGACAAAAAATAATCTTGATATCTGTCATCATGTAAGGCAGGGGTCGGCAAACTATGGCCCGTGGGCCAAATCCGGCCCGCCGCCTCTTTTTGTACGGCCCGCGAGCTAAGAATGGATTTTACATTTTCAAATTCTTTAAAATTTTAAAGTACGCGCTATAACGGAACCGTATGTGGCGCTCGTATAGCTTCGTATTCGCACGCTGCTTGGTGGCCTCTGCTGTGACGCCACACAGTTATAATTCGGCAGCGTTTCCAGTGAACATTTGCAATCAATTGTGATGATAGGGAGTACTAACTTTGAACCCCAATTTGGTGAAATGTTATCTCAAGAAAAGCAATTCCATTCTTCTTGTTAGTAGAGCTGTATTTCAAACAGTTGTAGTCTACTTATTATTATTATTATTATTACGTTACTTTTGTTCAATACATTTGTGAAAACTTGTTTTTTTTCTTGTTATTTAAGTAGGCCTACCTGCATAAATATCATCGAGTTTGCCTCTTGGCCCGCAGAGCCTAAAATAGTTACTATTTGGCCCTTTACAAAAAATGTTTGCCGACCCCTGATGTGTAAGCCACTGCTGAATTGGACTGTTCCGTGTTTTTGCTTTTGGCATTATAAAAGATTTATAAGTGAAAGAAAAGTGCTTCTAAGTATAACTTGCTTCAAAGCAGCTTGGCGTATGATGCAAAACAAGGTGCAGAATTACATGACCAGAAGGGAACTTGTGATCACTTTCACTTGCTTTCCAAAGGCACAACTGCAAACATAACATCAGACATTGTTGATACATTGACCAGTGTGCAGTCTAACTCTGGAAGTACACTCTGGTGAGCAGGTTTTAATATCGGGGAATTAAAATAGTCAAATCGAGCATAATATGTACTGGTCATTTATCCAGTCTTTGATTTTTATGTTGTAGAAACACAGTACTGTTCTTCAGGCAACAAAATGTTATATATACTGAACAGTCTGTCGCAGTTTGATGTAAGATCCAGTAAGTTGTAGCAGTGCAAAGCCTTTAATTGGCAGCAAAACACAAATCTAAACAAGCATTTGTCTTAATATCCTGTGTCCAGTCATAATGCAGAAGAGCAAATTTTCATTGTCTCCTTGCCTTTCACATCGTGTTACATTACGTGAATGTATCTGTGCTTTCTTAGACCATAATTACTTAGTTTTATTGAATTGTAATGTTTGAAATTTATCTCAAGCTTAGCATCTTACAGTCAGAGCCAGGATAGCGTAGTTGGTATAGCAACTAGCTACAGGCTGGATGGTCTGGGTTTGCATCCCAGTAGGGGCAAGAGATTTTCTTCTCTTCAAAATTGTCCAGACCAGCTCTGGTGCCCACCCAGCCTCCTATTCAATGGGTACTGGCATTCTTTCCTGAGGGTAGAGTTGCCGGGGTGTGATGTTGACCACTCGCCTCTGTCTAGTGCTGAGGTTAAGAAGAGTGGAGCTGTAACTATGCTTGCGCTTTGTGCCTTCATGGTGTTGACAGGGACACGTCACCATTACCTTTAGTATCTTATAGCAGGTGTGGTATGTGGTCCTGGATCATAACCATGCTTTTACTGAAATTTCATTTTTCGGCGAACCTTGTCATTGGTATTCATGTATACTGTGCTATTTGTTGCAGTTTGGAGGAACTTGGTGTCCTGGAAGATGGTGTTAATAGTGCGCAGTTGAACGCGCACACTCAGAAGGAATGTGATGACAAGTTGGATGCTGAAAGTTGCAGCGCTGACTGTGTTTCTGTAGGACAGGATCCACATCATGTTTATCCATCAGAAGAGCCATGTAAAATTGTTGCAAACAGTGAATGTTTATCAGAAAAATTGTGTCCTGGAGCGCAGTCTTTTGTTCGCAGAAGAATGAAACCTGATAACTGTCAGTCTGATACTAAACGCTGTCCTAGTACACATACTGTTTTACAGCACCATCATAATCACAATGAAAGAGAAACGTTTAAGTGTAAAATTTGCAATGAATCCTTCTTTGAGAAAGAGACACTTGCTGTGCATGTCCTTGTCCATTCGGGAACACTGTCATTTTCAAGGTGGAGTAAAGCTGTTAGAATGTGACTCATGAACCTTAAAAAAATAAGACCTGCCCATTTGTAACAAACTTGACGAAGTAATTACAAAAGGAAGTTTACTGCATTTTGCCTTCTTGTACTCATTAAGTTGTGTTATAAAAAATTTTTGTGTTTTGTGAAAAGATGGCAGGTGCATCATAACCACAAGACGGTAGTCTGCTACAGAACTACGTACATAGTTTCATTCTGTTCAGAGCTGCATCATCGTCACAGATAGATTAGATAACCAGATTGTTGGCAGTAATAGAATGTTCTCAAAGACAGAACAGTACGTAACTACACTGAGGCCATGGAGGGAACTGAATAAGGGTCAGGGTAGAGCAGTTTTTATAATGACTTGCTACAGCCTGGGTGGTCCAGGGTTCAAACGCTGGTGGGAGAGATTTTTTCTTCTCTATACCTGTCCAAACCAGCCTTGGGGCCCACCCAGCCTCCTTTACGATGGGTACCTGGGTTCTTTCCAGGGAGTAAAGTGGCCGGGGCATGGGTACCTGGGTTCTTTCCGGGGAGTAAAGTGGCTGGGGCATGGGTACCTGGGTTCTTTCTGGGGAGTAAAGTGGCCGGGGCATGGGTACCTGGGTTCTTTCCGGGGAGTAAAGTGGCCGGGGCGTGGTGTTGATCACCAACTCCTATCTGTTGTCAGGGTTGAGAATGAGTAAAGCTATACCTCTGGTCACCCTCTGTGCCTCCAGTGGCATATTGTGGGGTGACCTTTACAGGAGTTGAATTATGTAACGATACTGAGGCCACACAAGAAATGCCAATGGGCGGTGGGGATGACTGCTGTGGGCTGTTCTGTCATCAGTCCCATACTGTTGCTAATGAAGGTCGTGTGGCTGTCACATCATTCATGTGAATAGAATGGCTGGGCAGCTGGAAGGAAATGCAAGGAAGTGTTACAACGTAGTGTAATTGCAGTGGGATTAGACGGAGTTTGCTGCTGTTGCAGGTCAAATGGCAGAAATGATAACAGACAGGAAAACTGAATACATGGAGAGGAACCTGCCCCACTGTCACTTTTTATGACGGATCTCATATAGGCTGGGACTGAACCCAGGTCTTCATCATGAGGATGCATTGGCTGACTGCCTGAGCTGTGGCTTGGCTTTTTAACTGTCTGAAGGTTTTTCTTCCTGTGGTGATAAATTATGTGTGGTGACTTATTCTTTTTTCCGGACAATATACACTTCTTAAAGTATGTCACTGTTTAAATGTGACACACAAAAGTAGCTGTGAGAGTGGATGGTTTTATGTGCAAACTCTGAACTTAAACCAGTAAAGTTAAGAATTGTGTAATGAAGATGTGTGTGACAGTTGGCATATTACTGTGTGCAACAGAAGTACAGTCGAACCCGGTTATAAAGACTTCGGTTTATGCGATGCCTCGTCTATAGCGCCAGATATTACCAATTACAGTAAAACCCCGATTTAATGTTCCCGCATTTAGTGAAATCCCGGATTTAGTGATGATTTTTTCATGTCCCGACAATAGCTCCATATAAACAATTAACCTCCATTTAATGAAAACCTCAATTTAGTGAAATACAGTAAAATCCCGATTTCAATGTTCCTGCATTTAGTGAAATCCCAGAATTAGTGATGATTTTTTTCATGTCCTGACAATAGCTCCATATAAACAATTAACCTCCATTTAATGAAAACCTCAATTTAGTGAAATCCCGGATTTAGTGATGATTTTTTCATGTCCTGACAATAGCTCCATATAAACAATTAACCTCCATTTAATGAAAACCTCAATTTAGTGAAATACAGTAAAATCCTGATTTAATGTTCCCGCATTTAGTGAAATCCGGAATTAGTGATGATTTTTCTCATGTCCCGACAATAGCTCCATATAAAGAATTAACCTCCATTTAAAGAAAACCTAGATTTAGTGAAATATATTCTAATCCCCAGCAATTCATTAAATAGGGGTTTTACTGTAATTCCTCACTGTTAACCATAACATTATACTCCTCGGTTATAACAACACTCGTTTATAACGACACAAAATATTGAGTCCCTTTCGTAATGGTGTAACTGAGTTCGACTGCATATTAATCCAGTGTTTGCTTTATGTACAACCTCCTGAAAAAGAAACGTTTTGTTTTACCCACACATTGTATTTATGCATTTTGTATGATTCTCAGAACACAACTATTGTTTCCCTATGCATTAGCAAGTTGGTCTTTGTAACTGAGATGTGATGGTTTTTTTGGGGGGTGGGGGAAAGAGCCGAAGTTTTAAATATCATAAAGATGTACTTCATGCTTCAAAATTTTTAGTGTACTTGGAGCATCAACATGTGAGTGTTATAACAGGTTTGCTACAGTTTCAGAAGATCCCTAAATTGACACGGGAGGAACACTCTTTATGTTGTAATGATGTAACTGCATCCATTGTAGAGCGTGTTCCGTAGCAGCTTTGTAGGTAAACAGTTCAGCACATCATCATCATCAGCTGAAATTTAACATACTCTATTTTGGCGTACTGGTTTGTCAGTATTTGCTACATTTCTCATCTGATGGTGACAAGATATGAGATCTACATGCAGTACTCTTGAGGAATGATCAGTTACGTTAAAACATGGGTGTAAGTGAAATTTTGCCCATATTTTTTATATTTCTCGCCCGATTTTCGAAAAATTGGTATATCAGATCTCCGTAAAATAGAGTTGAGTAATTGTCAGTTTCCTTAAAATCGGCGCCACGCAAGCTATCATGTGC
>JAJKFL010000427.1:2045478-2095478 GCA_021186555.1 Reticulitermes speratus
TGTGGCTGAAAACTGATAATTGAAAGGCTAAGGGTTAGAACAATAAATCTAAGGCTGCTGTGCGTCCAGAGCTAATGCCGATGGGCCCATAGAAAGAAGAAGAGAACCCAACGTAACGTAACCTAAACCAATATATTTTAACATAAAACAACCTAACCTAAACTAACACAAACTAACCTAACCCAGCCCAGCATAACCTAACATAAACCAACGTAACTTAACTTAACCCAACCCAGCCCAACGTAACCACACCTAAACCAACCTACCCTAACCCAACCTAACCCAGCTCAACCTAAATCAAACCAACCTATCCTAACCTAACATAACCTATCCTAACCTAACCCAACCTAACCTAACCTAACCCATGCTAACCTAACTTAACCTAACATAACCTAACCCAACCTAACCTAACCCAGAAAAACCTAACCCAACCTAACCTAAATTAACCCAAACTAACCTAAACTAACCCAACCAAACCTAAGCGAACCTAAACTAACCTAAGCTAAGGCAAAATAACAACCTAAAACAACCCAACCTAAACTAACCTAACCCAACCTAACCTAACCTAACACAAACTAACCTAACCGAATCTAACATAACTTAACACAAACTAACCTAACCTAAACCAACCTAACCTAACCTAAACTAACATAACATAACCCAACCTAACACAACCTAACGTAACCCAACCTAACCCAACACAGCCTAACGTAACCTAACCTAAACCAACATAACCTAACCCAAACCAACATAACTTAAACCAACCCAGCCCAAACTAACCTAACGTAAAGTAACCTAGCCTAGCCTAACCTACCCTAACCTAGCCTAGCCTAACCTAACCTAACCTAAACCAACATAACATAACCCAACCTAACACAACCTAACGTAACGCAACCTAACCCAACACAGCCCAACGTTACCTAACATAAACCAACATAACTAACCAACCAGCCCAACATAACCTAACCCAAACACAATAATTTAACCCAACCTAACCTAACCTAAATAACCTAACCTAACCTAACCTAACCTAGCCTACCATAACCTAGCCAAGCGTAGCGTAGCCTACCTAGCCTGGCCTAACCTGACATGACCTGACCTGACATACCCTAACCTGACCTAACATAACCTGAAATAGCCTAACCTATAACCTAACTTAACCTAGCCTAACCTAACCTACCTACCTAACCTAGCCTAGCCTAGCCTAACCTAGCCTAGCACTAACCTACCTACCCTAACGTAACCTAGCCTAGCCTAACCTAACCTAAACCACCCTAACCTAACCCAACCTAACTAACCTAACCTAACCTAACTTACCTAACCTAACCTAAAGTGACTGTGACCTGACTGTGACCTCACCGGACCTCACCGTGACTTGACCGTGATCTGACCGTGACCTGACCGTGACGTAGTCTAGTCTAGCCTACCCTAGCCTAGCCTACAAAAGCCAGGCCTAACATAGCCTACCCAAACCTCACCTAACCTAACCTAAACAAACAAACTAACCAAACATAACTCAACCTAACCCATCCAAACTAACCCAACCAAACATAATCTAACCTACCACTAAACTACCCTAACCTAAACTAACCTAACCTAAACTAAATTAACCTAACCTAACCTAAACAAACTAAAATAAACTAACCTAAACTAACCTAACCTAACCTAAGCTAACCTAACCTAAGCTAACCTAACTTAACCTAACCTAACCCAACCCAACCTAACCTAACCCAACCTAACCTAACCCAACCTAACTTAACCTAACCTAACATAACCTAAAGTGACTGTGACCTGACTGTGACCTGACCGTGACCTCACCTGGACTTGACCGTGATCTGACCGTGACCTGACCGTGACGTAGTCTAGTCTACCTACCCTAGCCTAGCCTACAAAAGCCAGCCTAACCTAGCCTACCCAAACCTCACCTAACTTAACCTAAACAAACAAACTAACCAAACATAACCCCAACAAACAACCCATCCCAAACTAACCCAACCAAACATAATCAACTTAACCTAACCTACCCTAACCAAATAACTAGACTAAACTAAAATAACTAAACTAAACTAACCTAACCTAACCTAAACCAACCTAAACTAAAATAACCTAAACTAACCTAACCTAACCTAAACCAACCTAACCAAACCTAACCTAACCTAACCTAACCTAAAGTGACTGTGACCTGACCTTGACCTCACCTCAACGTGACCGTGATCTGACCGTGACGTAGTCTAGTCTAGCCTACCCTAGCCTAGCCTACAAAAGCCAGGCCTAACCTAGCCTACCCAAACCTCACCTAACTTAACCTAAACAAACAAACTAACCAAACATAACCCAGCCTAACCCATCCCAAACTAACCCAAACATAATCTAACTTATCCTAACCTATCCTAAGCTAACCTAACCTAACTAACCTAAACAAACTAACCAAACTAACCAACCTAACCCATCCCCATCTAACCCAACCAAACATAATCTAACTTAAACTAACCTAACCTAACCCAACAAAACATAATCTAACTTAACCTAACCTAACCTAACCTAAACTAACCTAACATAACCTAACCTAAACTAAACTAACCTAAAATAACCTAAACTAAACTAACCTAACCTAACCTAACCTAACCTAAGCTAACCTAAGCTAACCTAACCTAACCTAACCTAACCCAACCTAACCTAACCTAAAGTAACTGTGACCTGACCGTGACCTGACCGTGACCTAACCTGGACTTGACCGTGATCTCACCGTGATCCAACCTGGACTTGACCGTGATTAGACCGTGACCTGACCGTGACGTAGTCTAGTCTAGCCTACCCTAGGCTAGCCTACAAAACCCAGGCCTAACCTAGCCTACCCAAACCTCACCTAACCTAACCTAAACAAACAAACAAACTAACCAAACATAACCCAACCTAACCCATCCCAAACTAACCCAACCAAACATAATCTAACTTACCCTAACCTAACCTAACCTAACCCAACCTAACCTAACCTAACCTAAAGTGACTGTGACCTGACTGACCTGACCGAGACCTGACCGTGACCTCACCTGGAATTGACGGTGATCTGACCGTGACGTAGTCTAGTCTAGCCTACCCTAGGCTAGCCTACAAAAGCCAGGCCTAACCTAGCCTACCCAAACCTCACCTAACTTAACCTAAACAAACAAACTAACCAAACATAACCCAACCTAACCCATCCCAAACTAACCCAACCAAACATAATCTAACTTAACCTAACCTAACCTACCCTAACCTAACCTAACATAAACTAAACTAAACTAAAATAACCTAAACTAAACTAACCTAACCTAACCTAAACCAACCTAAACTAAACTAACCTAACCTAACCTAACCTAAAATAAACTAAAATAACCTAAACTAACCTAACCTAACCCAACCTAACCTTACGTAACCTAACCTAACCTAACCTAACCTAACCCAACCTAACCCAACCCAACCCAACCCAACCTAACCTAACCTAAACTAAAGTGACTGTGACCTGACTGTGACCTGACCGTGACCTCACCTGGACTTGACCGTGATCTAACCGTGACCTGACCGTGACGTAGTCTAGTCTATCCTACCCTAGCCTAGCCTAAAAAAGCCAGCCCTATCCTAGCCTACCCAAACCTCACCTAACTTAAGCTAAACAAACAAACTAACCAAACATAACCCAGCCTAGCCTACAAAAGCCAGGCCTAACCTAGCCTACCCAAACCTCACCTAACTTAACCTAAACAAACAAACTAACCAAACATAACCCAGCCTAACCCATCCCAAACTAACCCAAACATAATCTAACTTATCCTAACCTATCCTAAGCTAACCTAACCTAACTAACCTAACCTAACCTAAACTAAACAAAAATAACCTAACCTAACCTAACCTAAAATAAACTAAAATAACCTAAACTAACCTAACCTAACCCAACCTAACCTTACGTAACCTAACCTAAACTAACCCAACCCAACCTAACCTAAACTAACCTAAACTAAAGCGACTGTGACCTGACTGTGACCTGACCGTGACCTGACCGTGACCTCACCTGGACTTGACCGCGATCTGACCGTGACGTAGTCTAGTCTATCCTACCCTAGCCTAGCCTACAAAAGCCAGCCCTATCCTAGCCTACCCAAACCTCACCTAACTTAACCTAAACAAACTAACCAAACATAACGCAACCTAACCCATCCCCATCTAACCCAACCAAACATAATCTAACTTAAACTAACCTAACCTAACCCAATAAAACATAATCTAACTTAACCTAACCTAACCTAAACTAACCTAACATAACCTAACCTAACCTAAACTAAACTAACCTAAAATAACCTAAACTAAACTAACCTAACCTAACCTAACCTAAGCTAACCTAAGTAACCTAACCTAACCTAACCTAACCTAACCTAACCTAACCTAACCTAACCTAACCTAACCTAACCTAACCCAACCCAACACAACCTAACCTAACCTAAAGTAACTGTGACCTGACCGTGACCTGACCGTGACCTAACCTGGACTTGACCGTGATCTCACCGTGATCTCACCTGGACTTGACCGTGATTAGACCGTGACCTGACCGTGACGTAGTCTAGTCTAGCCTACCCTAGGCTAGCCTACAAAAGCCAGGCCTAACCTAGCCTACCCAAACCTCACCTAACCTAACCTAAACAAACAAACTAACCAAACATAACCCAACCTAACCCCATCCCAAACTAACCCAACCAAACATAATCTAACTTACCCTAACCTAACCTAACCTAACCCAACCTAACCTAACCTAACCTAACCTAAAGTGACTGTGACCTGACTGACCTGACCGAGACCTGACCGTGACCTCACCTGGAATTGACGGTGATCTGACCGTGACGTAGTCTAGTCTAGCCTACCCTAGGCTAGCCTACAAAAGCCAAGCCTAACCTAGCCTACCCAAACCTCACCTAACTTAACCTAAACAAACTAACCAAACATAACGCAACCTAACCCATCCCCATCTAACCCAACCAAACATAATCTAACTTAACCTAACCTAACCTACCCTAACCTAACCTAACATAAACTAAACTAAACTAAATAATACCTAAACTAAACTAACCTAACCTAAACCAACCTAAACTAAACTAACCTAACCTAACCTAACCTAACCTAAAATAAACTAAAATAACCTAAACTAACCTAACCTAACCCAACCTAACCTTACGTTAACCTAACCTAACCTAACCTAACCTAACACCCAACTAAACCCAACCCAACCCAACCCAACCTAACCTAACCTAAACTAAAGTGACTGTGACCTGACTGTGACCTGACCGTGACCTCACCTGGACTTGACCGTGATCTAACCGTGACCTGACCGTGACGTAGTCTAGTCTATCCCAGCCTGCCTAGCCTACTAAAAAGCCAGCCCTATCCTAGCCTACCCAAACCTCACCTAACTTAAGCTAAACAAACAAACTAACCAAACATAACCCAGCCTAACCCATCCCAAACTAACCCAAACATAATCTAGCTTATCCTAACCTAACCTAAGCTAACCTAACCTAACTAACCTAACCTAACCTAACCTAAACTAAACTAAAATAACCTAAACTAACCTAACCTAACCTAAAAAAAACTAAAATAACCTAAACTAACCTAACCTAACCGAACCTAACCCAACCTAACCTTACGTAACCTAACCTAAACTAACCCAACCCAACCCAACCTAACCTAACCTAACCTAAACTAAAGTGACTGTGACCTGACTGTGACCTGACCGTGACCTGACCGCGTCCTCACCTGGACTTGACCGTGATCTGACCGTGACCTGACCGTGACGTAGTATAGTCTATCCTACCCTAGCCTACAAAAGCCAGCCCTATCCTAGCCTACCCAAACCTCACCTAACTTAAACTAAACAAACAACAAACTAACCAAACATAACCCAACCTAACCCATCCCCATCTAACCCAACAACAAACTAATCTAACTAACCTAACCTAACCCAAACCAAACATAATCTAACTTAACCTAACCTAACCTAACCTAACCTAAACTAACATAACCTAACCTAAACTAAACTAACCTAAAATAATCTAAACTAAACTAACCTAACCTACCTAACCTAACCTAAGCTAACCTAACCTACCCTAACCTAACCCAACCCAACAACCTAACCTAACCTAAAGTGACTGAGACCTGACCGTGACCTGACCGTGACCTAACCTGGACTTGACCGTGATCTGACCGTGATCTCACCTGGACTTGACCGTGATCTGACCGTGACCAGACCGTGACGTAGTCTAGTCTAGCCTACCCTAGGCTAGCCTACAAAAGCCAGGCCTAACCTAGACTACCCAAACCTCACCTAACCTAAACAAACAAACAAACAAATAAACATAACCCAACCTAACCCATCCCAAACTAACCCAACCAAACATAATCTAACTTACCCTAACCTAACATAACCTAACCTAACCTAACCTAACCTAACCCAACCTAACCTAACCTAACCTAACCTAAAGTGACTGTGACCTGACCGTGACCTGACCGTGACCTCACCTGGAATAGACCGTGATCTGACCGTGACGTAGTCTAGTCTAGCCTACCCTAGGCTAGCCTACAAAAGCCAGGCCTAACCTAGCCTACCCAAACCTCACCTAACAACCTAAACAAACAAACTAACCAAACATAACCCAACCTAACCCATCCAAACTAACAACGAAAACATAATCTAACTTAACCTAACCTAACCTAACCTAACATAAACTAAACTAATAAATAACCTAAACTAACTAACCTACCAAACCTAACCTAACCTAAACAAACTTAACTAATATAACCTAAACTAACCTAACCTAACCTAACAACCCAACCTAACAAACCTAACCTAACTAACCTAACCTAAAGGACTGTGACCTGAATGTGACCTGACCGTGACCTCACCTGGACGTGACCGTGATCTGACCGTGGACACGTGAGTATCTAGTCTAACCTACCCTAGCCTAGCCTACAAAAGCCAGGCCTAACCTAGCCTACCGAAACCTCACCTAACTTAACCTATCAAACAAACTAACAAACATAACCCAACCTAACCCATCCCAAACTAACCCAAACATAATCTAACTTATCCTAACCTAACCTAAGCTAACTAACTAACCTAAACTAACCTAACCTAACCTAACTAAACTAAACTAAATAACTAAACTAAACTACTAACCTAACCTAACCTAACCTAAACCTAAAATAAACTAATAACCTAAACTAACCTAACCTAACCCAACCTAACCTTACGTAACCTAACCTAACCTAACCCAACCTAACCAACCCAACCCAACCCAACCTAACCTAAACCTAAACTAAAGTGACTGTGACCTGACTGTGACCTAGACCGTGACCTCACCTGGACTTGACCTGATCGACCTGACCTGACCGTGACGTAGTTTAGTCTATCCTACCCTAGCCTAGCCTAAAAAGCCAGCCCTATCCTAGCCTACCCAAACCTCACCTAACTTTAACCATAAACAAACAAACTAACCAAACATAACCAACCTAACCCATCCCAAACTAACCCACCAAACACAATATAACTTAACCTAATAACCTAACCCAACCAAACATAATCTAACTTACACCTAACCTAACCTAACCTAAACTAACCGATACATAACCTAACCTAACCTAAACTAAAATAACCTAAACTAAACCTAACCTAACCTAACCTAACCTAACCTAACCTAACTAACCTAAGCTAACTAACCTAACCTAACCTAACCTAACCTAACCCAACCAACCAACACAACCTAAGTACTAGAGTGACTGTGACCTGACCGTCTGAGACCTAACCTGGACTTGACCGTGATCTGACCGTGACCTCACCTGGACTTGACCGTGATCTGACCGTGACCTGACCGTGACGTAGTCTAGTCTAAGCCTACCCTAGCCTAGCCTACAAAAGCCAGGCCTAACCTAGCCTACCCAAACCTCACCTAACCTAACCTAAACAAACAAACAAACTAACCAAACATAACTCAACCTAACCCATCCCAAACTAACCCAACCAAACATAACAACTTAACCCTAACCTAACTAACCCTAACCTAACCTAACCAAACCTAACCTAACCTAACCTAACCCAACCCAACCTAACTACTAACCTAAACCTGTGACCTACTGTGACTAGTGACCTGACCCGTGACCTCACCTGGACTTGACCGTGATCTGACCGTGACCTGACCGTGACGTAGTCTAGTCTAGCCTACCCTAGGCTAGCCTACAAAAGCCAGGCCTAACCTAGCCTACCCAAACCTCACCTAACTTAACCTAAACAAACAAACTAACCAAACATAACCCAACCTAACCCATCCAAAACTAACCGAACCAAACATAATCTAACTTAACCTAACCTAACCTAACCTAACATAAACTAAACTAAAAACCTAAACTAACCTAACCTAACCTAACCTAAACAAATTTAAAGTAAAATAACCTAAACTAACCTAACCTAACCCAACCTAACCAAACCTAACCTAATCTAACCTAACCTAAAGCGACTGTGACCTGCATGTGACCTGACCGTGACTCAACCTGGACGTGACCGTGATCTGACCGTGACGTAGTCTAGTCTATCCTACCCTAGCCTAACCTACAAAAGCCAGGCCTAAACTAGCTTACCCAAACCTCACCTAACTAACCTACTCAAACAAACTAACCAAACATAACTCAACCTAACCCATCCCAAACTAACCCAAACATAATCTAACTTATCCTAACCTAACCTAAGCTAACCTAACCTAACCTAAACTAACCTAACCTAACCTAAACTAAACTAAACTAAAATAACCTAAACTAAACTAACCTAACCTAACCTAACCTAACCTAACCTAAAATAAACTAAAATAACCTAAACTAACCTAACCTAACCCAACCTAACCTTACGTAACCTAACCTAACCTAACCCAACCTAACCCAACCCAACCCAACCCAACCTAACCTAAACTAAACTAAAGTGACTGTGACCTGACTGTGACCAGACCGTGACCTCACCTGGACTTGACATTGATCTGACCGTGACCTGACCGTGACGTAGTCTAGTCTATCCTACCCAGCCTAGCCTACAAAAGCCAGCCCTATCCTAGCCTACCCAAACCTCACCTAACTTAACCTAAACAAACAAACTAACCAAACATAACCGAACCTAACCCATCCCAAACTAACCCAACCAAACATAATCTAACTTAACCTAACCTAACCCAACCAAACATAATCTAACTTAACCTAACCTAACCTAACCTAACCTAAACTAACCGAACATAACCTAACCTAACCTAACCTAAACTAAAATAACCTAAACTAACCTAACCTAACCTAACCTACATAACCTAACCTAAGCTAACCTAAGCTAATCTAACCTAACCTAACCTAACCTAACCTAACCTAACCCAACCCAACACAACCTAACCTAACCTAAAGTGACTGTGACCTGACCGTGACCTAACCTGGACTTGACCGTGTTCTGACCGTGACCTCACCTGGACTTGACCGTGATCTGACCGTGACCTGACCGTGACGTAGTCTAGTCTAGCCTACCCTAGTCTAGCCTACCCTAGCCTAGCCTACAAAAGCCAGGCCTAACCTAGCCTACCCAAACCTCACCTAACCTAACCTAAACAAACAAACAAACTAACCAAACATAACCCAACCTAACCCATCCCAAACTAACCCAACCAAACATAATCTAACTTACCCTAACCTAACCTAACCAAACCTAACCTAACCTAACCTAACCCAACCCAACCTAACTTAACCTAACCTAACCTAAAGTGACTGTGACCTGACCGTGACCTGACCGTGACCTCACCTGGACTTGACCGTGATCTGACCGTGACCTGACCGTAACGTAGTCTAGTCTAGCCTACCCTAGGCTAGCCTACAAAAACCAGGCCTAACCTAGCCTACCCAAACCTCACCTAACTTAACCTAAACAACCAAACTATCAAACATAACCCAACCTAACCCATCCCAAACTAACCCAACCAAACATAATCTAACTTAACCTAACCTAACCTAACATAAACTAAACTAAACTAAAATAACCTAAACTAACCTAACCTGACCTAAACCAACCTAAACTAAAATAACCTAAACTAACCTAACCTAACCTAACCTAACCTAGAGTGACTGTGACCTGAATGTGTCCTGACCGTGACCTCACCTGGACGTGACCGTGATCTGACCGTGACGTAGTCTAGTCTAGCCTACCCCAGCCTAGCCTACAAAAGCCAGGCCTAACCTAGCCTACCCAAACCTCACCTTACTTAACCTAAACAAACAAACTATCCAAACATAACCCAACCTAACCCATCCCAAACTAACCCAAACATAATCTAACTTATCCTAACCTAAGCTAACCTAACCTAACCTAAACTAACCTAACCTAACCTAAACTAAACTAAAATAACCTAAACTAAACTAACCTAACCTAACCTAACCTAAAATAAACTAAAAAACCTAAACTAACCTAACCTATTTTTTCACTGTATTAGCACCGTGCATTTTATTTAAATCAAACAATAAGACCAACGAATGCACTGTATTGACCAATTTTATTCTGGCCTATTCCCTACACGTGTTTCGGAACTTTAAAGTTCCATCTTCAGGGGTTTTCTTGTCTTATGCTACCAGATATTCACATATTAAAAACAAATTCACTATATATATACAATAGTCTGTTGAAGTCTTAAAACCTCATGTAAATTAATATTCAGAGCACTTTAGAAGTTGTACGATGTGTACCTTTATCAGTTAGAAATGTAAAATCTCACTTAAAAGAATATATAAAAACTGTTTTATAAAACGTTGTAATCTCTTCGTGGAATTGGCTGTTTGTTATTATTTTACGCAACTACTGGCATAGTTTTTTATATTTCCGTAGTCATTTCTGTAAAAAAATTAAACATTCCAAATAAGAATTTTGTTTATATGTAAATTATTTGAGTTAAATGGAGATTTTAAAAAAGAAATTGGTTTATTACGAATGTGTTACCTTATGTGTTGTGAAACGTCTGTCCTGTCCTTTCAAGGTCTAGTGTGTAAGTGTGGGGGTGTCTAACAGTTGGAATAACCTGTTGTCTGTGACGTACTGTTCATCGATCAGCATTCCCTGCTTATGAAAAATCTGCATGTACAAGTTTTCCATGGTTGTCATATTTCGGCCTTTCTTACATGGTTTTAACAGATTCATCGTATCTTTTAACGGTCCAAATTCGTGTCTATTGTTTAGTATGTGTAAAGCATATGCTGATTTTGGGTCGTTATTCTTTATATATCTAGTATGTTCTGTATATCTTGAGGCCAGATCCCTGCCAGTCTGGCCAACATAATGTCTTTTACAGGTGTTACATTGTAGGCTATATATATTCCACTGTTATTGTATGTATTATTGGTTTCTTGGGATGTTTTGTAGATGTTGTGGGGGCTACCCACATGCATCAATCTCTCCGCTTTCCGCAACAGCACCGAGAAGAGAGAACGCGGTACACACGCCGCAGCAGCGTCTCCGCTTTCCACAACAGCACCAGGAAGGAGAACGCGGTACACACGCTGCGGCAGCTTCTCCGATTACCGCAACAGTATGCAGCAAAGTCGTTCAGCCGACTCCGCCCACTGGCCACGGGATTGGCGCACAGCGGGTGCTGTCAGCTAGCCAATCACAGAACAGCTTAGTCCCATGTCCAGTGGTATAAATAGATGGCCGAACGACACCGAGCTTCATTGATTGGGAGATTGATTGACTGAGGATTTCGGTGTTAGCTGCAGAGGAGAGAGGACGTCCTGAGAACCGAACTTAGCGAAGAAGCCATAGTCACTGCAACGAGAAGCGACTGAGGAAGGAGTGGTCTGTAGCGTGCTGCCCATAACTCACTAGGAAGTCGGCGCAGCATCAGAAGTACGGTGCCCCCCCCCCCTGCTGTAGGCGTAATGCTTAAGCAGGAGGAAGTTGCCCTTATGAGGGTTATTGCATCGGTGCAGGGCAACCCCGTCCTCTTGCGAAAGCTGAGGACGGCCCTTGCCGCGAACAGGACCAGTAAGGCCGCTGCTTGCACGGTCAAAACGTCTCGCGTGACGCCTTCCAAGCGTCATGCCACCACCATCACCGGAGCCAGGGTCGTGTCACCGCCGTTACCCATCGCGGGGAAGAGGAAGGCTGAGTTTTCATGCTCAGACGGCCAGCCCACCCCGGCCGCTAGGCGCCCAGCGCCCAACGCACAGGGCACATCCGATGACCCTGCACCTTCTACCAGCCGGCAGCCAGACGCCACGGCAGGTAAGGCAGCATACGCTGCGGTTCTAGCCGGGGATTCCAACCCCCGTCAGTCGAGTGGGCAGCCCAAGCCCATAGCCGCTGGTTCGGACTCTTCCGAACCTGCTGTCTCTACTGAGGCAGCCACCAGGCGCATGTCTGTCGACATGTCCGGGCCTCTGGGCAGCATGCCAGCTGGCGCCACTGAGGCTGGGGCCGTTCCCGCAGGTGAGCGGCCCAACAAAACCCCTGTTTTTGTTTCAGGTGTCAAGGACACGCGCGGGTTTCTCGCGTGGCTACGGTCCAAATTCCCCAGCAGTCTGTCCGCCCAGATGAAGGGGGAGAAACTCATGATCGTGCCGGGTACTGCTGACGGATTCAGAGCAACAGTCAGTGCCCTCCGATCCCTTGACGGGAGCAAGGGTGTGACATTTCACACTTTCTCTCTCCCAGAGGATCGTTGTGTACGTCTGTTGTTGAAGAATCTCGGCAGACAGATGCCTGAGAACGTCGTCCGGGAGGAGCTTGAGGCCCTGGGAATCCGTGTCCAGGGCGTCATGCAGCTCCTGTCTGGGCGCCGCAATCAGGATGCCACAGGCGATCGGCCCCCCACTCCACATTTCGTAGTGTCGGTGGCTCGAGGCCCAGAGGTGCAGAAGGTGCGATCCCTCACCGAACTCTGCGGCTTGAGAGTCTCTGTAGAGACATACGTAGCCCCTAAGGCTCCGCTTCAATGTAAGCGCTGCCAACGCTTCGGCCACACGCAGCGTAACTGCGGATACGCACCCCGGTGTGTTGCATGTGGTGAGCCGCACCCCTCCGGGGAGTGCTCTACCCCTAAGCAGCAGCTTAAATGCTGCAGCTGCGGGGGCAACCACACGGCGAACTACCGGGGCTGCGTAAAGTGGAAGGAGGCCAAGGCCGCGCTAGCAAAGCGGACGCCAGCACCTCGCGTCCACATGAACGGTGCAACCGGTCGCTCGGCTTCAGCGCAAGTGACCCGCGCCGAGCCTTCTGCTGAGCAGAAGAGTTTAGGCCCTGAGTGGTCTCATGTGGTGCGAGGGGGGCGGGTAGTAAAACCCACCATCCCTCCGCAACCTGTACCTATCCCCAAACCGGCCGCGGCCCCTCAAACGGGCAAAGCGACCTCAAGCAGGAAAAGGGTTCAGGCTACCCAACCTGCCGTTGCGGCCCCTCAACAGGCCCCAACGAAGAAGCAGGCGATGACTGGTAAACCATCGCCTCCACCCAAGAAGCCTAATCCTACTCACACTCAATCTCCCAATCAGTCCCCAATCGAGGAGATCTCTGATCTGCTCGACAACCTTCCTGTACACGCGTGTGTAGAGCTGACACGGCGGCTCCTCACAGCGGTACCCTCCCTCCCTTCAGGCGCAGCACGCTCGCGGGCTGTCCTGAAAATTGTTATCCTTTTTGTAGCTGAATATGGTAGCACACCCTAAGGCTCACAGTGTGAGGGCACTACGCCTGGCCTGCTGGAACGCCGATGGCGTGCGCGGCAGAAAGATGGAGCTGGACCACTTCCTTGGTAAACACGGGGTTGACATATGTCTCCTAACTGAAACCCATCTCAGATCAGGGCAAGTCTTTCGGCTCGCAAACTATGTTTGCCACCGTACAGACCGGCCCACCGAGGGCGGCGGAACAGCTATACTGGTCCGCCGGGGTATAGATCACTACGCTTTACCCATCCCTGGCCTGACCCAGTTGGAGGCAACTGCCATACATGTTATGTTGGCAAGTGGACCACTGAAAATCCTGGCGGCTTACCTTTCGCCTTGCCGGCCCCTAATCGAAGCGGATTTGTCTGCGTGCTTGAGCGGAGGGCTTCCCGTCCTCATGGCGGGGGACCTGAACGCCAAGCACGTGGACTGGAACTCGAGGCTAATCACGACAAGGGGCAGGCACCTTCGTGATTACGCCAACGATCATTCGTGTTTGATTTATGGGCCGGAAACTCCCACCACTATCCCATACAATCCCTCTTGTACTCCTGATGTCCTAGACATAGTAATCACTAAAAACCTAGTCATCCCAGTGCATCTGACAACGTGCTCTGCACTTAGCTCAGATCACTTGCCTGTACTGATCGACACTAAATGTCGATCATCCTTTCTTAACCTACCGGACCGCCCGGACTTCAGACGGACCGACTGGGTCAAATTCCAGGCCTGCCTGGAGGACAGCCTTCCGTCCATCCCGAAACTCCGTAGCGGGGTTGAAATCGACACGTGTGTGGAGGAGGTGTCCAGCGCCATCACTGAGGCACTAGCAGCGTCGGCCCCCCGGAGACGCCCTCGTGACGACCCGCGGCCCCCAATACCGGCACGTATACAGGATGAAATACGCCTGAAAAACCGGTTGAGGAGGCAGTGGCAAACCACCAGGGACCCTGCTCTAAAAGCTGAGGTCAACCGCCTTCAGCGGTCGGTGACCCACCAGCTAAACGAGTGGCGGAATGAGCAGTGGGGTGCCGCACTGGAAAGCCTAGATCCCGAGGACCAATCGCTGTGGAAGATGACAAAGCGGGTGATGAGAGTGCCCACTCCCTCTCCACCCCTGGTCACGCAGGGCGGGCTTGCTCTCTCAGACTCTGAGAAAGCCGAAGCCCTGGCGGACAGTCTTGAGGCTCAGTTTCAGCCGGTAAACGACCCGTCGGATCCGGCAGTAATTGAGATGGTTGACGAGGCGCTGCAAGCATACTCTTATGCACCTGCAAGCGAGCCCAAGTTAACCAACCCCGTGGAGGTTCAGGATGCTATCCGGGGTCTCAAGGCCAGCAAGGCTCCGGGCCCAAACGGTATACCGAACAGGGCACTGAAGCACCTTCCGCAGCGAGCTGTCTCTCTCCTTGTTGCCATATTCAACGCTGCTCTCCTAGCGCAGTACTTCCCATCGGTGTGGAAACATGCCCGCATTGTCTCCATACTGAAACCCGGGAAGGACCCAGCGCTTCCCTCTTCCTATCGTCCCATAAGTCTTCTGGACACCATCGGCAAGTTGTTCGAGAAGATCCTACTTAGTAGGATCTTAAGTGAAGTAAGCGGGCGCGGGCTTCTGCGAGACGAGCAGTTTGGATTCAGACCCAAACATAGCACCTCTCTCCAGCTAGCCCGCCTTGTCGAAAGGGTGACCAGAAACTTTGGTGAGAAGCGGCTAACAGGCGCAGTCTTTCTCGACGTGGCTAAGGCTTTCGACACTGTCTGGGTCGACGGTCTCCTTTTCAAGCTTACGGCCCTTAACTTCCCCTCCTACCTGGTCAAAACCATATCCTCCTACCTTTACAACAGGACGTTCGAAGCGTCCTTCCAAACGGTCATATCCTCCCGTCGTGGCATGCGGGCTGGCGTAGCACAGGGGGGACTAATCTCTCCTGTCTTGTTCAGTCTGTATGTCAATGACATGCCCGTCCCTTCCCGCCACGTCGAGCTGGCATTGTACGCGGATGACACGGCAATCATTGCCACGTCCCGCAGCCCGGCTCTGCTTGTTAGCTACCTAGAAGCATACCTCAGTGATCTAGAGATGGTTGAAGGCGTGGAGGATCGCCATCAATGTCTCAAAGAGCAATGCTATGCTCTTTGCGAAGGCAGGGTGGAGGTCCTCCAAGCCTCGACCGGTGCAGTTCCTAGGAGAGCCAATCCAGTGGGTAGACACAGCCCGTTATCTGGGAGTGATCCTTGATACACGGATGACCTGGTCGCCTCACATCGTCCAGGTCAAGAAGAAAGCAGCCCAACGACTGGGTCTGCTTAGCTCTCTCCTTCACAGGAGAAGCGGCCTGTCCATCAGGAACGGGGTTCTGCTGTATAAGCAGCTCATACGGCCCATGATGGACTATGCGTGCCCCATTTGGAGGTCTGCTGCCTGCACCCACCTCAGAAAGCTGCAGGTTCTTCAATCCAAGTGTCTTCGCATTGCTACTGGTGCACCTTGGTACATGAGTAGCGTGCAAATTCACGAGGATTTGGGAGTTCCTCTCTTTGCTGATCACATCAGAGTTCTAACCGAGAGCTTCGACTCTAGGTTGGCTGGTGTGGGGAACCCCTTAACTCAGCAACTCGGCAGATATCTGCGCTGACCGAGGGCTGACCCAGTCCGTCTAGCGCAAGCTACGGGGATGGGTCAGTGAATGTGTCGAGGCCCTTAGTGGCCAACAGACACTGCACCTAAAATTAGGCGCATTCCGAATACCCTGACTGAGGTTTTCCGTGATTTTCCTCAGTTGTAAGGTGAATGCCAGGGTATAACACAAAGCCGGGGCACGGCCCGCACCCCCCACCCCCCGGTAGGACTAAATTATTCGTTTGTAGGTTTTGAATTTTTTGTGAAATTATTTGTGAAAATGCCACTCTGGGTTCAAATCCCAGAGAGCCACCCAACCAAAGTATTCCCCCCACTTGGAAAAAGTATACGCTCTTAGAGCTTTAGCTTTTGGTATGCCTGGTCCCGACTTAATCGAGACCCTAAATTTGTTAGCGTAAGCAAAATCCCCAGTTCAGAATTAAGAGTCTGTTATTGAGTCCAGCAATGCGGTAAAACGCAGGTATGGCTAAACAGATCAAGGGACGTCGACTTGCGCTCCGCGCAAGTCTCCGCCCTTAGTTAGCACTTTGGTTGGTTGGTTGGTACCGAGCTTCATTCTGAATGGTTCGGTGTTAGCTGCTGAAGAGTGAGGACGTCCTGAGAGCCGAACCTAGCGAGGAAGCAATAGTCACTGCAACGAGAAGCGACTGAGGAAGGAGTGGTCTTTAGCGTGCTGCCCCTAGTCCACTAGCAAGTCGGCGCAGCGTCAGGAGCACGGTGCCCCCCTGCTGTTGGCGTAATGCTGAAGCAGGAGGAAGCTGCCCTTATGCGGGCTATAGCATCGGTGCAGGGGAACCCAGTCCTCTTGCGAAATCTGAGGACGGCCCTTGCCGTCAACAAGGCTAGTAAGGCCGCTGCTTGCTGCACGGTCAGAACGTCTCGCGTGACGCCATCCAAGCGTCATGCCGCCACCACCACCACCACCGGAGCCAGGACCGTGGCACCGCCGCTGCCCATCGCGGCCAAGAGGAAAGCTGAGTTTTCGTGCTCAGACGGCCTAACCACCTCGGCCGCTAGGCGCCCAGCGCCCGACCAACAGGGCACCTGCGTTGCCCCTACACCATCCACCAGCCGGCAGCTAGACGTCGCGGCAGGTAAGGCAGCATACGCTGCGGTAGTAGCCGGGAATTCCAACCCCCGTCAGCCGAGTGGGCAGCCCAAGCCCAAAGCCACTGGTTCGGACCCCTCCGAACCTGCTACCTCTTCTGAGGCAGCCACCAGGCGCATGTCTGTCGACATGTCCGGGCCTCTGGGCAGCATGCCAGCTGGCGCCACTGAGGCTGGGGCCGTTCCCGCAGGTGAGCGGCCCAACAAAACCCCTGTCTTTGTTTCAGGTGTCAACGACACGCGCGGATTTCTCGCGTGGCTACGGTCCAAGTGCCCTAGCAGCCTGTCCGCCCAGATGAAGGGTGATAAATTAATGATCGTACCGGGTACTGCCGATGGGTTCAGAGCCACAATAAGTGCCCTCCGATCCCTTGACGGGAGCAAGGGAGTGACATTTCACACTTTCTCTCTCCCAGAGGATCGTTGTGTACGACTGCTGTTGAAGAACCTCGGCAGACAGATGCCTGAGAGCGTCGTCCGGGAGGAGCTGGAGGCCCTGGGAATCCGTGTCCAGGGCGTCATGCAGCTCCGCTCAGGGCGCCGAAACCAGGACACCGCTTGCGATCGGCCCCCCACTCCACACTTCGTGGTGTCGGTGGCTAGAGGCCCAGAGGTGCAGAAGGTGCGATCCCTTTCAGAACTCTGCGGCCTGAGAGTCTCAGTAGAGACGTATGTAGCCCCTAAGGCCCCGCTTCAATGTAAGCGCTGCCAACGCTTCGGCCACACTCAGCGTAACTGCGGATACGCACCCCGGTGTGTTGCCTGTGGTGAGCCGCACCCCTCCGGGGAGTGCTCTACCCCTAAGCAGCAGCTTAAATGCTGCAGCTGCGGGGGCAACCACACGGCGAACTACCGGGGCTGTGCAAAGTGGAAGGAGGCCAAGGCCGCGCTTACAAAGCGGACGCCAGCACCTCGCGTCCACATGAACGGTGCAACCGGTCGCTCGGCTTCAGCGCAAGTGACCCGCGCCGAGCCTTCTGCTGAACAGAAGAGTTTAGGCCCTGAGTGGTCTCATGTGGTGCGAGGGGGGCGGGTAGTAAAACCCACCACCCCTCCGCAACCTACACCCACCCCTAAACCAGCCGCGGCCCCTCAACAGGGCAAAGCGACCTCAAGCAGGAAAAGGGTTCAGGCTACCCAACCTGCCGTTGCGGCCCCTCAACAGGCCCCAACAAAGAAGCAGGCGATGACTGGTAAACCATCGCCTCAACCTAACAAGCCTAATCCTACCCCCATCCCACCTCCTAACCCGTCTCCAATCGAGGAGATCTCTGATCTGCTCGACAACCTTCCTGTACACGCGTGTGTAGAGCTGACACGGCGGCTCCTCACAGCGGTACCCTCCCTCCCTTCAGGCGCAGCACGTTCACGGGCTGTCCTGAAAATTGTTATCCTTTTTGTAGCTGAATATGGTAGCACACCCTAAGGCTCACAATGTGAGGGCAATACGGCTGGCCTGCTGGAACGCCGATGGCGTGCGCGGCAGAAAGATGGAGCTGGATCACTTCCTTGGTAAACACGGGGTTGACATATGTCTCCTGACTGAAACCCATCTTAGATCAGGGCAAGTCTTTCGGCTCGCAAACTATGTTTGCCACCGTACAGACCGGCCTACAGAGGGCGGCGGTACAGCTATACTGGTCCGCCGGGGTATAGATCACTACGCTATACCCATCCCCGGCCTGACCCAGTTGGAGGCAACTGCCATACATGTTATGTTGGCAAGTGGACCACTGAAAATCCTGGCGGCTTACCTTTCGCCTTGCCGGCCCCTAATCGAAGCGGATATGTCTGCGTGCCTGAGCGGAGGGCTTCCCGTCCTCATGGCGGGGGACCTGAACGCCAAGCACGTGGACTGGAACTCGAGGCTAATCACGACAAGGGGCAGGCACCTTCGTGATTACGCCAACGATCATTCGTGTTTGATTTATGGGCCGGAAACACCCACCACTATCCCATACAATCCCTCTTCTACTCCTGATGTCCTAGACATAGTAATCACCAAAAACCTAGACATCCCAGTGCATCTGACTACGTGCTCTGCACTTAGCTCAGATCACTTGCCTGTACTGATCGACACTAAATGTCGATCATCCTTTCTTAACCTACCGGACCGCCCGGACTTCAGACGGACCGACTGGGTCAAATTCCAGGCCTGCCTGGAGGAATGCCTTCCGCCCACCCCGAAACTCCGTAGCGGGGTGGAAATCGACACGTGTGTGGAGGAGGTGTCCAGCGCCATCACTGAGGCACTAGCAGCGTCAGCCCCTAGGAGACGCCTTCGTGCCGACCCGCAGCCCCCAATACCGGCACGTATACAGGATGAAATACGCCTGAAAAACCGGTTGAGGAGGCAGTGGCAAACCACGAGGGACCCTGCTCTAAAAGCTGAGGTCAACCGCCTCCAGCGGTCGGTGACCCACCAGCTAAACGAGTGGCGGAATGAGCAGTGGGGTGCCACACTGGAAAGCCTAGATCCCGAGGACCAATCGCTGTGGAAGATGACAAAGCGGGTGATGAGAGTGCCCACTCCCTCTCCACCCCTGGTCACGCAGGGCGGGCTTGCTCTCTCAGACTCTGAGAAAGCCGAAGCCCTGGCGGACAGTCTTGAGGCTCAGTTTCAGCCGGTAAACGACCCATCGGATCCGGCAGTTATTGAGATGGTTGGCGAGGCGCTGCAAGCATACTCTTATGCACCTGCAAGCGAGCCCAAGTTAACCAACCCCGTGGAGGTTCAGGATGCTATCCGGGGTCTCAAGGCCAGCAAGGCTCCGGGCCCAAACGGTACACCGAACAGGGCGCTAAAGCACCTTCCGCAGCGAGCTGTCTCTCTCCTTGTTGCCATATTCAACGCTGCTCTCCTAGCGCAGTACTTCCCATCGGTGTGGAAACATGCCCGCATTGTCTCCATACTGAAACCCGGGAAGCACCCAGCGCTTCCCTCTTCCTATCGTCCCATAAGTCTTCTGGACACCATCGGCAAGTTGTTCGAGAAGATCCTACTTGGTAGGATCTTAAGTGAAGTAAGCGGGCGCGGGCTTCTGCGAGACGAGCAGTTTGGATTCAGACCCAAACATAGCACCTCTCTCCAGCTAGCCCGCCTTGTCGAAAGGGTGACCAGAAACTTTGGTGAGAAGCGGCTAACAGGCGCAGTCTTTCTCGACGTGGCTAAGGCTTTCGACACTGTTTAGGTCGACGGTCTCCTCTTCAAGCTTACGGCCCTTAACTTCCCCTCCAACTGGTCAAAACCATATCCTCCTACCTTTACAATAGGACGTTCGAAGCGTCCTTCCAAACGGCCATATCCTCCCGTCGTGGCATGCGGGCTGGCGTAGCACAGGGGGACTAATCTCTCCTGTCTTGTTCAGTCTGTATGTCAATGACATGCCCGTCCCTTCCCGCCACGTCGAGCTGGCATTGTACGCGGATGACACGGCAATCATTGCCACGTCCCGCAGCCCGGCTCTGCTTGTTAGCTACCTAGAAGCATACTTCAGTGATCTAGAGAGATGGTTGAAGGCGTGGAGGATCGCCATCAATGTCTCAAAGAGCAATGCTATGCTCTTTGCGAAGGCAGGGTGGAGGTCCTCCAAGCCTCGACCGGTGCAGTTCCTAGGAGAGCCAATCCAGTGGGTAGACACAGCCCGTTATCTAGGAGTGATCCTTGATACACGGATGACCTGGTCGCCTCACATCGTCCAGGTCAAGAAGAAAGCGGCCCAACGACTGGGTCTGCTTAGCTCTTTCCTTCACAGGAGAAGCGGCCTGTCCATCAGGAACGGGGTTCTGCTGTATAAGCAGCTCATACGGCCCATGATGGACTATGCGTGCCCCATTTGGAGGTCTGCTGCCTGCACCCACCTCAGAAAGCTGCAGGTTCTTCAATCCAAGTGTCTTCGCATTGCTACTGGTGCACCTTGGTACATGAGTAGCGTGCAAATTCACGAGGATTTGGGAGTTCCTCTCTTTGCTGATCACATCAGAGTTCTAACCGAGAGCTTCGACTCTAGGTTGGCTGGTGTGGGGAACCCCTTAACTCAGCAACTCGGCAGATATCTGCGCTGACCGAGGGCTGACCCAGTCCGTCTAGCGCAAGCTACGGGGATGGGTCAGTGAATGTGTCGAGGCCCTTAGTGGCCAATAGACACTGCACCTAAATTTAGGCGCATTCCGAATACCCTGACTGAGGTTTTCCGTGATTTTCCTCAGTTGTAAGGTGAATGCCAGGGTATAACACAAAGTCGGGGCACGGCCCGCACCCCCCACCCCCCGGTAGGACTAAATTATTCGTTTGTAGGTTTTGAATTCTTTGTGAAATTATTCGTGAAAATGCCACTCTGGGTTCAAATCCCAGAGAGCCACCCAACCAAAGTATTCCCCCCACTTGGAAAAAGTATCCGCTCTTAGAGCTGTAGCTTTTGGTATGCCTGGTCCCGACTTAATCGAGACCCTAAATTTGTTAGCGTAAGCAAAATCCCCAGTTCAGAATTAAGAGTCTGTTATTGAGTCCAGCAATGCGGTAAAACGGAGGTATGGCTAAACAGATCAAGGGACGTCGACTTGCGCTCCGCGCAAGTCTCCGCCCTTAGTTAGCACTTTGGTTGGTTGGTTGGTACCGAGCTTCATTCCGTCGGCAGCATCGGAGCAAGCCAGTCGTAAGACAACAAAGGAGTAACCAGTCGTAAGACCAGCAAAGGAGTAAGCCAGTCGTTCGGACAACAAGGGAGTAGAGCTATCGGCACATCAAGTCTCCGGCCGACCAACACATTAACCTTCACCACGTGGCGGCTACATCTCTGCCAGCCACGTCTTCGAGCTTCTCTCGCTCCTACCATACGAGCGCACTTACACTTGCTGCTCTCCACTTCCCGACTCACTGAGGAAGGAGAGCACTTACACACACTCGTTGTACCAACATACTTTGATTGAAGAATATATTGACTGTTTATATGTGGATGCTGTGTAATCCTTTCTAGCAATAGAAATCCTGCCAGTATCCCACAATGTTTTTAGTGATGTTGCATGGTCGGAAGGAGATTTTATGTCTGTGTTTTTGAATATGTTTGTTACTTTTCTTATTATTGGATTGCTGTACTCAAATATGGCCCATTTTTTGTTTTTGATATTTATTTTGGTTGTGTTATGTTTGAATCTTGTCTTCTTTATCTTTGAGTTGAGATTGTTTATTAGTCTTTCTGGGTATTCATTGTTTTTTGCAATTTGTAAGATAGTCCGTGAACTCCCCAGATTCTGGGGGATGTTAAATTTCTACCGGCGTTTCCTACCTTACGCCGCAACTACCCAGGCACCGCTACACGACGACCTCGGGGGCCCTCGGGTCAAGGGTTCGCATCCCATTAGTTGGACACCAGAGCTCAAGACAGCTTTCAATGAGTGCAAGGCGAGTCTATCACGCGCCGCCATGTTGGCACACCCAGACTCCACAACAACACTCGCTTTGGTTACAGACGCCTCTACCACCGCCATGGGTGCCGTGCTGCAACAACGCGTGCTGAATGCCTGGCAACCTCTCGCCTTTTTCTCCAGAAAACTAAGTCCGGCGCAGCAAAATTATAGCGCTTACGACAGGGAGCTGCTGGCGATATATGAGGCCGTGAAACATTTCCGCCACATGTTGGAAGCTCGGCACTTCATCATCTTCACAGATCACAAGCCCCTCGTATACGCATTTATTCAAAAGAGGGACAAGTGCTCGCCACGGCAGTTCAACCCCTTGGACTACATCTCGCAGTTCACAACAGACATAAGGCACATATCCGGCAAGGACAACGTCGTCGCTGACGCCCTTTCCCGTGTAGAGACCATCACCACGCCTGTAACTCCTGACGTACTGGCCACGTCGCAGGAGAAAGACGAAGAGCTGCGCACCCTCCTCGAAAGGGATACTGCTCTCCGGTTCGAGAGAACGCACGTCCCCGGCACCACCGTCACGCTGTATAGTGACACCTCCGCCGGCAAACCGCTACCGTACGTTCCTGCACAACTTCGACGCCAGGTGTTCGACTCCCTGCACGGCCTTGGTCATCCGGGAATCAAAACATCTGCCAAACTTGTGTCACAGCGTTTCGTGTGGCCTGAAATGCAGAAAGACTGCCGCACTTGGGCACGAGCCTGCCAGTCCTGTCAGCGCTCTAAGATCGCGAGGCATATGGTCACACCCTTGGGCAACTTTACACTTCCGGCAGCCTGGTTCCTGCACATCCACATCGATCTCGTGGGTCCCTTGCCGACATCAGCAGGCTTCAAGTACTGCCTGACAGCAGTGGATCGTTTCACGCGCTGGCCGGAAGCCATCCCTATACAGGACATCACGGCAGACACCGTGGCGCACGCATTACTGTCCGGCTGGATAGCACGTTTCGGTTGCCCACAAACAATCACAACGGACCAGGGGAGCCAAGTTGAGTCACACCTCTTCCGCTCCCTTGCGAAGCTGTGTGGCATCCAGTTGTCCCGGACGACGGCCCATCATCCTGCCGCCAATGGCCTCGTGGAACGATTTCACAGAACACTGAAAGCAGCTATCATGTGCCGAGCAGACGAGCAGTGGTCTGCTGCTCTACCACTGGTTCTACTCGGATTGCGTACAGCATTCAAGGAGGTCCTGCAAGCTTCCGTAGCTGAGCTCGTCTACGGCGAGCCACTGCGGATTGCCGGCGAGTTGCTAACTCCATCTACCGACAACATGGAGCCCTCAGAGCTCATACAGCAGCTCCGCCGATTCATGGACCAGCTCCGCCCGGCCCCGGCAGCACGACACGCCTCCCCTACTGCATTCGTCCACAAGGACCTTATGGACTCCACGCACGTATTTCTGCGGCAGGACGCACTACGCCGCGCCTTGGAGCCCCCGTACAGCGGCCCATACAAGGTTCTTGGCCGTACGGACAAAACCTTCAAAATAGCGATGCACGGGAAATCCATAACCGTGTCGGCCGACAGAATCAAGCCGGCCTACATGATGGATGAGGCAAAACACGAACCCAGCACCGCCAGCCCTCCGCCAGCACGAGCGACCCAGCCTGCGGTCGAACCGAGCGCACCACCGCCGCCAGCAGAGAAGACCACACGCTCTGGTCGCCGCGTCCGCTTCCCGTCTCGCTACGAGCCGTGAGCAGCCATCTCCGCGGGGGGGTGATATGGGAACTCGCCGCTTCCCACAAGAGAGCACGGTGCACTCTCCGCTTCATGCACCTGTTTCTCCGCTGCCCGCAGCAGCACGGTCGCGGTGCACTTGTCTCTCGGCTTCCCGCGAAATCACAGGAGGACCACACACTAAATGGCCCTCGCTTCTGCTGGGAAAATCCGCCCGCCACTGGGCGGGACCAACCTGCAGCGAGCAGCGAATCGCAACGCAGGCAGCTCAGCTCTGACTCTTATAAATACAGAAACAGAAACACCCAAACTTCATCGATGAGTGATTATTCTCAGCGGAATTTGGTTCGGTGTTAGCTGCAGAGGAGTGAAGACGTCCTAAGAACCGAACCTAGCGACGAAGCCATAGTCACTGCAAGAGAAGCGACTGAGGAAGGAGTAGTCTCTAGCGTGCTGCCCCTAGTCCACTAGGAAGTCGGCGCAGCGTCAGGAGTACGGTGCCCCCCTGCTGTAGGCGTAATGCTGAAGCAGGAGGAACTTGCCCTTATGAGGGCTATATCATCGGTGCAGGGCAACCCAGTCCTCTTGCGAAAGCTGAGGACGGCCCTTGCCGCCAACAAGACAAGTAAGGCCGCTGCTTGCACGGTCAAAACGTCTCGCGTGACGCCTTCCAAGCGTCATGCCACCACCACCACCGGAGCCAGGACCGTGTCACCGCCGCTGCCCATCGCGGCGAAGAGGAAAGCTGAGTTTTCCTGCTCAGACGGCCTGATCACCCCGGCCGCTATGCGCCCAGCGCCCGACGCACAGGGCACCTCCGTTGCCCCTACAACATCCACCAGCCGGCAGCTAGACGTCGCGGCAGGTAAGGCAGCATACGCAGCGGTAGTAGCCGGGGATTCCAACCCCCGTCAGTCGAGTGGGCAGCCCAAGCCCATAGCCACTGGTTCGGACTCCTCCGAACCTGCTGCCTCTTCTGAGGCAGCCACCAGGCGCATGTCTGTCGACATGTCCGGGCCTCTGGGCAGCATGCCAGCTGGCGCCACTGAGGCTGGGGCCGTTCCCGCAGGTGAGCGGCCCAACAAAAGCCCTGTCTTTGTTTCAGGAGTCATCGACACGCGCGGGTTTCTCGCGTGGCTACGGTCCAAGTGCCCCAGCACTCTGTCCGCCCAGATGAAGGGTGAGAAACTAATGATCGTGCCGGGTACTGCCGACGGGTTCAGAGCCACAGTCAGTGCCCTCCGATCCCTTGAGGGGAGCAAGGGTGTGACATTTCACACTTTCTCTCTTCCAGAGGATCGTTGTGTACGTCTGTTGTTGAAGAAACTCGGCAGACAGATGCCTGAGAACATCGTCCGGGAGGAGCTTGAGGCCCTGGGAATCCGTGTCCAGGGCGTCATGCAGCTCCGCTCAGGGCGCCGCAACCAGGACACCGCATGCGATCGGCCCCCCACTCCACACTTCGTGGTGTCGGTGGCTAGAGGCCTAGAGGTGCAGAAGGTGCGATCCCTTTCACAACTCTGCGGCTTGAGAGTCTCTGTAGAGACATATGTTGCCCCTAAGGCCCCGCTTCAATGTAAGCGCTGCCAACGCTTCGGCCACACGCAGCGTAACTGCGGATACGCACCCCGGTTTGTTGCCTGTGGTGAGCCGCACCCCTCCGGGGAGTGCTCTACCCCTAAGCAGCAGCTTAAATGCTGCAGCTGCGGGGGCAACCACACGGCGAACTACCGGGGCTGTGCAAAGTGGAAGGAAGCCAAGGCCGCGCTTACAAAGCGGACGCCAGCACCTCGCGTCCACATGAACGGTGCAACCGGTCGCTCGGCTTCAGCGCAAGCGACCCGCGCCGAGCCTTCTGAACAGAAGAGTTAGGCCCTGAGTGGTCTCATGTGGTGCGAGGGGGGCGGGTAGTAAAACCCACCACCCCTCCGCAACCTATACCCACCCCTAAACCGGCCGCGGCCCCTCAACAGGGCAAAGCGACCTCAAGCAGGAAAAGGGTTCAGGCTACCCAACCTGCCGTTGCGGCCCCTCAACAGGCCCCAACAAAGAAGCAGGCGATGACTGGTAAACCATCGCCTCCACCTAAGAAGCCTAATCCTACTCCCATTCCACCTCCCAATCCGTCTCCAATCGAGGAGATCTCTGATCTACTCGACAACCTTCCTGTACACGCGTGTGTAGAGCTGACACGGCGGCTCCTCACAGCGGTACCCACCCTCCCTTCTGGCGCAGCACGCTCGCGGGCTGTCCTGAAAATTGTTATCCTTTTTGTAGCCGAATATGGTAGCACACCCTAAGGCGCACAGTGTGAGGGCACTACGGCTGGCCTGCTGGAACGCCGATGGCGTGCGCGGCAGAAAGATGGAGCTGGATCACTTCCTCGGTAAACACGGGGTTGACATATGCCTCCTGACTGAAACCCATCTCAGATCAGGGCAAGTCTTTCGGCTCGCAAACTATGTTTGCCACCGTACAGACCGGCCTACAGAGGGCGGCGGAACAGCTATACTGGTCCGCCGGGGTATAGACCACTACGCTATACCCGTCCCCGGCCTGACCCAGTTGGAGGCAACTGCCATACATGTCATGTTGGCTAGCGGACCGGTGAAAATCCTGGCGGCTTACCTTTCGCCCTCCCGGCCCCTAATCGATGCGGATATGTCTGCGTGCCTGAGCGGAGGGCTTCCCGTCCTGATGGCGGGGGACCTGAACGCCAAGCACGTGGATTGGAATTCGAGGCTAATCACGACAAGGGCAGGCACCTTCGTGACTACGCCAACGATCATTCGTGTTCGATTTATGGGCCGGAAACACCCACCACTATCCCATACAATTCCTCTGCTACCCCAGATGTCCTAGACATAGCAATCACTAAAAACCTAGTCATCCCAGTGCATCTGACAACGTGCTCTGCACTAAGCTCAGATCACTTGCCTGTACTGATCGACACTAAATGTCGATCATCCTTTCTTAACCTCCCGGACCGCCAGGATTTCAGACGGACCGATTGGGTCAAATTCCAGGCCTGCCTGGAGGACAGCCTTCCGCCCGCCCCGATACTCCGTAGCGGGGTGGAAATCGACACGTGTGTGGAGGAGGTGTCCAACGCTATCACTGAGGCACTAGCAGCGTCAGCCCCCAGGAGACGCCTTCGTGCCGACCCGCGGCCCCCAATACCGGCACGTATACAGGATGAAATACGCCTGAAAAACCGGTTGAGGAGGCAGTGGCAAACCACGAGGGACCCTGCTCTGAAAGCTGAAGTTAACCGCCTTCAGCGGTCGGTGACCCACCAGCTAAACGAGTGGCGGAATGAGCAGTGGGGTGCCACACTGGAAAGCCTAGATCCCGAGGACCAATCGCTGTGGAATATGACAAAGCGGGTGATGAGAGTGCCCACTCCCTCTCCACCCCTGGTCACGCAGGGCGGGCTTGCTCTCTCAGACTCTGAGAAAGCCGAAGCCCTGGCGGACAGTCTTGAGGCTCAGTTTCAGCCGGTGAACGACCCGTCGGATCCGGCAGTTATTGAGATGGTTGGCGTGGCGCTGCAAGCATACTCTTACGCACCTGCAAGCGAGCCCAAGTTAACCAACCCCTCGGAGGTTCAGGATGCTATCCGGGGTCTCAAGGCCAGCAAGGCTCCGGGCCCAAACGGTATACCGAACAGGGCACTGAAGCACCTTCCGCAGCGAGCTGTCTCTCTCCTTGCTGCCATATTCAACGCTGCTCTCCTAGCGCAGTACTTCCCATCGGTGTGGAAGCATGCCCGCATTGTTTCCATACTGAAACCCGGGAAGGACCCAGCGCTTCCCTCTTCCTATCGTCCCATAAGTCTTCTGGACACCATCGGCAAGTTGTTCGAGAAGATCCTACTTAGTAGGATCTTAAGTGAAGTAAGCGGGCGCGGGCTTCTGCGAGACGAGCAGTTTGGATTCAGACCCAAACATAGCACCTCTCTCCAGCTAGCCCGCCTTGTCGAAAGGGTGACCAGAAACTTTGGTGAGAAGCGGCTAACAGGCGCAGTCTTTCTCGACGTGGCTAAGGCTTTCGACACTGTTTGGGTCGACGGTCTCCTCTTCAAGCTTCAACTTCCCCTCCAACTGGTCAAAACCATATCCTCCTACCTTTACAATAGGACGTTCGAAGCGTCCTTCCAAACGGCCATATCCTCCCGTCGTGGCATGCGGGCTGGCGTAGCACAGGGGGGACTAATCTCTCCTGTCTTGTTCAGTCTGTATGTCAATGACATGCCCGTCCCTTCCCCTGTACGCGGATGACACGGCAATCATTGCCACGTCCCGCAGCCCAGCTCTGCTTGTTAGCTACCTAGAAGCATACTTCAGTGATCTAGAGAGATGGTTGAAGGCGTGGAGGATCGCCATCAATGTCTCAAAGAGCAATGCTATGCTCTTTGCGAAGGCAGGATGGAGGTCCTAGGAGAGCCAATCCAGTGGGTAGACACAGCCCGTTATCTGGGAGTGATCCTTGATACACGGATGACCTGGTCGCCTCACATAGTCCAGGTCAAGAAGAAAGCTGCCCAACGACTGGGTCTGCTTAGCTCTCTCCTTCACAGGAGAAGCGGTTTGTCCATCAGGAACGGAGTTCTGCTGTATAAGCAGCTCATACGGCCCATGATGGACTATGCGTGCCCCATTTGGAGGTCTGCGGCCTGCACCCACCTCAGAAAGCTGCAGGTTATTCAATCCAAGTGTCTTCGCATTGCTACTGGTGCACCTTGGTACATGAGTAACGTGCAAATTCACGAGGATTTGGGAGTTCCTCTCTTTGCTGATCACATCAGAGTTCTAACCGAGAGCTTCGACTCTAAGTTAGCTGGTGTGGGGAACCCCTTAGCCCAGCAACTCGGCAGACATCTACGCTGACCCAAGCCGCCTAGCGCAAGCTACGGGGACAGGTCAGTAAATATGTCGAGGCCCTTAGTGGCCATCCGACACTGCACCTAAAATTAGGCGCGTCTCGAATACCCTGACTGAGGTTTTCCGTGATTTTCCTCAGTTGTAAGGTGAATGCCAGGGTATAACAAACAAGTTGGGGGCATCCCCCCTCCCCCCTGTAGGACTAAATTATCCGTGTGTAGGTTTTGGATCCTTTGCGAAATTATTTGTGAAAATGCCACTCTGGGTTCAAATCCCAGAGAGCCATCCAACCAAAGTATTCCCCCCACTTGGAAAAACTATACGCTCTTAGAGCTGTAGCCTTTGGTGTGCCAGGTCCTGACTTAATCGAGACCATAAATTTGTTAGCGTAAGCAAAATCCCCAGTTCAGAATAAAGAGTCTGTTATTGAGTCCAGCAATGCGGTAAAGCGCAGGAATGGCTAAACAGATCAAGGTACGTCGACTTGCGCTCCGCACAAGTCTCCGCCCTTAGTTAGCACTTTGGTTGGTTGGTTGGTCCCAAACTTCATCCAACGATCGGTCGCCACACAGGAATCATCAAAGGAGTGAGTCAGTCGTACGAAGGAGTAGACCGTCAGCAGACACCAAGGGAGTAGAGCGGTGGATACACCAAGCCTGCGGCCGACCGACGCAATAACTTACACCACACGGGTGGACTATCTCTGCCCGTCACGTCTACGACCGCAGCCGAGCAGCGCATCATCAGCGAGCTTCTCTCCGCTCCCGCTACGAGGCTCCACATACGAGCGCAATTGCACGTGCGGCAACTTAACACAAAACGATCTCTCGAGATCTTGTATATATTGCTGGAAAGTTAATAAATAAGCTGCGCTGCGTGGAAATACTGCGTATTTCTTGTATAAGTATCCTGCAACCATCCACCACAAGTGTATGTGGTTGGTTTGTAGTAATTTGGAAGAATGCTATTTTTTCATCATGATTATTATCTGAGTGGTTGTAATACTGATTCACAGGATTGTATTGTAAATACAAAAACGTATATAAGAGTGAATATTTTGGGCAAGTGTTTTGAAAAAACCGGTTATGTTGGGGGGGGGGATGACTGCATTACTGATGTAATTCTTCGTAGTTCCATAAGTTACCACCAGAAGGCACTCAGATACGCCTGCTACATAAGGATACTAAGCCTGACCTGGACTTCAGGGCAGAGAAGAGCATCCAAACAGGCTGTCAGTCACAGTTCACCTTCCTGTTCACTCAGTACTTGGGATAAAGTGGCAGGGGCATGAAGGCAACTACTTGTGCCTGGTGCAGAGGTTAAGAATGTGTGGAGCTCTACCACTACTACCCATTATACAGTAACGGCATGATGCTTCCTTCAGGACAAGAATAGGCTTATTGTACAAGAACTGTTTCATGTCAGTGAGTTGTTCAAATGATGGTCATCTTTTGGTTTTTACACGGGTTGGTGGCGTGGTTTATTGTGATGTTTGTGAGGAACATGCTGCACAATCTTTAGGGTGTCTTAATTTAGTTCACGTGGCCATCGTTTTAACAACTACCAATAAAACCTGAAAGTAACGTACTTTCTATTTACAGGCAGCAGTGACAAGATGTCATTCCATGTGACGAAGAATGAGACTGCGGTCATTGCCTTGGCAAGTCGTCTTCTGGGAGCCCAGTGGGATCAGAGTCAGGAAGAAAGATACAAGATCTTGTGGAATGTAACACCGTGTAGTCTAGCACAGAGGTATCATTAGATAGGAGCCTGCTGCCTTCATCTTCTACCCTGATGGTGGCAGAAAGTGTCTCTTGAACACTGATACCTTTCTACCCCGCTACACGGCGTCACATACCAGAAGACTGATCTTCATTAGACTAACAAGATGCAGGAAGTTCACCTCCATCATGCATGTCGTCTATAATGGACGGACGTTCTAGTAAAGGTGTGTGTCATGTCAAGAGTTGGGACGTGTTGTTAGGAAACTGACCCTTGGTGTATCATCAGCTTTGTCATTAATTTGGACACTATAGAGTGTGCTTACAAACAAGGTGATCATGAGCTTTAGTAGCCAGTACAAACCTGTGAGCTTTATGGGGGAGGGGTTGAGGTGGTTTGAATTGGGAACGGTTGTCCATTGCCTGACCTGCTAGTGACTGTTGAAAACCCTGCTTATTAAATGGAAGTTGCACATAGTGTCCCTGGCCTGATGTTTTTGGATTTATACCAAGTACAATATATGTAGCACAAATGATTGCAGACACACAGTAGATTCAAATATCATTGGAGAGTGTGTAATTTTCGTTGTTTATTATTATTATTATTTTACTGCAATTGGGTTTTCACCCGGTGGCAGTAGTCCTTACACTAGTACACACAATACAAATGGACATATAAATATACATAAAAATAACAATACAAAAAACTCAAAAACAAAATACACAATACAAAACAAAATACAATACATTAAAACAGTACCAACATTAAACACGTACACACTTACAAAAACATCCACACCTTACAAAAGCATCCACTCCTTACAAAAGCATCCACCCTTACAAAAAGCATCACACCTACAAAACATCCACACCTTACAAATACATCCACACCTTACAAAAACACCCATACATAATACAAGAAAAAAAAACACACATGCACATTACAAAAAACACCCACACATTAATTAATTTCAGTGCGTTAGAATATACTCAGTATAAAGTTAGACCAAAGTGCATGATAATTATATCCTCCAAGAACTTAATTCACTTCACTTCACTTCGAAACCAAAGCACTTCACTTCACATCACTTCACACCCCTTATTTTTATTTAATCCCCACTTAAAAACCCTTACCTTGTAATGACTTTCTTGACCCTTTTTCTAAAAGTGCTTAATTTACAGGGGAAAGACGCTAGTACGCTTGACGGTAATTGGTTCCAGCTTTTTATGGTCCTATTTACAAAGGAATATTTACCTACATCTGTTCTTTGTTTCCTAATCATAATTTTCCGACTGTGATCGACCCTACCCAGGTAGCATGGTTTTAGCAGTCTATCCCCTATTGTTTTCCAAGCCCGTCCCCCGGTGTATGCTTTGAAAAGGGCGCATATTCGGGCTATCGCTCTACGCTGTGTCAATGTTTCCCAACCCGATTCATTTGTATTATTTGCGAATTTTGCCGCTCTCTTTTGCACGCGATTCAAAGCGCTTACCTGACCTTCTCTGTAAGGGTCCCAACACACCGCTCCATACTCAAGTATCGGTCTCACAAGTGCCGTATAAGCTAAACTTTTCGAATTATTATTTGCCCTTTTGAGTATACGCATTACGAAATGAAGAGCCTTCCATGATTTTCTTAGTGTGTAATTTACATGATCTGCCCAGCTTAGGTCGCTGCGTATAATTATTCCTAAATACTTAAAGCTATTTGCCTCTGGAATTAGTTGATCCCCAATACAATACCTCAGTTTACCTTTCACCCTAGCTCTATTGAAGCTTACTGCTTTACTCTTACCTGGATTTATCCTCATTTCATTTTCAACCGCCCATTCCCCTAATCTATTTAAGTCTGTCTGCAAATTTTCAATGTCATTACTATCGATTATCCTCCTGTATATTATACAATCATCAGCAAAAAGCCGTATATTTGACTCAATATTTTTCCAAATATCATTAACATAAGCGAGGAACAGCAACGGACCTAATACGCTCCCTTGCGGCACTCCCGACGTTACTCTGACTTCATCAGATAGTTGTCCGTCTACTCTAGCTCTTTGCGAACGTCTTAACAGAAATTCCTTTATCCATACCACTACCCTCAAGTCCACTCCGGTTTCCGCAATTTTTGTAAGCAGCTTATCGTGTGGGACTAAATCAAAAGCCTTTGAGAAATCTATTATAATCGCGTCAGTCCTGACTCCCTCGTCCAGTGAATCAGCAATATCCTGACAAAGTGTGACTACTTGACTTTCGCATGAGTACCCTGGTCTAAAACCATGCTGACCCTCATATAACCACTCACTCATTTCCCAGACTTGCCTTAGATACCCTGCTATAACGTGCTCCATTTGTTTGCAAACTACTGAGGTTAAACTGACCGGTCTATAGTTTCCCACTACCGATCGATCTCCCCCTTTATAAATAGGAACCACTATAGCTTTTTTCCAGTCCCCTGGGATAGAATTGTTGTTCATCGTTATATCTAGTAATCTCGCGAGGTATGGAATCATGGCTTCCCCACTTAACTTTAAAATTTCCCCAGGAATGCCATCTGGTCCGACGGATTTATTTCTCCCGATTGCTGATAGTCGTTTCCTTAAAATGTTGATACTAATGGTGAACGGTTTTCCTGAATCTGTTGATTGGATTTGCGGGGTATTTCGTTCGCAACTGAAAACAGACGCATAATAGGAGTTTAGGGAGTTGGCCTTTTCTATTGGTTCGGTGATGAGATTTCCATTAATGCCCTTGATCGAAGGAATATTTTCTCTATTACCTTTACGTCTTTTAACATACTTATAAAACTCTGCCCAGCATTTACCTTCGTTTTGTAAGACCGAACTTAAGAATGTCTCCTGAGCCTTCTTTTTTGCTATCAGTAACTCTTTGGATAAACGTTTCAGCTCTGCTTGGTAATGCCCTCCAAATTTTCGCTTATTGTAAACTCCCCTCACCTTTACCTTAAGTCGTTTTACTTCCTTCATATAATATTCCGGATCCGGATTTTTACTCAGAATTTTATGAGGTACAAAACGTTCTATACCCTCAAAGACTATTTCCTTATAACTTTTCCATATCTCCTCCACGCTACCACCATTTCCAGCCCATAAGCTAAACTTTTCCCGAAGAAAGGTTTGCAAACCTAATACATCCGTTTTGTGGTAAAACTTGTATTTCATCGTAAATGCTTTTAGGCATTGTGCCAAAATTGAACAGACATTTTCGGGGGTGGGGTGGCATGCTGCATCCTACTTCAGGGTTCCATACACAGTTGTATTACCTGAAGATGGCCAAGTTGGCCAAAACATATTGCAAAACACACTAAATCTCTGAAAAAATAAAAAGTTTTGATGTGATTGACAGTTTATTTCTTTACAGCTTATATATTATCACAATGGGATATTTAAAACAAAGGTTAAGAATATTTTATGGTGTGGAACAGAATTCAGCACAAGAACAGTTTTAACTCTAACAGTAGAAGGACTACTAGCTGTAGCTAAATGCCATGGAGATGCTTCTGTTACAATATTTCCAACAAGTATAGAGTCTTGATGTCCAAGAAAATCAGCTGTGTAATTCACAGCATGACTGAATCAGTGCAGTGTTAAGTAGTATCAGATTGTTACTGAATGTTCTGTTTTTTTGTGTATATTGCATGGCAACTTGCTGCTTCCATTGTCAGGAACAGTTATGCTGGAGGTGCAAGCTGCATCTTAGTGTAAGGATGCAGCTTGCACCTCCAGCATAGGCAGTTCCTGATGATGGTTAGCAGCAAGTTGCCCTGAAATATACACACAAAAAACAGCAGCAGAAACAAGCTACAGTGTAATGGTAGTGCCTGGGAGGAAACACATAGGGTAAAGGAAATAGTGAGCAGAAATAAACTCCAGTGTAAAGATAGTGCCTGGGACGAAACACGCAGGAAATGGTAAATGGTGACCAGAAATAGACTGCAGTGTAATGGTAGTGCCTGGGAGGAAACATGCAGGGAAGAGTAAATAGTCAGCAGAAATAGACTGCAGTGTAATGGTGGTGCATGGAGGAAACATGCAGGGACCAGTAAATAGAGAGCAGAAATAAACTGCAGTGTAATGGTAGTGCCTGGGAGGAAACATGCAGGGAACAGTAAATAATCAGCAGAAATAGACTGCAGTTGTAATGGTAGTGCCTGGAGGAAACATGCAGGGAACAGTAAATAGTGAGCAAAATAGACTGCAGTGTAATGGTAGTGCCTGGGAGGAAACATGCAGGGAACAGTAAATAGTCGAGCAGAAATAGACTGCAGTGTAATGGTGTGCCTGGAAGGAAACATGCAGGGACCCGTAAATAGTGAGCAGAAATAAGACTGCAGTGTAATGGTAGTGCCTGGGAGGAACATGCAGGGAACAGTAAATAGTGAGCAGAAATAGACTGCAGTGTAATGGTAGTGCCTGGAAGGAAACATGCAGGAACAGTAAATAGTGAGCAGAAATAGACTGCAGTGTAATGGTAGTGCCTGGAAGGAAACATGCAGGGAAAGTAAATAGTGAGCAGAAATAGACTGCAGTGTAATGGTAGTGCCTGGGAGGAACATGCAGGGAACAGTAAATAGTGAGCAGAAATAGACTGCAGTGTAATGGTAGTGCCTGGGAGGAAACATGCAGGGAAAAGTAAATAGTGAGCAGAAATAGACTGCAGTGTAATGGTAGTGCCTGGAGGAAACATGCAGGGAACAGTAAATAGTGAGCAGAAATAGACTGCAGTGTAATGGTAGTGCCTGGGAGGAGACATGCAGGGAACAGTAAATATGAGCAGAAATAGACTGCAGTGTAATGGTAGTGCCTGGAAGGAAACATGCAGGGAACAGTAAATAGTGAGCAGAAATAGACTGCAGTGTAATGGTAGTGCCTGGAAGGAAACATGCAGGGAACAGTAAATAGTCAGCAGAAATAGAGCTGCAGTGTAATGGTGGTGCCTGGGAGGAGACATGCAGGGAACCAGTAAATAGTGAGCAGAAATAAACTGCAGTGTAATGGTAGTGCCTGGGAGGAAACATGCAGGGAAAAGTAAATAGTGAGCAGAAATAGACTGCCAGTGTAATGGTAGTGCCTGGAGGAAACATGCAGGGAATAGTAAATACTCAGCAGAAATAGACTGCAGTGTAATGGTAGTGCCTGGGAGGAAACATGCAGGGAAAGTAAATAGTGAGCAGAAATAGACTGCAGTGTAATGGTAGTGCCTGGGAGGAAACATGCAGGGAACAGTAAATAGTGAGCAGAAATAGACTGCAGTGTAATGGTAGTGCCTGGGAGGAAACATGCAGGGAAAAGTAAATAGTGAGCAGAAATAGACTGCAGTGTAATGGTAGTGCCTGGGAGGAAACATGCAGGGAACAGTAAATATGAGCAGAAATAGACTGCAGTGTAATGGTAGTGCCTGGAAGGAAACATGCAGGGAACAGTAAATAGTGAGCAGAAATAGACTGCCAGTGTAATGGTAGTGCCTGGGAGGAAACATGCAGGGAACAGTAAATAGTGAGCAGAAATAGACTGCAGTGTGAATGGTAGTGCCTGGGAGGAAACATGCAGGGAACAGTAAATAGTGAGCAGAAATAGACTGCAGTGTAATGGTAGTGCCTGGGAGGAAACATGCAGGGAAAGTAAATAGTGAGCAGAAATAGACTGCAGTGTAATGGTAGTGCCTGGAAGGAAACATGCAGGGAACAGTAAATAGTGAGCAGAAATAGCTCAGTGTAATGGTAGTGCCTGGGAGGAAACATGCAGGGAACAGTAAATAGTGAGCAGAAATAGACTGCAGGTAATGGTAGTGCCTGGGAGGAAACATGCAGGGAACAGTAAATAGTGAGCAGAAATAGGCTGCAGTGTAATGGTAGTGCCTGGGAGGAAACATGCAGGGAAAGTAAATAGTCGAGCAGAAATAGACTGCAGTGTAATGGTAGTCCTGGGAGGAAACATGCAGGGAACAGTAAATAGTGAGCAGAAATACGCTGCAGGAATGGTAGTGCCTGGGAGGAAACATGCAGGGAACAGTAAATAGTGAGCAGAAATAGGACTGCAGTGTAATGGTAGTGCCTGGGAGGAAACATGAAGGGAACAGTAAATAGTGAGCAGAAATAGACTGCAGTGTAATGGTAGTGCCTGGGAGGAAACATGCAGGGAACAGTAAATAGTGAGCAGAAATAGACTGCAGTGTAATGGTAGTGCCTGGGAGGAAACATGCAGGAACAGTAAATAGTGAGCAGAAATAGACTGCAGTGTAATGGTAGTGCCTGGGAGGAAACATGCAGGGAAAAGTAAATAGAGAGCAGAAATAGACTGCAGTGTAATGGTAGTGCATGGGAGGAAACATGCAGGGAACAGTAAATACTGAGCAGAAATAGACTGCAGTGTAATGGTAGTGCCTGGGAGGAAACATGCAGGGAACAGTAAATACTCAGCAGAAATAGACTGCAGTGTAATGGTAGTGCCTGGGAGGAAACATGCAGGGAACAGTAAATACTGAGCAGAAATAGACTGCAGTGTAATGGTAGTGCCTGGGAGGAAACATGCAGGGAAAAGTAAATACTGAGCAGAAATAGACTGCAGTGTAATGGTAGTGCCTGGGAGGAAACATGCAGGGAACAGTAAATACTCAGCAGAAATAGACTGCAGTGTAATGGTAGTGCCTGGGAGGAAACATGCAGGGAACAGTAAATAGTGAGCAAAAATAGACTGCAGTGTAATGGTAGTGCCTGGGGAAACATGCAGGGAACAGTAAATAGTGAGCAGAAATAGACTGCAGTGTAATGGTAGTGCCTGGAGGAAACATGCAGGGAACAGTAAATAGTGAGCAGAAATAGACTGCAGTGTAATGGTAGTGCCTGGGAGGAAACATGCAGGGAACAGTAAATAGTGAGCAGAAATAGACTGCAGTGTAATGGTAGTGCCTGGGAGGAAACATGCAGGGAACAGTAAATATGAGCAGAAATAGACTGCAGTGTAATGGTAGTGCCTGGGAGGAACAGAGGAACAGAAATGAGCAAAACTGCAGTTAATGTGTGCGGAAACATGAGACAGTAAAAGAATAACTGCGTAGTGTCCTGGAACGGGACAGTAATACTGCGAAAACTGCAGTGTAATGTATCCTGGAGAAACAGCAGGACAGTAAAGTGACAAAATAGCTCAGTGAATGTATGCCGGAGGAAACATGGGACATAATATCCAAAAAACGCAGTGTAATGGTGCCTGGGAGGAAACATGAGGAGAATCTAGACTGGTGATGAGTAGGCATAGAACATAAAATGACAGAAATAACGCAGTGTAAGGATGCCTGAGAAACAGAGGAACAGTAAAATGACAGAAATACGCTAATGTGTCCTGGAGAAACATGAGGAAATAATATGCAGAAATAACTGCAGGAGGTGTGCCTGAGGAACTGAGGACAGAAATATAGCAATAACGCAGTATGGTGTGCTGGAAACATGAGGAACGAATACAGCAGAAAAACTGCGTAATGGTAGGCCTGAGAAACATGAGGACAGAAATAGTGAGCAGAATAACTGCAGTGTAATGTAGTGCCTGGGAAACTGAGGAACAAATATAGCAGAAATACTGCAGTGTAATGTGTGCGGGAGGAAAAGAGGAACATAAATACTGAGCAGAATAACTGCAGTGTAATGTATGCCTGGAGGAAACATAGGAAGTAAATATGACAAAAAGACTGCGTGTAATGGAGTGCCTGGGAGGAAACATGCAGGAAATAAATAGGAGCAGAAATAGACGCAGTGTAATGGTATGCCTGAGGAAACATGCAGGACAGTAAATATGACAAAATAGACTGCAGTGTAATGTAGTGCCGGAGAAACAGCAGGGAACGAAATAGTGAGCAGAATAGACTGCAGTGTAATGGTAGTGCTGAGGAAACATAAGGAAAGTAAATGAGCAGAATAGACTGCATGTAATGGTAGTGCTGGGAGGAAACATGAGGAACAGTAAATATCAGCAGAAATAACTGCAGTGTAATGGTAGTGCCTGGAGGAAACATGAGGAACAGTAAATAGTGAGCAGAAATAGACTGCAGTGTAATGGTAGTGCCTGGGAGGAAACATGCAGGGAACAGTAAATATGAGCAGAAATAGACTGCAGTGTAATGGTAGTGCCTGGGAGGAAACATGAGGGAACAGTAAATATGAGCAGAATAGACTGCAGTGTAATGGTAGTGCCTGGAAGGAAACATGCAGGGAACAGTAAATAGTGAGCAAAATAGACTGCAGTGTAATGGTAGTGCCTGGGAGGAAACATGCAGGAACAGTAAATATGAGCAGAAATAGACTGCAGTGTAATGGTAGTGCCTGGGAGGAAACATGCAGGAACAGTAAATAGTGAGCAGAAATAGACTGCAGTGTAATGTAGTGCCTGGAGGAAACATGCAGGGAACAGTAAATAGTGAGCAGAAATAGACTGCAGTGTAATGGTAGTGCCTGGAGGAAACATGAGGGAACAGTAAATATGAAGAAATAACTGCAGTGTAATGGTAGTGCCTGGAAGGAAACATGCAGGGAACAGTAAATAGTGAGCAGAAATAGCTGCGTGTAATGGTAGTGCTGGAGGAACATGCAGGGAACAGTAAATAGTGAGCAGAAATAGACTGCAGTGTAATGGTAGTGCCTGGAGGAAACATGCAGGGAACAGTAAATAGTGGCAGAAATAGACTGCAGTGTAATGGTAGTGCCTGGAGGAAACATCAGGGAACAGTAATAGTGAGCAGAATAGACTGCAGTGTAATGGTAGTGCCTGGAGGAAACATGAAGGGAAAGTAATATGAGCAGAAATAGACTGCAGTGTAATGGTAGTGCCTGGAGGAAACATGCAGGGAACAGTAAATAGTGAGCAGAAATAGACTGCAGTGTAATGGTAGTGCCTGGAAGGAAACATGCAGGGAACAGTAAATAGTGAGCAGAAATAGACTGCAGTGTAATGGTAGTGCCTGGGAGGAAACATGCAGGGAACAGTAAATAGTGAGCAGAAATAGACTGCAGTGTAATGGTAGTGCCTGGAAGGAAACATGCAGGGAACAGTAAATAGTGAGCAGAAATAGACTGCAGTGTAATGGTAGTGCCTGGGAGGAAACATGAAGGGAACAGTAAATACTCAGCAGAGAATAACTGCAGTGTAATGGTAGTGCCTGGGAGGAAACATGCAGGGAACAGTAAATAGTGAGCAGAAATAGACTGCAGTGTAATGGTAGTGCCTGGAGGAAACATGCAGGGAACAGTAAATAGTGAGCAGAAATAGACTGCAGTGTAATGGTAGTGCCTGGGAGGAAACATGCAGGGAACAGTAAATAGTGAGCAGAAATAGACTGCAGTGTAATGGTAGTGCCTGGAAGGAAACATGCAGGGAACAGTAAATAGTGAGCAGAAATAGACTGCAGTGTAATGGTAGTGCCTGGGAGGAAACATGCAGGGAACAGTAAATAGTGAGCAGAAATAGACTGCAGTGTAATGGTAGTGCCTGGGAGGAAACATGCAGGGAACAGTAAATAGTGAGCAGAAATAGACTGCAGTGTAATGGTAGTGCCTGGGAGGAAACATGCAGGGAACAGTAAATATGAGCAGAAATAGACTGCAGTGTAATGGTAGTGCCTGGGAGGAAACATGCAGGGAACAGTAAATAGTGAGCAGAAATAGACTGCAGTGTAATGGTAGTGCCTGGGAGGAAACATGCAGGGAACAGTAAATAGTGAGCAGAAATAGACTGCAGTGTAATGGTAGTGCCTGGGAGGAAACATGCAGGGAACAGTAAATAGTGAGCAGAAATAGACTGCAGTGTAATGGTAGTGCCTGGGAGGAAACATGCAGGGAACAGTAAATAGTGCAGAAATAGACTGCAGTGTAATGGTAGTGCCTGGGAGGTAAACATGCAGGGAACAGTAAATACTGAGCAGAAATAGACTGCAGTGTAATGGTAGTGCCTGGGAGGAAACATGCAGGGAACAGTAAATAGTGAGCAGAAATAGACTGCAGTGTAATGGTAGTGCCTGGAGGAAACATGCAGGGAACAGTAAATAGTGAGCAGAAATAGACTGCAGTGTAATGGTAGTGCCTGGGAGGAAACATGCAGGGAACAGTAAATAGTGAGCAGAAATAGACTGCAGTGTAATGGTAGTGCCTGGGAGGAAACATGCAGGGAACAGTAAATACTCAGCAGAAATAGACTGCAGTGTAATGGTAGTGCCTGGGAGGAAACATGCAGGGAAGAGTAAATACTCAGCAGAAATAGACTGCAGTGTAATGGTAGTGCCTGGGAGGAAACATGCAGGGAACAGTAAATAGTGAGAAGAAATAGACTGCAGTGTAATGGTAGTGCCTGGAAGGAAACATGCAGGGAACAGTAAATAGTGAGCAGAAATAGACTGCAGTGTAATGGTAGTGCCTGGGAGGAAACATGCAGGGAACAGTAAATACTCAGCAGAAATAGACTGTAGTGTAATGTTAGTGCCTGGGAGGAAACATGCAGGGAACAGTAAATAGTGAGCAGAAATAGACTGCAGTGTAATGGTAGTGCCTGGGAGGAAACATGCAGGGAACAGTAAATAGTGAGCAGAAATAGACTGCAGTGTAATGGTAGTGCCTGGAGGAAACATGCAGGGCACAGTAAATAATCAGCAGAAATAGACTGCAGTGTAATGGTAGTGCCTGGGAGGAAACATGCAGGGAACAGTAAATAGTGAGCAGAAATAGACTGCAGTGTAATGGTAGTGCCTGGGAGGAAACATGCAGGGAACAGTAAATAGTGAGCAGAAATAGACTGCAGTGTAATGGTAGTGCCTGGGAGGAAACATGCAGGGAACAGTAAATAGTGAGCAGAAATAGACTGCAGTGTAATGGTAGTGCCTGGGAGGAAACATGCAGGGAACAGTAAATAGTGAGCAGAAATAGACTGCAGTGTAATGGTAGTGCCTGGGAGGAAACATGCAGGGAACAGTAAATAGTGAGCAGAAATAGACTGCAGGGGAATGGTAGTGCCTGGGAGGAAGCATACAATACTAGTTTGGTACTGGTTAAAGCTAGTGATATGTAAACATGACAGTGGTTTGGATTGTGCTTGCTGTTGTACAGATTGATAGTGAAAGGTTAAAGTGAAGTGTGTTTGGTAGGATAGGCTTAATGGTATTACAGATATGTGAGTTAATTGCATAAAGAATGGAAGTTAAAATGGAGTTTACTGTTGTGATATTTTGCATTGTCCATTTGTTTTGTTGCTGTTTATTACAATCCAGATACATACACTTAATTAGGATGCATACACATTGCTATTATATATCTCAGACATGTTTGGTATCATACCGAGCCATCATCAGGGAGACAAATACAACAGAGCAGATGTATGAGCGTATGTAGCGCTGGCTGTCTAGTGTAACTGTAAGCTCATGTATGTAGCGCTGGCTGTCTAGTGTAAGTGTAAGCTCATGCATGTATGTAGCGCTGGCTGTCTAGTGTAATTGTAAGCTCATGCATGTATGTAGCGCTGGCTGTCTAGTGTAATTGTAAGCTCATGCATGTATGTAGCACTGGCTGTCTAGTGTAATTGTAAGCTCATGCATGTATGTAGCGCTGGCTGTCTAGTGTAATTGTAAGCTCATGCATGTATGTAGCGCTGGCTGTCTAGTGTAACTGTAAGCTCATGCATGTATGTAGCGCTGGCTGTCTAGTGTAACTGTAAGCTCATGCATGTATGTAGCGCTGGCTGTCTAGTTTAATTGTAAGCTCATGCATGTATGTAGCGCTGGCTGTCTAGTGTAATTGTAAGCTCATGCATGTATGTAGCACTGGCTGTCTAGTGTAACTGTAAGCTCATGCATGTATGTAGCGCTGGCTGTCTAGTGTAACTGTAAGCTCATGCATGTATGTAGCGCTGGCTGTCTAGTGTAACTGTAAGCTCATGCATGTATGTAGCGCTGGCTGTCTAGTTTAATTGTAAGCTCATGCATGTATGTAGCGCTGGCTGTCTAGTGTAATTGTAAGCTCATGCATGTATGTAGCGCTGGCTGTCTAGTGTAATTGTAAGCTCATGCATGTATGTAGCGCTGGCTGTCTAGTGTAACTGTAAGCTCATGCATGTATGTAGCGCTGGCTGTCTAGTGTAACTGTAAGCTCATGCATGTATGTAGCGCTGGCTGTCTAGTGTAACTGTAAGCTCATGCATGTATGTAGCGCTGGCTGTCTAGTGTAACTGTAAGCTCATGCATGTATGTAGCACTGGCTGTCTAGTGTAACTGTAAGCTCATGCATGTATGTAGCGCTGGCTGTCTAGTTTAATTGTAAGCTCATGCATGTATGTAGCGCTGGCTGTCTAGTGTAACTGTAAGCTCATGCATGTATGTAGCGCTGGCTGTCTAGTTTAATTGTAAGCTCATGCATGTATGTAGCACTGGCTGTCTAGTGTAACTGTAAGCTCATGCATGTATGTAGCGCTGGCTGCCTAGTGTAACTGTAAGCTCATGCATGTATGTAGCGCTGGCTGTCTAGTGTAACTGTAAGCTCATGCATGTATGTAGCGCTGGCTGTCTAGTTTAATTGTAAGCTCATGCATGTATGTAGCGCTGGCTGTCTAGTGTAACTGTAAGCTCATGCATGTATGTAGCGCTGGCTGTCTAGTTTAATTGTAAGCTCATGCATGTATGTAGCACTGGCTGTCTAGTGTAACTGTAAGCTCATGCATGTATGTAGCGCTGGCTGCCTAGTGTAACTGTAAGCTCATGCACGTTCCTTCTATTTGTCTGCCTGATGGCGGCTCTGTATGAGCCAAAACATGTTAGAGATAATGTGATATAAAAGAGGATGGTGTATGTATCGTAATTGTGTATGTAGTTTGTTTTTAATAAACACAAATATGTTTTTGTGTTTTTGAATGTTCTGTTTTTTTGTGTGTATATTTCAGGGCAACTTGCTGCTTCCATTGTCAGGAACTTGTTATGCTGGAGGTACAAGCTGCATCTTGACAGGATGCAACTTGTACCTCCAGCATAGGCAGTTCCTGATGGTTAGCAGCAAGTCACTGCTATCAGTGGGAGTGTAAATGACAAGTTTCTGAATTTTTTTTCCAGTTTTGGGAGAACACTCAGTGAATCATGGAAGTCTTTGCACTGGAGAGGATGTGTGCTGGGTCTGTGGACATAGGCCACTCTTCCACCAAAGCAGGATGGGTTTAGGGCAAGAGGTTGCAGAAGGGACAAGGATGGAGTAAAGAAGAATGTGGAGAAGAGGTATTGTGAGGATGGATAGATGAAGAGAAATGTGAAAAAGATGAAGAATAGGAGAGAGGGATGAAGGGAGGGTGAGGTTAGTAGAGTGATGGTTTGTTTAGAAGAGGAGGTGGAGTGTAATAGTTGAGAAAGAATAAAAGTGTACCTGAAACTGAGTTTGTGGCTTTGTTGAAATTTGAAGTTGCTGTGCGCACTATCTCGACCGAGGTTACTCTTGCGCTAAACCCATCCTGCTTTGGTGGAAGCGTGGTCTATGTCCACAGACCCAGCACACATCCTCTCCAGTGCAAAGACTTCCATGATTCACTGAGTGTTGTCCCAAAACTGGAAAAAAATTCAGAAACTTGTCATTTACACTCCCACTAATAGCAATGACTTGCTGCTAACCATCAGGAACTGCCTATGCTGGAGGTACAAGCTGCATCTTGACAGTAGAGTTCGTCTTCTTGATATGGAAATGCTGTTCTCTATGACAAGGACTATGATGGCGTGAACATTATGCAACATATTACCTTTATGTTTCATTTAATTCATTGACTGCAATCAATTCATTATCTTACTCACTTACCTAAATACAAATCAACTGCATGACATGTCTGCTGTGGATATGTATAAGAATTTAATGTCACACATAACTTACAATACTTTGAATTGTACTTAATGGTATGTTTTGTACTTTATGACTTATGCCACATTCTAAAATAAGACAGATTTCTGAATCAATGGGATTTGTGGCAATGAAGATATGAGGAATGGAACATTGTAATATTTATGATATGATTTTGGGCAGAGTGCAAGACAGTGTCATCTGCCTTCAATATTTGCATGCTAGCATTCTGTTTTGTATTTGGGAGGTCCTGGGTTTAAGTCTTAGCCTAGAGACTGACTTAGCTATTTTGACTGAGGACTTTGATGGTTGTCCTCAGTCCCTTCAGGCAAATGCCAGGATAGAACATCAGATCAGACCATGACACCTCCACATGTCTTCTAATTTATTAGTCATTAGTAACTGACAATACAAGCTCCGAGCTACTGACAGCACATTAAATAGATAAATACATAACTAGAGGCAACAGCAACATATTATTTTCAGATTACTGTCTTCTCGGTTGCGACGTCTCATGATCCTGTAGGATACAAACATTTGGGAGAACAACTCTGAACATGGAGGCAAACTTTCCTCTAAAACGTAGATATCCTCCTAGAAGACTACACAAACTTTTTTGATATTCATGAACTGGGAAGGTGGCATAAAGTTTATAAGAAGGGACATTGCATAATGAAGGTAAAAAAAATAAGATTGTCCCTGTGTACGCAATGAACACATAGAGGAGGAGTAGAGGTACAGCTCCACTTATTCTTAACCTCAGCACTAGATGGAGGTAAGTGGTCAGCATCACGCCCTTGCCGCTTTACCCCCACGAAAGAACCCCGGCACCCATTAAATAGGAGGTGTGGTGGGCCCCAGAGGCGGTCTGGACGTTTTGGGGAAAAGAAAAATTTCTTGCCCCAGCCCCCCGGATCGTCCAGCCCGCAGAGTAGTCACTATATCAACTGAGCTATCCAGACTCCGATGTTAGATAATACGTGTTATAAATAAATAAGTTTTTTTGTGGGGTCTGTGCTGGACAAAGTATGTGGGTTGTTCCGTGTCAGTAGCATTCTATCAATGCTACATGTGCATATATATACATCAGTCTGTCCAAGCTGTATGAGCTAATCACTAAATAAACCCTTTACAGTTATTATGTTTCATAATGAGAAAATTGCTCTGGTTTCAGAAGTGTAACAGCATAAATTTTTGTTTTTATAATACTTAAATAAATATCAGATTTGGAAAATATATACGACTTAACACTGTAACAGGGTTCATGGCAGATCTGTGTAAATACTGCAGTAAAAACTCAGAATCATGAACGTTATCTGTTCTAACCTTGAATGGCTATATGATCAACACGTGATCTATCATTAAGTTGTCTCTCTGAACTGTGAATACGTATATAAACAAGCACACAATACATCCATTATTCGTAGAAACAAGTAGATGCCTTCTCTTTACAGTACAATCAATGCCAGTAATTCATTCTGACTTATGACACATCTCCAAAGCCGATTTCATATCCAGCCAATGGGATTTGAGACTTCCCTACTCTAGGTGACCACATTACACAGACCACAACCACAGTTTTAAATAGTTGAAAGTTTCTGATGTCGTGCAATTATTCCCAGTATCAACATCTCGGAGGCATTGATAAATTCCATCTTCAAGAAGAATCAAACACGGGAGCCATGTTTGTATCTCTCTTCTTGGAAATTCTTGTAGTTCTAGCTGGAGTATTTGGTTGGTTATATTATTATTTCACAGCTCATTTCAATTACTGGAAAGAAAAAGGTGTACCATATCTAAAACCAGTGCCATTTTTTGGAAATCTTATGGAAATTGGACTTCACCGTAAGACACAAGCAGAAGGCTTTAGGGAATTGTATCATAAGTTAGATGGTCATATGTTTGGAGGTATATTTCAAACAAGGATCCCCATGATCATGTTTAGGGATCCTGATCTCATAAAACACGTTCTCATTAAAGATTTCTCGCATTTTCATGATCGTGGAATGCCACATGACATTGAAAACGATCCAATCAGTGCAAATCTTGTGATTCTTGAAGGACAACCATGGAAGAATTTACGTTTAACACTGAACCCAGCTTTCAACTCAAGCAAGATGAGGATTCTGTTTCATTTGGTTAAAGAGTGTGCCGAAGATCTGTGTCGCTATCTGGACGGTTTTGCTCAGAAAGAAGAAAACGTCGATCTGAGAGATGTGTTGGCCAGGTATGCCACTGATAATATTAGCTCTTGTGCGTTTGGAGTGAAGAGTAACTCTCTCAGAAATCCACATTCCAAGTTCAGAGAGATGGGTGAGAAGATAATAGCACCAGGGTCTTGGACAAACATGCATCGCCTTTTCCGCTACACCTCTCCGTCTTTGCTAAAATACTTCAACATCAAGAGCTTCTCAGACGAGGTTACTAACTTCTTCGTCAACGTCGTCAAGGAGACGCTCGATTACCGAGAGAAGAACAACATTGAGAGGAAGGACTTCCTGAACCTGCTGATACAACTGAAGAAGAAGATAGACATTAACGAAAATGACGACGAAGAAGATAAGAGCATTGAAGATGACCTGGAGAAAATGGACAATGTCGATAACTTCTCGTTTGAAGAGCACAGCAAAACACTTGCAAAGAACGGAACTGCAGCTACACAGGGACGTCGGGCGTCGACGCAGAATGGTCATGCTATCACTCAAAATGGTCACATGACACCTAGAAAGAAGTGGCTGGACAGCGTTGGTAAGTACCCCTATGATTTACTCTTGGTTTATTTAACAACGCTTTGCAAGTCGAATGTTACGGCAAGTGTGAAGGTTAAATTCTGTAGACTCTAAAAGGCAGTGGGCTTGGTTTATTGAAGGTACTACGCAACGAGAAAACTTGAGTTAATTACAGGTAACAGTGCTTCAGTTAAATATAACGCTACGTAATAATTTACACTTGAATTCCCTCCATTTTATATTGCTATCCAACCCTGGTTCCCACATTCCAGCTATATATGCAGCCTAGTTCAGATGAATTGATTTAAGTGTCACAACAATAAATGGTAAACTGTATAAAGCTCACCGCCGTCTGTATGCGATCAATACAGGCTGGAAGACCGCGATTCGATTCCCGACAGGTTCTTTTCGCCACCGCGTCAAGAAGGCTCTGGGTTTCTCCTATAAAATGGTTAGCGAAGGCTTCTTCCTTGGGGTCTAACCAGCCCGGCGATGAAACTAAGTTCTTACCTGCAAAAAAGGCTGAGGTTAAGAATTTGTGGTACAATATCTCCATTTCACCCTACGTCTTCGTGGGTTGACGTTTAATGAAAACAATAATCAGTGTATATTTACTTTTACTTCGCGAATTTCCTCTTTGTTTAAACGCAGTTGACAGTTAAAGAAAGAACTTTGTTTACTGTCAATACCAAATCTGATCAAAATCCGAACATGCCGTCTGTTTACAGTGTTCGACGAGAACATGATCGCCGCGCAAGTGTGCGTGTTCTTCCTGGGGGGGTTCGAGACAGCAGCGACCAGCATGAGCTTCTGTCTGTATGAGCTGTCGCTGAACCAAGACGTGCAGAGGCGTCTAAGGGAGGAGATCGACCATGTGCTGAAGGAACACAAAGGGCACTTCACGTACAACGCACTGGAGCAGATGGAGTACCTGGATCACGTGGTGGCTGGTCAGTACGGCAAAGCGACTCTTTTATTTGGTCATTTTACGCGGTCTTATCAACTGTATTAATCAATTTAACAATTTATACCAACAAATGCACACAGACATATAATGTCAATAGTTTCTTTTATTAATAGCTTTCCCCAATACGTATTTCGGCGTGCTTACATCGCCATCTTCAGGGGGTCGTTGAAGTATGCATTTGTTGGTATAGAAATTGTTCAATTAAACAAAAATGCACGGTTAATTCAATGTATTAATCAAGTTGCTTATTCTCTGTTTATTTAACGACGTTCTTCAAACTACAATAGCAATATCAGCGCAAACAGAACTGTAATATCAATTACAAGTAACAAATTATATACTGAGTGGCCCCAAATTCAGTTAACCCCTTAGTAAAATGTACATTGAAATATCCTTGATTTCAGGCTTCCGCCGCGATGTTGATGTAATCTTTGGTCTTTTGGGTAATTACACGGCGTCGTGTGGTAATTATTTACCGACGTTTCGGGACAACGTATCGGTCCCATCTTCACGGGTCAAGATTCCAAGTAGGAAAGAAAGCCTTTAACAAAGAAACTGGACAGAATCTTGACCCGTGAAATGGGACCGATACGTTGTTCCCGAAACGTCGGTAAATAATTACCACACGACGCCGTGTAATTACCCAGAAGACCACAGATTTCAAATTTCAAAGAACGTATACAATCACGTTAGAAAGCGAATACGCGTGGAACTCCGTATCACCAGCCGTTAAACATTTATTGTGATAGTCTCAAAGATCCTGAACACATATCCTTACAGGCCAACTGGGTAGGACTCTTCGTGGCCTGGCAACTGTACTTCACACAGGGGTGCACAAATCCCGGCCGACTAAATGTTTTTTTTACGGCGACGCCTAATATTTTTGGGTACTCAACATGCTTCATGTAACTCCTCTGGCGCCTAGAATTTTGAGGTGGCTCCAAGATTTTGGAAAATTTGTGCACCCCTGAGTTAACAGTTAGTGTTTGTGCTCTCAGAAACGCTGAGGATGTACCCCTCGCTGCCAAACCTCATCAGAGTGTGTACCAAGCCGTACACAATCCCAGGCACCGATGTGTTGATCGAGAAAGGAACTCCGGTCATCATCCCGATCTACGCGATCCACCGCGACCAACTCTACTATTCGGACCCCGACAGATTTGACCCCGAACGCTTCACAGAGTACAATAAGGAGAAGAGACCTGCCTACACCTACCTGCCCTTTGGGGAAGGCC